>JANKOD010000001.1:1130501-1157614 GCA_026284645.1 Erythroxylum acuminatum
GTTGACAGACACGGGCCGACCATTCCTGACTCTTTGGGTCATGGGTCATCCTAGCCCAGAGTTGAACTGGGTCAAGTTGGGCAGGGCCAGAAGCAGCCCCGACCCCGTCCGGTCCGTTGACATCTTGAAGTAACACTGTAATCCATTGTAATATCAAGAATCTTTTATGAAAATTAGATGTTATTATATTTAGGGTAAAAAGTATGAAATTCTTTTGAAGTTTATGCAATTTAAAAAAAATTAATTTTTAAAATTATCGAAACAGACTCTTTATGGTTTTAAAATTATTAGAAAATCTCTTCTCTTAAATTTTCGATTAATAAATAATGATCAAATGCATACAATATAAACATCATATATGAATCAATCAAATGTTACTTATATGATAATCCAATGTAACTCTTAAACTTGAATTAAATTAATTAAATATAAGTTATACTAATAATTTATTATAATTATCTTAAATTATTAATTTAGATCAAGTTTAATTTATTTGAGTTAGAGAGGTGATTTAAGCTACCATAATAGGGACATTTGATTAGTTCACGTGTGATATTTACATTAGTTGTATTTTGTCATTATTTTTTAATCAAAATTTAAGAGGATTTTTAAAAATTAAATTTTAAAAATATATTTTTAAAATTATAAAAAATTATAAAATCTTTTTTAAGAAATTCTTAAATTACAGGATAATTATGTTTCTTTTACCCTTACATATTTGACACTTGCAACCTAAAGAGGGATGAAACAACTCTCCACCTTTAAGGTAAAAATCATTACATCAGTGGGAAAAGATTGAGGAATTTTGCTTTTGGTTTTATTGCAATGAGAACTGTTAATTACATCAACATCAAAAAATTGATCGTGTCCTTTTAAGATTAGATCTTTATTCCAAAATTTGGTTACCCTTAATTTGAAATTAGATTAATGAATATCTCCATAAAAATTATAATTTTCTTGACTAAAAAAACTATTTATCTAATTTTATAGAGCAAATCTTAGAATAGATAAAGATGAATATTGGTATAATGATAAATATTAGAGATGTCAATGGTGCGGGTTGGCCCATGGCTCCTACAGATTGATCGGGCCAAGCCTATCCTTACTTTTTATAAAAATTTTACAAAATGATGTCATTTTTGTTGTTCCGATCAAGTTATAGGTTGGCCCGGCTCATACTCGACCCGACCTTAGTCCATGACTTGGTTGAGTTGAACTATTTTAGCCTGTGGCCCAATCAACCCGGGCCAAAATCAGGCCAGAGCAGACTAGGGCAAAATTGTCAAGCCTAATAAATATTGTGTGCAATTATAAAAAAATCCAATAATTGCTTTTAATATTATAATTTTATTTAAGAATAACAACGAATCAGGTTAAGTAACGTCAGTCATCCATTACGAATGATTCAGACTCAGTCTAAAGTCTTATTTGGCTTAGAATGTGTAGCTCGATTAAATTCATATCACTCTAAATGACATTATTTGGTATAATTAATTAAAATAATATTATTTTAATCTTAATTTTTAAAAATTACAAATCAAACAATGTTGTTTTTGAGCATTTAAACTAAAATGTTATTTTGAGCCGAGTTAAAATCTAATTATTATCTTTAATTGTAATCAATGATTTTAGAGAAAGACGTTTAGACCGTCGGACCTATCGGATTAAACCGAAATTCAATCATCATCTCTAATCGCAATCACTGGTTAACTTCAATTATCATCTCTAATTGCACTCAATGATTTAAGCATCTAATCTAATGAGTTGTTCTAATCACGTGGAAATTAAGAATGGACAAAGACAGCCACTCTCTTCTTTGGTTCCATCGGTTTCTAACCTCAAAAAACCAACCTATGTTGTCTGGTCTTGATCCATGTTAGCTGGTTGACTGGGTCTGAACCTCAGGGCCCTCTACTATTGATGAGCTTGCTTGCAACTTTTTGTACTGGAAACTAGGGATTACCGGACTTGTTCTTCTGGTGCTCCAAATATCCCGGAACAAATCAGAGATCTTTCTACTCTTACATATCAGAGTGTCTTTCCAATGAATTTGGACCAAAACATAAGCTTCAATGCTTCATAAATTTTTAACACGTGGCATATAAGTGGCATGTTGTCTATTTACTACTACAGCAACATAATAATACTCATCAATTCCAATTGATTACAACGAGCTTGTTTCATCCTTAATCACTTTTAACATTTCTGGTTTTTGTTGGATTAGATTTATTTAGAGATAGCAATAAAATTCAGGTTCGACTTGATTTGACCAGGCTTTGGATCAAGCTCGAGCTTTTTTTCTCAAAATTTTGAGATTCGAGCTAAGCTCTGGTTTGTACTGCTTGGCTGGGGTCAGGTTGAAGTTTAAAAATTATAAGTAAAACGACGTTGTTTTGAAGTAAAATGATATTATTTTCTATTTTTAATTTTTAAAATAAATTTTTTGACTCGATTAAAAATGGGTGTCGCATGTCGAACGGATTTCGGGTGCCTGACTCAACCCATTGTCATTCATATATTTATCTATAATATAAACTAAATTTAGAAGTGATAATTGGATGGATCGAGTTTGTTTAATATGTTTAAATATTAGAGCTTAGAATTGAATAAACATATTTTAATTTTTAAGCATGTTTAATATGATTTTGTTATAATTAGTTAATATTTTAAATATTATTAAATTCAATTTCATTCGAATCTAATCAAATTCAAACACTTAAATTTAGATTTAATTTTTATCAATTCTTAATTCTCCAAAAAAAATTTCTCATGACCAACTTCATTTTATATTCTTATCAAATGTTGAGCTTTGCTTTCTCATTATTACAATAAAAACATTTTTTATTATGATTATTGCAAATAATTAATGTTAAATCAATGTTCAATGATTAATATTACAACTCTTAATACAGTTCTAAAAGTTTCAATTTTAACATATCTCTAATATTAGTGAGGTGAATTAACTAGGCTTAGTTTGGATCATTTTATTTAGATAGTCAAGTTAAATAGTTAAATAAATTAAAATTCATTAGTGGATATATATCAATATTTAATGTTTTAAAAATTAGATCGGAAACTAAATCCGTAAGAAAAAAGATTTAAAATTTAAAAGTTGAATTGATATTAAAATATTAAAAAATAAGTTAAAAATGGAATAAATTTAAAATTTAAAATTAGATTGAAGAATTATAAAAAATTGAAATTTAATTAAAAAAGTAGAGTTTGAAATAAAAATTAATTGATTTATTTTAATTAATAAATATTAATTAATTTATCAAAATTTTATAATAAATAAATAATTTTTAATCATTAATTTTTTGTATGTATAATTGAGCTCACGGACAAAGCGCATACCAATCTAATATCTTCCAAAGTCCTCTGTTTCATGGATTATGCACACCAACTTCTGCTCAATTCTTCTAGAGAAAAAGATTCACTTTTTATAACCAAAACCTTATTTTCTTGTCCGAATCTGAATTCTGGGAGGCTATTATGGTTCTCTAATAACTAGAAAATGAGAGGAAAAGCAAATTAGTATAACTAGAAAATGAGAGGAAAAGCAAATCAGTATCAAGACGATGATGAGTACAAGGACGAGGATTTTGGTCCAAGAAAAGACGGGCCATCTTCAAATGTCACAGCAACATCAGTCAGCAACAATCACACTAACGTTATCAACAACAAAGGTATATCGTATGCTTTTGTTTGAATTTAGATCCGCTTCAATTTGATTGCTCTTTCATGGGGTTCCTCATTTCTTAAGAGTCGAGATATGTAGAAAGCTCTGTTTTTCTTTTTATCTGTTGCCCAATTGTAAAGTTTCGAGCTTTCGTGGTTACGGGGCTTTAACATGGTGTGTTCTCAAAAGGGTTATTCAGTTTTGAGTTTCTTGACTGTTCTTTGATGTGTGTAGCAGATGGGAAGAATAGTGATAAGGCTAACGCCATAAGATCGAAGCATTCTGTCACTGAACAGCGAAGGAGGAGCAAGATCAACGAGAGGTTTGTTCAGTTGTTTAAATTATAGGTTCTTGCATATGTACATGCTATGTTTCGTCTTTTCCTCTCAATGATTTCTTTTCCTGTTTCTCTTTTTGGTTTATTAATGTCTTATGCATACTGTTGTTGGGATTCTGTTGCATGTACTCTGCTTTAGGGAGGAGAACTAGAGTAGAATTTTAATGGTTTGTTACAATTTAAATGTTCTTTTTAAAGTAATCTTCGTTCACAAAAACCATCTAATAATGAAATGGATCAACGAGCTTACATGATAAATGTAACTTTTGAACTGTAAGGCAGCAACTTTCAACACCATACTTATCGGGCATTCTACATCGTGGTCTTTGTCAAATTATAATCGATTTTCAATTCTGAGCTCTCCGTTGCTGTGTTTCTGAAAGTGTTTAAATATGTTAATTTTAGTAGTTATCAGATTGATATCCATCTACAGTTGGTGCTTATCAGCTTTTAGCGGTGTTGCATAGTTTTTATTATACACAACCAGGAGAAGTGACTTGAAAGGATAATTACTTGTACTTCTTGTGAACCTTCAATTTGAGTCTGTTTAACACAAGCTATCAAACTTAAGGTCTCCCTCACTTCTTCACCTAATCTCCTCAAGTGAAAATATGACAGGTAGTTTCAATTTCAGTAATCCGAATTTGCACGAACTATGGTTTACATTTCCACGAAGTCAAGGATGGATTGAATGAAGTGCTTGAGATTACAGTCTTTGTTTATGATTACTGAATACAGGTTAATGAAGTGTAATCTGTTTTGACCAGATTCCAGATACTTAGAGAACTTATACCTCATGGTGATCAAAAGAGAGATACAGCATCATTTTTGTTAGAGGTAAACCAGTTACATGGGATTCAACCACAAGAAAATGTGAACTGGGTTCCAATTGGTTGACTGAACATCTGCATTTCTGTAGGTGATTAAATATGTCCAACATCTACAAGAAAAGGTGCAAAAATACGAGGGTACATATCAAGGATGGGGCTCCGAGCCAACCAAGTTGATGCCTTGGGTAAAGTTCTTATAGTTGGTTTGATTGTTTGTTTGCTTGTGTGCTTCACTAGTGTACTTTTTTGCAGGTTGATGGCTATTTTTACCTCCATAACATGTGCAACCATAAATTGTCTCCAGAAAACTTATCATGAAAATTTATTTGTTAAAAGAAAAATTTTGCTAGAGGATTATGTTATCTGATAGATTCACAACTGAATTTGGCCGTGATGCATGGATAGTAAATAAGTGTTTTATGGCTTTCCAAATGGATCTCATATATTTGGTAAGTACTCTAATCTTCTAGGCATTCAAGTTACTACAAACAATTGTAAACAACATAAACTGAGGAACATTTCTTTTCCCTTGAACTGGGATTTTGACCAGTACATTCATGGAGAACAAATATGGTTTTATGATTTCATTTAAGTGAAATGCTGTAAATGAACTAACAAATTATCAAATATCTGAACGTAAATAATGACAAGTATAATTCGACAGCTAATGGTGTTCTCAAGAGTTTCTTCTCTGTTATTAAGCTATTTGAATTATCGACTAAAGTTGGGGGATCGTTCTTTGTGATGGAGATTCTTTCTGTTTTGACCTTCTTGGCTCGTATATATGTAGATTACCAAAGATTCTTACTTTCGGTTGTCATTAAAGTTAGAGCTGTTAATTTGGTGGATTTTCTAGATAAAAGTTTCTGGTTTTGTGGAGCAATTATTGTATATAATTATAGCTCTCGTTTCCCTCTCATTTGAGTTATTGATATGGTTATTGGATATGAACAAGTTTTGTCATTTCTCTTATTTGTAAACAGAGAAACATTCACTGGCGTGTCCAAAGTTTTGTTGGTCAGCCACAAGCCATGAGAAATGGTTCTAGTCCAGGATCTGCATTTCCTGGAAGATTTGACGAGAATAACATTCCAATATCCCCGAACATGCTTACAGGAATTCAAAATCCAGTGGAATCTGATCCTACTCAGGAAACAACTTACAAAGCAATGGAACGCCAATCTGAGTTTGCAAACAAGGCTATGTCTCTGAAGATGCCTGTGCAGTCGATTCCAGCTTCTATCCAGAGTCTTGATATTGCTCCACATCCTCTTCATCATCATCCAGTCTCTGATGCACAATCAGATGACTGTCCAATAGACAATGATCCACTGAACCAGCAGGAGGAGCTGACAATTGAAGGTGGGACGATAAGCATCTCGAGTATGTACTCTGAAGGGTATGTGAGATCTGTAAATTCTGAGAGGCATTACGCCAAGAGAGAGAGAGAGAGCATATGGCTTTTGTTTTTGGTTTCCCTCTAAACTTTCCGCACTTCTGTTGATCTTGCGTAGTTGTGAGGAAGTCTTTTCCTTATAAATGTTCGTCCTCAACTTCTGTTGTGGCTCCATATGTGCAGTTGCTAGTGCATCAACGTGTAGCTCTTAGCTTTAATTCACATCATTTGTACTGTGTACTAAGAAAATTTAGTCTTCTCCAGTTTCAGGAAGAAATGAGGCTTAAATGTTATGAAGCTAAGTAGTCGTGGTAGGTTATTCGTTTACGACAGTGGGGTTGTCTGAGTAGTGTTCTTTATATGCCCTTACATTCTGAAAGTTGGCCTAAAGTCAGTTATTGATTTGTATTCTTCACATTCTGCATGCTTTTCCTGTTATCTGGAACTAAGATATGTTGAAAATAACTTCCATATATTGTGTAAACCAGGTTATTGAACACTCTGACACAGGCACTTCAGAGTGCTGGTGTAGATTTGTCACAAGCCAAAATCTCAGTGCAGATTGACCTCGGAAAGCAGGCAAATAGAGGACAGAGCTTTGGAACATGTACTCCCAAGGTATGGAACCTTTGAATAACCGGAAAACTGATATTGCTGGAGAATTGTTGTAAAGTTCAGCAAACAACACCACAACTCTGAAATCTTTTATTGCTTTCCAGGATCTTCATAACCTGCCTCCTAGCAGTCAGGTAGCTGAACATCTCAGGAACTTTAGCAGTGAAGAGGACTTGTGTCAAGCTCAGAAACGCCTGAAGACACAAGAGTAGGATGACATCTCTCCAGCCTTTCATTTTGCTTAGCCTTTCGTTCTTTTCGCCAATCGTCTTCAAAATGCAATAGTATCCTCCGTGCATTGTATATGCCGTCCTTGAGTTTCCTATATTCTTTTCCAGTCCTTGAGTTTCCCATATAAGTGTTTATATTTATATTCTGTGGAGTTTCTGAATAGATTTCTAGTCAGGATCTGCAGTTTTCGAGACTGGTGGTATCATATATAAGCTACAATGTACACAAGAATAGAGTTTTGCCATCTTCTTGCAATAGATTTTTTGCCGAAGGTCCTGTAATTCCCTGCCATGTCATGCTTTTGAGATCTTACTCAAATGGAAAATGAATGAATGTGCAAAAATAAACATCAAACCGGTCATGTCATTGATACCTTATTAGTTCCTTCGTGCACGGAGGACACATCAAATGAGAGAAACATCAGAATGGATCCAAGCCAACTTCAGTGTACTAGTTCTTGTAAGCAGTAACGACATAGACCAAAATCATTCTTCTAGTGTTTAGTACCAAGTCCATTCATTGTTAATATAATGCAGTAATATACAGCACAGAATCACTCAAAGATGAAAGCCGTTTTTAAGAAATTGGTTTTGCCATTTAAAGCTTGAAACCTGAGGTGGATGATGAGCGCATCAGAATGTTAAGCCAAACTCGAAACTTTTTCAATAAAGGCCACAAGGAACAAGGGGCAAATTATTGTAACAAGTCGTACAGGCATCAATATGAAAAGAAGGTATAGAAATCAGAAGTAGACTACACGATCACATATGAAATACTGTTGTTGAACTGCCATAATTCACAGTACCAGACAGGTGATAATGATCATGGTAATCTTTCTACGAGTGAGCTCCATCCTTTGAAAGGACTTTCACCTGTTAATGGTGGAGTTGCAAGAAAGTGTTCACGGCCATACCTGTTCAAGTAAGTTGACCTTTCTTTCTCAAATTAAAGAACACCAGAGCATTCCAAATCGAAAGGCTGGTTGCAATTTCTGCACATTATAGTCCCTGTAATGCAATATCCAAAAATAACATTTCCCCATCATCGCAGCAAGAAGCATCTTAAACCATTCCTCAGGAAATGTCTCCTTGTATGCTTATTTAACAGTCCAACAGCAAAGCGGGATTTTGTGCATATGTCATGAATCAGATCAATCTTTCAGAAGTTTGGTCTTCATATCTGCTGATCTATGGTAGTCCCGAGTCATTAAACTGAAGTGGTAGTCCTGAATCAATTTGATGAATTCGCTCCATAACAGGGAACTTATTTGCTGTTATTCAAACCTCCTAAAGTTTTTATCAGAAAAGCATAATCATACGCTGCTTCTTTGCAATAACTGTAGGAACCACCTTCACCAAAATGTCCTCCACTCATATTTGTCTTCATAATGACTGATGGAGAGCAATCATGACATGTACAGTCTCGTATTCTGGCCACCCATTTAGCTGGTTCCCAAACTCCAACTCTGAGATAAACGATCATGTTAATAGTAGAAACTATACATTAGATGCAAATTTACATCCAAAAAAGTGCAGACACACAAATACCAGGATGTCTAAAATGACTGCATGGAATCATTAACTAAAGACTGCAAAATGTGAATTTACCTGGAATCATGAAATGATGCTGTGACAAGCATTGCTGGATAGCAAGTATCTGAACGAATGTGATTATAAGGAGAATAACTTAGAATAGACTCAAAGTGGGACTCTATCTTAGGGTTCCCAAATTCTTCGTAGTCCAGGATTGTTAGCGGCAGACTTGGATCCAGTAAGGTGTTGCAAATATCAAGAAAAGGAACCTGTTGGAAAGAAATATCAGTACATTACTACCAAAAATCAAACAAAGGATCACGATGGAAGAACTAAACCTTGCAAAGCATTCTTCATTCCATGTCAACAAATGCACAAGTTAGCTAAAATGATATTATGTGTGGCTCACGTATATTCATTGTTGTTTGCCCGTGTCAATGAAAAAGAAACTTGATTCTATTCTGACGATTGTCGAGTTCTACACTTCATGTTACTTACATTTTGTTTTCTATATTTTCTAGCAACAAGGAAATAACACATAACTCCCATATTCCACCCGCTATTCACAAGAACTACACAAGAAACAGAAACAGTTGAAACTTGAGCATTCATGCACCACCAGTTTTGCTAGCTCCACAGTGGATGGAACTGACCTTCAATATGGCAGCGTGAAACAGGTCTGGCTGCAAGTTCATGGCTGCACCCACAAGAAGACCCCCTGCACTGAATCCAATGGCACCTAGCCGCTCTTTATGAACATATTTCTCATCAACCAAGTAGTTGGCACACGTGAGAAAATCATATATAGAGTTCTTTTTATTCAGTCCGCTTCCAGATTTATGCCATGAAGAATCACCACCATTTCCCCCTCTGCTCATTAAGAACATACCAACTCTTCAGAGGTCAACAATATAAAATGATTGAAATTTCTAGTTTAAACAAGCACCATTCTGTTTGAGTATGTAAAGAGAACGATGAATAAATGTGAAATTTCTTATATAATCTGCAAGACACCACCAATGAAGAAAAAGATTCTGCAAATTCTGTCTTTGAAATGACAAATTTACCAGAAAAGAGCATCAAAGAAATCAGGGAGAACTTGAAAAAAGGATCAGATTTGATCTTTGAAATTGCTTGCATAAATTGACTTCACAGTTGTTCATTTAAAAATTGGCATTCCGCTGGTAACTAAGAAAATAAAATGAAGTTGATAGAGCAAACCTCACATCAGCGAAGGCCAGCACCCAGCCACGGTCAAGTAAACTCAGACGGTTCGGGCACCAGTTCTTTTCTAAAACTTCTCCATATGCTCCATAACCTTGTAACAGTCCAGGAGAATGACCCCTCTGCCAGGCTCTTTGAGAGTACAAAATGGTCAGAGGAATCTTGACACCATCATGAGATACGACTTCCTTTCTCTTGCAGCAGTATTTGTCAGAGAGTTCATTCCATTTCCATAATTCAGAATGTAGGTCACGTTTCTCATTATTTTTCAGTTCAAAAGGTTCAGGTGTATATAACTTAGAAGATTGTGCTGAAAATCCACCATCACTTGAAACACCTGTTACTTCCTCTTGCTGTACAATTGAGAATGTCCTTTTTGACATATCATAGTCAACAATCATATCAGGCATCTGCACATTTTTAAGAAATGTTCTATAAGGTTTATCCAAATTTAATTGTTTTCCCAAAGATATTGGACGAGCTGGTTGATGGCAACATATGATAGCACCAATATCAGTAAAGCATCATAAAGAAGAGTTTTAAAGCCTACACAAACAGAACTCTCATACATGACAATAATAGCTACTCAACTTAAACTAATAGTAAGTATATAAACTAAAAACTGGTTGTAATGCTATAAAACTAATTATCGAACACCAATAGCTGCTTCCATAAAGAACCCATGAAATTTAGTAGCCCTTCTCTTGCTCATCTCACTCACAACAACTTTCTGCACTAGATACCTCATTCTGCAACTTGTAATATAAAACTTCAGAATATTGTATCCTTCGAACTAATTCAAAAGACAGGAAGAAGCAAAAAAGATCATTCTGATTTTTGAAGAAATTGTACACTATTAGCTCCATGCATGGAAAACACTACAGCCATATTCTTTATAGTAGTGCCTCATACTTCGATGAGAGTTGCTTGGTCAGTCATCAC
Organism: Erythroxylum acuminatum; assembly: GCA_026284645.1. Taxonomy (NCBI): domain Eukaryota; kingdom Viridiplantae; phylum Streptophyta; class Magnoliopsida; order Malpighiales; family Erythroxylaceae; genus Erythroxylum; species Erythroxylum acuminatum. The sequence continues at coordinate 1,141,288 of JANKOD010000001.1, forward strand.
AATCGACCCTTTTGCTAAAAATATTGAGTGATGACCACAAACATGAAGTTCCAATCTGAATCAAGACACTCGCTTTGACTGAGCACCTTAAAGAACGAGAATTTATCTAGAACAGAAGTACTTTCCGCGTGTACTTTTTTCTGTGGTAGTCCTCAGTGCCCCAAATTCTTACATCAATAGAGGAGCTATAAAGATGAGTTATGCTCCTTTTATTTGAAACAGAAGATCCACCGATAATCATATAAATATGAAACAAGTAAAAATGAAAATTTTACAGCAATCAAGATTTATTCATTACCTGTCAAAGTAACTAAGAGTAATGTTGATAAATATTGAATAGCAGCACCAAGTATAGTAACTAAAAGATATGAGAAAGGTAAAAATGGGGGCAGTGAATGGGAGGCATAATAGTTCTAATCAATCAACTGTCAGTCATTACTCTAGGGAGGCTTATAAGAAATTATACCAGCGGTGATGACAGCACCACATGATAAACTGAGCTCATAAAGCTTAGGTTAGGTCCTGGAACAATGCTACAGTGATCTGAAGGCAGAGGAAAAATCCATGGATCGAGATCCTCAAGCCTTAGTGAACCCTGCATAATAGTTACAGAACATTTGAATGGCATAAAAAGGAGAACCCGTTGCTTATCTTGTTCTTTTTCATTATTTTCAATAATAAGTGATTAGCATCCCTTCAACAACTAGAAGAAGTGTGCTTTCCCTGATAAAGAACCACCATGGAATTTTTTTTTATAATGTAATTAAGCAATATTTTGCAACCTTGACATTTGATGAGATAGGCAAATCGATGGAACATAGCATAGGATTATCCTTCTTGTTGGCAAAAAGCACTAGATGCCCATCAAATATTTCCATGTCCTCAAAACTCATGTCTCCGCTCGGAAGGATGTTCTGCAGAAAAGTATGACTGGAAAAGATGACAAATAGGAAGCAGAAGGATGAACAACACATGCTTGGACCTTTTAAGAAACCTAGACCTGCCAATTAGAAGGTCGTGTATCTTCCACATTGCATCTAGCCAAGTAAAAATTTCCACATGACCGCTTCTTGTTTTCGCTGAGTGGAGCATTAGTAAGAGTATAGAATACACCATAGTGATGTTCCAAAAAGAACTGTACATCAGGGATGCGCTTATGGATCCTGCGCAAACCACCAAGTGGACTGGTCGCATCAATTACATAAACCTGTAATTACAACATAAGACAAAAACCACACCGAGTTGAGTAATGGAATGAAGATATTCCACAAGGAAGATTTTAATGAAACTAAAAAGAGTAATTCCTTCCTCCGATGAAGTTCTTGAGTTTGAGTTCACAGTTACAAATTTGCCATCTTTTGTGCTTGCTATATCCACACAGAAGCTTGAATCAGCTTCTGTAAATACTTGGCAATTATCAATCTCACCAGATCCAATTTTTGTGCAGAGGACCCTGCAAACAGTTAAAATTGTTGAAGATACACAATCAACAAGAAAGTGGCTCAAAATTAAAAGTAAGAGAGTTGCCTGTAGGGCCGTTGATTCTCATCTGCTATTGTGTAGAACAAAGTACTGCCATCTTGAGCCCATGCCAAGCTAACAACTCCATGAACTTGCTTTCTAGGAATTATAGAACCATTTCTAAGGTCCTTAATTTGAAGCACAAACTGTTCACTGCCAGTAGTGTCGAGTGTGTATGCAAGAAAGTTTTGGTTAGGTGAAATGCGACAACTACCGACATGCACATAGCCTGCATATAAGCATATGCAAGGTGATCAATGACATAATGAAGAAAGGCTATTCAGGTACTCTTTTACATTATATAACATCAGATGCCACAAGAGAAGAAACACGAGCACATAAAAGAACCAAAGATATACCTCCCTTAACCTGTACTAAGATGAAACTATCTTCAATTGTCATTGTTTAACTAAGGAGATATAAATTTTGAATTCTAAAGCAACAAACGAATGCACAGCTTTCTCTTTTTCAAACTTGATTGTAAGAGAGGTATATCCAAACTCACCACCCATGTCAAAGCATTGGTAGTAACATGCATAGCTTATGAGGAAGCCATGAAAGAAGCTTACCATACTGTTGAGATTTGATAGTAACATGCATAGCTTATGAGGAAGCCATGAAAGAAGCTTACCATATCGTTGAGATTGGTAGTAGCATGCATAGCTTTTGAGGAAGCCATGAAAGAAGCTTATCAAATTGTTGAGATTTGATAGTAACATACCTAGCTTATAAGGAAGCTTACTATACTGTTGAGATTGGTAGTACCATGCATATGAGGAAGCCATGAAAGAAGCTTACCATATTGTTGACTTGATAGTAACATACATAGCTTATAAGGAAGCCATCAAAGAAGCTTACCATATTGTTGATTTGATGGTAACATACATAACTTATGAGGAAGCCATCAAAGAAGCTTACCATACTGTTGATTTGATAGTAACATACATATCTTATGAGGAAGCCATGAAAGAATCTTACTACATTGTTGATTTAATAGTAACATACATAGCTTATGAGGAAGCCATGAAAGAAGCTTACCGTATTGTTCAGCAATCTCATTCCAGTCCAGCAAAATCTGCTCCCTCCCAAACAAGCCACGAGCGTAACTGAGAATTTTCTTAAACCAACCACCGGTTTCCATAGCCAACATTCTACACATCACTGGATATTCCTTGCCATCTGGAATATACTGATAATATAACCTGTTCAAGTAAACATCGAACTCCAAATTCACAAAATAAACCAAAATCTCAAGTTAGATGAAGAAGGTATCAAAACTATGAAAAGGGTATGATCAAAATGGACAAACCAAGGACCCCAAGGCATAGGAGAAGTTGAAATCTGGGTGGTTGGCATTCGACTTCGCATCTCATCAAACAGAGTTCTTTGAAGGTGAAGAGTGTCAGACATGAACGCTTGGGCGTATGCATTTTCATGGTTGAGATACTCAACGAAATCAGGGTCTGCTGTGTTTCGCATCCAATGGTAAGGGTCTTGCCACATCTTGCCATGAGCTGAGACTGTGAAAGGTACTTTCTTTGCCACCGGAGGAGACTCCCGCGGCGCGGTTGGTTGCCGCCGGCAACGGGAGGAAGAGGAGGAGTAGGGTGTGGAGTGGATTAAAAAGTGAGAAGAGAGGGACAGAAGGGAAATTCTGAGTCTGGGTTTTGATGTTAACAAGGAGGGAAACGCCATTGTTGTCTGAGCACCAAAGTTGAGTTTGTAAATCAAAATGGAAGCTTTTCAAAACCACTCCAAACCCTAATCTCGTCGTTGAAAAGCCCATCAGAGCTTAGATGAAGGTTTCATTGGCCTGTTATGAAGAACCAAGCATTGATCTAATTTGGTAATTCTGTTAAGAAGTAATCGAAAGATTGGAATTTTCAGTGACTGCACACAGATTTTAACCTGTTATATATTGCTAAACTAGTCTAAATCAGTCTACAGTATAGTTCTTCCATCAAACTGTAGAGTATATCTAAGCATTGAACATGAAATTTTGATTTGAATCAACTGAACCAGGAAATCTGTACAAGGTACATAAACATTTCAAATTGCCCTAATTTTCAACAATTGAGCCTCATATTCGATTAGTATCTAAACAATTAAATTAATGAAAGAACACACGGCATCTGTCATCTATCTATCTCAAGTCTGCAGATTTCTACATCTCTCTGCCGTTTATTTTCGGTTGCCTTTTCCGTTCTTTACATGATGTAGTTCTTTATTATCACTCCAGGATCACTTCACTGAGACCATCTATTCTGCTGCAGTTGTTGACTTCTTTGTGTGCTTCTCGTCTTCAATATCCTGCAATGTGTTTTAGAGATTATAAACTGATTAGCAACCAAGAAAGTCCATTTTATCTCAACTTCACATTGTGAAATTCTTCAACTAAATCCATGATAGGATTAGCCAAGCAAAAGAAAATGCGAAAAGGGTTGACCTGAGAAAAGATGATTACGAGATAGACTTACAGAATTATCAATCTTGTCAAAGTCATCATCATAGCTCCCATCAGCATCATCTGTGAGACAATGCACATTAACAACTGAATGATAGCAGAAAAACGAAATGGCTGCTACAAATGATTAACTTTGTTCATCTGACATATAAAACCAGGTTACATGTCCTGCATAATGGAATCATATCTTTAACAAAGAAGCAGGAGGTGTTACCCAAACTTAAGTACTAGTGTATAGTGAACATCTAGAACTAGTGTGGCCACCAAGTACGAGGAAGTCAACCGATAAGAATTTGACTAGTGTATATCGCACCCCTATTAGGAATGGAATCAGCGTAGTATTCCAAACTAATTCAAACATCAATTAAGCTTCTAAAATGTGCAGCACAGTAGGTTGTCCAATCTGTATACATGGTCATATTTGTCGGTATAAAGATATTGGCTGATAACATATCAATCAGTTTCTTGTCCACACAAAGGCGCCTTCATCATCATAACCAAACTAAAACAAGCCAAAACTATATACCTGCACCTCCATCACTGTCTTCAAGATCACCCAAAAGAAACGTATCCAGGTCCTGCTCAGACGATGCAGTTGATGTCTTACTTTTCAGGTTCTTTTCAGTTAATTCTGATCTAGAAGTCTCCGTGGCAGTTGGATTTTGTTTGGCTTCATCATCTTTCATCTGCTCTTCTGCTTTTCGCCTAACCTCCTCCATATAGTCCCTTTCATAACTGCATTTCAACCAACAACAAAGAACAATGAAATCCAATCCTTCCACTTCTTCATGATGGAGATTTTCTTTAAATCAAAGAACAGTTTTATATATTTGCTAATAATGTGCACTGAATTAACATCTAATTCCGGTGGAATCGTAAAAATTTACTACTAAAACATCATCAGGAAAAGTAAAATGAGACAGAAAAAGATACATACGGAGCAACATGAGTGCTGACTAGTGTAAAATAAATCCTCCAGAACCTCCTTTCTTTCATCACTCTCGGGCATAACTCATATCTTAACCTTGAGATTGCCTGAGACAACACCACAAATCATTCAATTATCAAGCACCAATTAACATACAAATATTATGAAAGTAATACAAATTCTCATAATTATCGAAGAAAACATCATAATTGTAATGATAAAATCAATAAATTTATCATAAAGAACCTTGACGGTGGAGAGGACGAGAGTAGCGTGCCTCTCTTGCCACTCCGTGAGATCCTTCCGTACATTAGACGCCGTAGTCGGCACATCGGACTGCTCAGCTTCATCTACACAATTCACCGAACACTAACTGATTTCAATAATCCGAAAAAATATATCCACATTACTCAATGTAATCTTGTTACCTTGGATAGGAAAGTTCTGGAAGGTACTAGAAGCGACTCCTTTAACAAAATCTCTCAAATCATCAGTGATCCCGAACTTCCGCAGCTCTTCATCGGAGACCTCCGGATCCGATGATGAGGAAGAGATCGAGATAGAGGAGAACTGCGAGGGGATTATTTCAGAGAACGATTTGATGTGGATCTGATCGGCTTGTTTGAGGGCAGCGTCTTTGAGCTGATCCGCCTTCTTGGAGGCTTCTAGAGCGAGTTCCTTCGACTTCTTGGCAGTCTCGGCGACCAGATCGGCGAACTTGCCGGAAGTCGTTAGGGTTTGCGATTTCTTGGCGGCTTCCTCCGCGAAGACCCGAGCTCTCTTCCACATCTCTTCCATTTTCTGTTACTGTCTGTTAAAGTCTGCTCCGTGGATCTATAGAAGAAGAAGACGGATAGGCAAGACGGCGTCGTTTGAAATCTAAAATTTAAAACTTTATTTATTTATTTATTTGATAATTAACTTTATCCATATTCTATTATTTTTTATTTGTATTTAAAGAACCAATATCACGTCAAACTTTAATTTTTATTTATAAAGTGATATATAGCCTTTAGTTATTAGATATATATATAGCCTCTCTATTATATCAGGGTAAGGCTGCGTATTATCGGATCTTTCCAAATCTCGCACTTATCAAAGATATATATATATATATACATGTATAATTCAATAAGCTTGGTGCCATTATAAGCGGGGCTTACTTTCAAAATGCTTTAAATCATCAAGCTAAGTGCTTAATCACAAGTATCTTAGATTAATTATCAAGCTATATACATGTGATGTACCAACAAATAAGCTTGGTGAACTCCAAGGCACAAGTGAGTTGGTAAGGGGCTCTCCTGATTTAAGTGAGGTCGTGGGTTCAAACCTTCCTCATGTATGCAACTGTTTAAAACTTGGGGTCAGAGTTGTACCTCCCGCAAGGGACCTACTCGGCTTTAGCGGGGATTAGTCTGAGTATAGATGACTTAAAGTTGTCTTTCCATAATTGAAACCCTTCTAGGAGGCAAAAATAAAAAAACAAATAAGCTTGGTGCCATTATAAATAGGGCTTGCTTTCAAAATGGTTTAAAGCATCAAGCTAAGTGCTTAATTACAAGTATCTTGATTAATTATCAAGCCATATACATGTGATGTACCAACAAAGAAGCAATCAAATTTTAATTTGATGTTCATACTCTTTGATTAACATATTCAAAACTATATATATGATAGTCCTTGTTTTTAAATCAATAGCAACATCTTAGTAAAAATGTCATGAAATGCGGGATACGGAGATATTCAGAAGTAAATAGTCTTACTTCTAATTAGTAAAGATATTACTTTCAATGAACCAAAAATTTTGAAAATAATTTTAAAAAATAAAATAAAATATATATTGCAATTTTTTATAGCATATATATATTTAATTTAGAATTTGTTTGATTTTATTTTTATTTCTTAAAAACCAAAATCGTGAATGCTAATGTTGATGTAGTTATATTTTTATCATTAATAATAATTAGATATTAATTAAAGCTTACTAATAGATTAATTTTTATAAATTTACACCTCATATGCATATAATAAATAAATAAATAAAATTTTATTGAATATAAAGAAAAGTTTTACATTGTTAAAAAAAGAAAAATTTAGAATTTGAAATAAATTTGTATAATTCTAATGTTTTTAATTTATATATTAGTTAGTTATATTTGCAAGAACAAACCCCCTTTCTTTTCATAGTTTTTTAACTCGAAAATATATATAATTTTAATGATGATTAATTTTAATATTCTTAATATTATCACACACATATATATATTAAATTTAATTTTTAAAAAAATTAAACCAAAAATTTCATTGTATTTAACTCTATTTAATATATATATATATATAATTTTAATGATGATTAATTTTAGTATTCTTATATTATCAATATGAAGGTTTGTGCAAAGTACAAATGTCAATAAGTACGGACTTGAGGGCATGCAAGAAATGTTTAGTTTACTACTAACGAAGCCATGAAAATGCATCAACACCTTGAAGTTTTCAGCTAAATACAATTCCAAGATCTTGTTACTTAGTGGGGTTCGTAAAACTAGAATTTGACTAAGAAAAACCAGAAAGGTAAGGTATCATGAAACCAAGAGATTATCAACACAACACATGCACCCAAACAACAGAGGCTACGTAGCTATCTAGGAGGCGGCCTACTTTTGTTTACAAGTCTTTAGTGTTTTGCTCGGTTATGTCGGCCATGTAGCAGAACACAACATCAGTTTCAGACAAAACTGTTAATGGAAAAAGCATCGCTACTGTTCCAAGTTTTCATGGACCAACTGGGGTGGACTTGTTGTGTATGGGACGTCTTCTTCTAACGTGAGAATAATCCATTGTGAAAAACTGGGATTTGTCGCTGGTACTCTCAATCCATTCCTGCCAGGTCCCTTTTCTTTCATTCCTTAGTTTCTGATCTTCTTCTTGGTGTTTTCTGTCACCTATGAAACACACATTAAGTAAGCAAAGAATCTGTTATGAGAAAAAGGGTACTGTTTATGGAAAAACAGGTTATGAGATGGGGTTATTTAGAGTATCTGTTGTTTTTATGTTATCTTCTGATATTCTGCAGATCTCCTTGTTGTGTAGGGGTTTTACAGAGTTTTTTATTTAGTTCAGAACATTCCACCAGACCCCATTATAATATGATTCTGGTGTTACCTACTATTTTGGAAGATTTGTTCATGAGGCCTGAGGGTCACTTTTGTGGTTATGATTGAAACAATCACCTGAAGCTATTCTCGTTTATGTCAGAATTTGCACGCAAGAACACGTAGGCATGGTTATGTCCATGGCAGGTTTTTATGTTCTTACTTAGCTGCTGAAACTATACATTAAATCAATGACTAATTTAACTTAAATCATCTTCAATTAATCTTAAACTTCATGTGCAAGAAGGTAAAAAGAAATTGCTGTTAGCATATGAATACTCAGGATAAGAAAACAAAGTTTAAGTTCTTGTAGTTACTGTTCTGAAAATGAACTTAAAACAATGTTAGAGAAGAACCTAATAACCATGAAAATTTTGGAATCGTGATTAAAAGTATGTTAAATGATACCTGAAGTATCTCCTTTCTGCTTCTTGTAAGCAAAGGTATCATGTCCTCCATTATCATTTACCTGCTTTGAATGTAGAGTTTTCAAGTATAATAAGTTTCTAAAATATAATGAGTGATTTAATGTGCTTACATTTATTACTTCCTCAAGGAGCCTAAGCTTCCTTGGCAGTATTGGAACAGAAAGCTTGGGTTCATCAGTTGCTGCATAAGTATAATAACTAAGAACATCATGAACATGGAGGAAACAGTCATATGCAAGAAACAGATGTAACAGAAGAGTAATTACTTACCTTCTTGCTCATGCAATGTATGTTCCCGAACATGAATAGCAGACGAAACACATGGATTTACCAGTACAGAGAAGCAGACACAGAGAGTATGAACAATGATGATTGTGAACTTCATTTTCTTTCTTATCCTCAGACTTTCTGTTGCATTAGATATAACAGTGTATGGTATGATATGATTCTTATATATATCAACCAAACTGAGAAGTTACCAATAAGGATCAAGAACATACACAAAGCACAAAATTAATAAGTCCTAGAACAAGTATAGGATTTCTATGTACCTTTTTTTACTTCTTATTTTAGGAGGTTTCAAGGTTCAAAGCAGTTTTGTTGGTTTCTGTCACCTACTATTTGGAGGGTCCTCTGCTATTTTTATAACTTATATATGTCTACACTTCCCCATACAAATCCCCATCAGCCCAAATATAGTCTGGTATATGACGAGAATGAAACAAAAGCAGAATCTTTCAAAATGAATTAAGAGATTATCTGATATTAGTTTTCTGGTACTTTATTATTATCAAAGAAAAAAAAACATATGCAGGCCAGCTCATTCATTATTGAATTATGCACTAAGCCACTTCATGTTCCTTTTGGCTCATGAGGGTTACAAGGGAAGTGATAAAGAGTACATGTCCCAAAATGAAAGGCTTCAAGTCCCAAAAGCTTCAACCCGACATAGCAAATCACTTCTCTCATATATCAACACAAACCACAGTTTAATTTGGTTGGTGGGTTAGTTTTGAATATCCCATAAAAGCTGATTCAGTTCAGCACATTGTGCTTGCTTCTGTAGCTGTTTTATTCTTCTTTTTACTCCTAGAAACATTCTGCTTACGCTATCCAACCATGTTAGGACTTTGCTTTTTGACCCTAAAAGATATGCACAATAAATGGTTCTATGCTGACTGCATTTTTCTGAAATGAACGGCTTATACTCCGATTTTCTGGACAGTTTGGTTACATCGGTTCCTTGCTAAAACATGTTTCGTTACGTTGTCAAAGTTGTGTAAAAGCATGAGTCAATCGAACACCGAAAAGAGGGTCTCACAGTTCCCCTCTATGTGCTGAACAAGAAATTTAAGAGTGCAATGCGGCCACCTTTGGGTTATGCTTAAAAATAAGTGAAATTTGGAGTCAGATTCACAAACCAAAATCATAAAATAGTGCTTACATCTCAACTATTACACAGTGTAGACCTACGCAACATATACTCTATACCAGAATGAAAAAGAATATGTATATAACTACTACTCATTCTCAGAAGTTACTAACTTAGCCTATGAATAGAGTACAAGCATTAGAATTTACAGCAGATAATGCTTTCTCTCCACCTCCTGTGCTTCCGTAATTGACGCCGGTTTCCTTTGGCCATTCTTACAGGACTGCTGTTCCATTCGGTCTGCAATCTGTTGCAAGAAATTGTGCAAAAAAGAAAGCATTATATACTCTAATTCAACAAAATGTGAACACACAAGTGCAGAACAAGAAATATATTGTTTGGCAGCAATTTACACTGGGAAAGCAAAGGATCGGGTGCTGGTAGCGCTGCTATCTGATCTTACAGAGAGGTTGCCGGCAGCTACGATTGGCCCCGAGTATGTTATTAAGCCTGATAGAGGGCCTGCTGCAGAAAAACTTGATTCCCCAGGACTGTATTGGAATCGACTTGAAACTGGAGTGGAATTTGAATATTCTATCCTGGATGAATTTCCAGTCGGTGTGGCATTTGAATATTCTAGCCTGGATGAAATTCCAGCCTCAGGATGATCAGAGTCAACATTTTGTAGACAACCATTATCTGAGCTTGCTCTATGTGCAGTAGAGCCAAAGTCATATGTGATGCTTCGAATCCTCAAATGGCTATTGTAAGGTAATTCATCCACAGTCCTACTGGTGGATTCTTCAGGCACATAATTCAGAGCATTGCTTTCCAATCTTGCATCATCACAATACTTGCTTGATTGCTCAGTTGCGGACCTCAGAGCAGGATCTAAAACTGGTTTTTCTTGGCTAAGGTTAGATTTATCACTTGTAATATCAAAGGGAGGTGTTGTCAGGAGTGCTTCCTGACTGCTGCCTGTATCTTCAGCAGCAGAAATCACTGGAGTGGCAATCGTTCGCTCTCTGCCATTTTCAGACTCGTGTGCAGAAGTTGGTTCCAAGAGAACATTTTCCCTAGCCATCTGTTGCAGTAATTCGAAATACATTAAGCAGCATTACAGTCTAAAGATTATATAACCCACCTCTTTTCCCACTTACCCTTTCCCTGTCATGCCACATATCCACTAATCTGAAACTGGACTAAAACAACTTTCACATGGGAATGAAAGTAGACAATATGATTATATGTTTAAAACGACTTTCACATGGGAATTAAAGTAGGCAATATGATTATATGTTTCTGACCGGAGCATCACGCTGTTCTTATACACGTTGATTTGGTGAAAAACATTTGCTATTTCAACAAAAGAGTTGATAAACGATTTCTGTTGCTAGTCACATCTTCCAATATTAGTTTGTGTAAGTTAATTATGATCAAGCACAACAGTAATAAACTTCATCCCTGAATACACAGACAAGTTCCAAATGAAAAACAAATTCCTGATAATTAGTCTGAAGATAGGTCACAACTCAAACTCAACATAGATTTATTAGAATTAGAAATCTCTTGCTCTTAAAAATCAGTGCTGATATGAAATTTTCTTACCTGTACAGACTCCTGCTCTTCAATTTCAACTGTGCTGCTGTTGGATGACTCAGAAACGGAATCTTCACCAAACAGTGCTGTTGAAAGTAAATCCTTGAGTGAAAAGGACTCTTCAAATGTGGCATTTTTAAGCTTCTCTGTGGCATCATTTGTTGATTCCTCACTTACTTTTAAATTATCAGGTTCCAGTTCAGGGGAAATCTGATTTGTAAAGCCCTTCTTTTCAGATAATCTAAGGACACCTGCAACAGGTAAATGGAGATCTGTATTTTCTTTTTCTGCTGAACATTTCACCACATCAGGTAATGACATCTCAATGCCATGACTTTCTTTTGCCATCCCATCATTTATGTCGTTTCCAGGAGGCAGGAGAGCACACACAGTTTTCTCATCAAAATCTGTGTCGAACAAAAACTTCTCTCGGGAAGGAACTCCCTCATCAACGCAGATGTCCTTGATGACATGATAAGTATTTTCTTCATAACAAACCATCAACTCTGGCAACCCATGTTCAACAATACGTCTGTCCATGTGGAGATGCAAGTCCTTCCCAAATGACGGCAATTCAGATGAAGGATGAGTTGATGTTATAGGTGCCACAAAGTCCTTGGTGAGCTTATTGTTGTCATCTGTTAGGTTATTTTCTCTTATAGAGATGTTAAGCTTTGAGTCTCTCCTGCCATCTTCATCATCTGAGAAATATGGTAACTGATGCGTATCACCTTGCATATCTGTGAAATTGCAGAAGATTCCAGCCTGATTCTCCTTCAGAATCCCATCTTGAGGTTCAAGTTTTCTGGATTCCAGACCATTTTCATTGCATTCAGCAGGCTTGCACTCAGGCTTATGGCCTATAGTTCCATGGGAAAATATCTGTTCAGAATCTGCATTATGCACCATTCAGCAGTGATGAAAACTCAAATGAGATTTAATACTAGAGATTGGCTGTAATTCAAATGTCCATGCTACATAAAATCAGAATAAATTTAAAAACCTGAAACCATCAAAGAAGAAAGTATCTTCAGAAATGATTCATCAGACAATGCAAAATGAATGAAAACCATTAGTTGTAAGGTTTGACATAGTCGATTCTCCTGTCACCTTAAGTAATTTCTCAACGGGTATCTTTTCTAGCTAAAGAGAACAACAAGAACAAGTTCTCCATTGAATCACAACAAGAAACAGTGTAAATAAATAGAGCAGAAAGATGTTAGTGTTGAAGATGTTAAGCTTGGACAACTCATTTGTAGATTTGATTCTTACCTCAGACATCCATCAATAATTTAATACTAGTCAACAACAATAGAGTTCACAATCTTCTGAAAAGACTAATACTTTCGGCTAACCATTCCTAAATCTGTCTTCTATCAGTGAAAAAGGACAAAATGAAAAGGCATTAACCTTTTGGGAAAGTTTTAACACATTTTCAACTCAATAACACTTATTTTATATGGTAACGAATCAACTCTTATGGGCCCTCATCAAACCATAACACTATCTTTCTTGTTTGGTAGTTTTATATATGATCTAAATCCATCATCAATACAATCAAAGAAGCAAATAATCAAACAGAAAGTGAACGATCTGAAACCAGATCCCCAACCAACCCCAACAAACCCAAAACCTGAACCAAAACTAAACATCAAAAACAGGAAACAGTAGATAATTTTGAAATTTCAATACCTTTCTGATCAACAACTAGAGGTCAGCCAGGCACCCTTTCCTCCTTTTCGGACAAGGAATCCAAATTCATCTGTCCTAATGTCATTGAAGACAAAGACATCATTAGAACACACACAAACACATAAACCAACATTCTACATATGAAACAAGAACTAACAAATTCTAGTAAACAAGTGTTAAAGACATAGACTTTACTTTAAAACCCAATTCTGTAAAAGCATCCGTTGAAGATATAAGGATCTAAGATAGAGAAATAGACAGACAAGTGCTATAACGTTGTTCTTGTTGATGTCATAACATGGTAATATAACTACGCCATAGTATTAAACATCAACTGTTTCCATGTCTCTATTTCTGCCTGTAATTAATACCCCACAACCCATGAGCAGCTAACGGCTCTCGCTCTCACTCTTTGAGTAAAGTATCAAAACCCCACCTCATTAAATAGCACCCAGAAAGGGAAAGCCGGAGCAGAACTTTCTGGGCGGCCAAACAGCACACCGGTTCACTTTCCCGATAAAACTTCAGAAACAACCAAGAGAACCATCTAGTCTAAACTCCTTTTGACTTTCAGTTTCTTTATTATATACGAAGAAGAAGAAACAAACCAGAGAAAACGAAGTCTGACATCGATAGTCGAGGAAATTCGGAGATATTCGGAACAAAACAAAACTGACACAGACACGGACACGGACAAACTGACTATTGCTCTCTGAGTTCGTTACCAACTTCAAACTACAAAAAGTCAAATGAAACAAAAACAGTTGCGCCTCTCGTACGTTGTCGCCGCGAAGAGAAAGACACGCTGTTTGTTCTGTACCTGAGAGTTAGAGAGAGACAGAGAAGGGTTTATGATCTCATGATGAAAAAGGTACAGTGTGTCAGGTCATTGAAGAAGAGGTTTGAGCTGGCCATTTCCTAATTTTTCTATTTTTTTAATAATCATTTTATGTAGTTGCTTTTTTATATTAATTAGCTTACTTCTTTTCTTTATTTTGATTGTTTTATTTATAGTTGAATTATTAAAATCAATAATTAAAAAATCCTAACCAGTTCGGTTTAACTGTAAAAAGTTTGAATCGTTTAACTTTTCTAACTTTTCAGCTCGATTTACTTTAATAACTCATGTTGTTAAAAAATGGTCGATTTATTAATTAATTAGTTAATTTTTGTAAAACAATAAGTTCTTACAAATTAAAATAAATTGATTAATTTTTATTTAATAATATTTTTAATTAAACTTCAAATTCTTCAAACAATCTCTTTAAATCATATTTAAAATTTTTAATTTTATCCAATCTTTAATCAATTTTAATACCGATTGAACTTTTTAAACCTTAAACATCTTATTTTACCGGTCCGATTTTTAAAACATTGATTGAAATTTGTTTAAAGGAAGATCGGGATCTTTTTTAGGACATTATAAAATCTGAATACGTTTGGTAATTTCTATTTTTAGATACTCTATAAATTTTGATTTATTACAAAAGAAAAGATGCGAAATCTTGATCGAAATAGAAATGTTAATAAGTAGAGATATTGTTTCCAATTGTAAAAATAAATTTTGTTGTCATCAAAATAATTTCTTTAACTTTATTTGACTTATTTTTTAATTACATGAATTATTTAATATATCCATCAAATATATAATAATATTTGTATGATAAAAATATAATTTTTATAGTTATGATATTTTGTAGATATATAATTTTTATTTGTCCTAATATTATTAAAGGCCAAGTGCAAGTTAAGGACATGAAAGCCGACCGCAGCAAATTACTGCTCCTGGGCCTTTACCGGCTTTTGAAGCATGGGAACGGGAGTTTCGGGATCGGAATCGAACGTCACGTGATCTCACGATATTTTTTACTGGACTCACACGTGTTTGATGATGTCTTGGAGACTTAGTGTCTTAATCATGTATTTAATATTGATTGAAACTTAAGAGGTGCTGCAACTAAATATCGTAGGGCTGAAACCCGGCCCCGCTTGACTTTTTATAAATAAAAATATTTTATTTTTGTAAAAAATAACATTATTTCTTATAATTTTCGAGCCTCGCTCAGATTAGACCTAGACAATCCAAGCCTGAACCCGACTTGAGACTTAATTTTTTGAAACAAAAATTGCTTCGTAAATTTCAAAATAGGTAAACTAATAGTAGAGATGTCAATGAGACCGATTGTGACCCGGCTTGTAACCCGACGGGTCGAAGTAGGTGGACTCGTGATTCAGCCAATCATTTTTTTTAAATGTTACAAACAATGTCGTTTTTAAAGTAATGATCAGGCCCCGACTCAACTAAATGTCACATC
Source organism: Erythroxylum acuminatum (assembly GCA_026284645.1). Lineage (NCBI taxonomy): Eukaryota > Viridiplantae > Streptophyta > Magnoliopsida > Malpighiales > Erythroxylaceae > Erythroxylum > Erythroxylum acuminatum. Next base: position 1,156,759 of record JANKOD010000001.1, read on the forward strand.
ATTTTTGAAGCGTCGTTTTTGAAATAATAATCAGGCTCCAACTAAATTAAATGTCACGTCATTTTTGAAATAACGATCGAGCCAACTCAGCCAAATGTCATTTCTAGACGGGGGTGTAGTATTATTCAACATTTTGCGGCTTTTGCTTTTTGTATATATATTGATTATAAATGCTATCAAAGTCAAACTAGTATGGGCGAATACAAAGCTTTTACTTTTTGGATGACCATGAAGGAGGGGACAATTTTCCTAATACGACAATCTATAGGATCCAATGTTAACGTTCATGTATTGTTCTTTTCTTTTTTTATATATTTATATATAAATTGAATTTGTAATCTTCTATTTTTTAGAATGTACACAACAAAATAAATAATTAAGTGCATCTAATATTTTTGTAAATTACATATTTTAAATAAATTAATTAGTGAAAATTAAATGGATTTAAGTCTGATAGAGTCCGAAGTACGGTATAAGATTTATTTGAACTACCTAAATGCCATTTTAGTTCTAATGAATGATATTATTTTAATTATAAAAATAACAACTTTGTTTTAAATTTAGAATTAAAATAACATCATTTTAAAAAATTAAAACTGAAACAAAGTTGTTTTAAAGAGATAACGCTGGTTGAAATTGGGTTAATTATCAAGAAAAACCTAAACTTTCTTCAAATTTTCAATTATAGCCCGAGTTTTAAAAAGTAGCAATAAAATACTCAAATTTTTTATTTTTTTAATTATAGCCCAAACTTTAAAAATATCAATAAATTGCTTAATTTTTTAATTTTTTCAATTCTAGCCTGACGTTGGTATTTTTCAGTAAATTTGTTGGCGTAACTTGCCATGTGTTTCAG
>JANKOD010000001.1:1177613-1194563 GCA_026284645.1 Erythroxylum acuminatum
GACTAATCCCTTCGCTGGTTTGTAGGCACCTCACAGGATGGGACAGCTGGCCCAAGGATTTAAGGCTGCTCCATACCGAAAGTCAAGGATCGAACCCCTGACCTTTGGTTAAGGATGGATAAGTCCCTACCACTCAACCACACCCCTTGGGTTCAATTTTTTAATCTTTAATGTTTGATTATAGTTAAAATAAAATTATAATTTCCCTCTCCTTTTGTTATTTGCCTAAGTATAATGTTGTCAAGGTAATAATATATTTTCTAAAAAATACTCACCTGGAAATTTTGTTAGAAATTCACCTAATTACTAATTACTTGAGTCGATCATGTTTTAAATTTTAATATCTAAAATATTGCAAAAGTTTTTTACTTCACTTTTTTACTGTCTATATTAAATAAAACAACAACGACAATAACAACTTAGTAAAAATCTCATTAAAATGGGTGGTTTGGAGAAGTACCCTAATTAATAGAGGTGTTGTTTCTAACTATATGAAATAAAATAATTTATTATTATAAAATCCATCAAAAATTTTATTCAAAGTTTATTGTGTTAAATAAAAAAAGTCAACTTATCCGGTACACGAGGCTCCCGCTTTATAGAGGTTTGGGAAGGGTCATAATTTTCAGTCATCCCTTTGTATTTTTACAAAAACGCTATTTTTATGACTTAAACTTATGACCTTATGGTTACAAAGAAGTAACTTTATTAGTTTCTCCGAGGCTCATTCCTTTTATTGCACTGTTAATTATAAAACTAATAAATATTAAGAAAGAATGTCTAACTCATAATGACTTTAGGATAATTTTAAGAAATTAGTAATTTGAAAACATTTAATTATAATGTAATAACATATATAAAAATAGAGATTAGATTAAAAATCTGGAGTCGGTAAATTTTGCCAACCTCAAACTGTAGTCTTAAAATAAGAAACAGAAAGGGGCGGGAAAGAAGGTAGAGCAGCGGAGCAGGGCATGTGGGCAGCCACGTGCGGTGGACATCACTCCGGCAGCCACCGCGAGACACGCGTTTGTGCCTTTGTGGGCGCGCACCACCACTTTTTCTTCCCGCCCACTCCCATGAACTTTAAGACCGGGTTTTGGCCGTATTCTTGGTAAGGACAAAACTGACTTATTCTATATACATAATAGTCCCGTAATGCATTTAGATTTTTCTAGTTGTGTGTCAAAGAAAGAGCGGCATTTGACCATAGAACATGCCAAACTTTGGCGGCTCATCATCTCTTCAAATTTTAGGTCATTTATTGTGGATTGAACATTTGTGGGTTGGTGCACTCCGCTCTCAGCGGAATTCTGGAGCGTTTATACGAGGTTGAACCTCGCGTGAATCTTGGGATACTGAAGGATCGAGTTTGAAGTGGATTCCATAGCAGTGATTGACATCCTTTCTTTTTCAAAACACCGAGAGTGAGCTCACAATTCTATTGCTCGCGGCATTCATGAACTGTTCACTCGAAACTGGATTGTTGTTTATTGACACATAAATCGAGAGAGCAACAGATGCGCCGACTGGCTTGCACACTATGCGAGTCATTTTGATGTTGGCGTCATGTACTTTGACACTACACCTATTAGGTGCCACGTGCTCCTTTTGGAGGACTTATCGGGACTCTGTTCCCCTCGTCTAGTTGTGTAATTTTGGGTTTCTTGTTCCGTTATAAAGAAAAACATTTGTGTTAAGTATCATTTTAGGGTTGGCTTTATTATTATTTTTTATTTTTAAAAATTAAAAATGATATTATCTTACACATATTCTTGGACGAGTAATATTCGTAGTATATTGTTTACTTCTAGACTTCGTGTGAAAGAAATCATCCAAAGTTTTAGATTGGAACAGTGTGATAATCTTAGTTTAAAATCAGTTTTAAAAATCCAAACCTAACTTGAAACACGATTAATACGGTCTGAGCTCATTAATTTCAAGTTTGACTGGTTCACATTAGGCAATTTTTGTCGTTACTAATTATTTATCTTTAAAAATTAAATAATGAATTAACAAATCAAATTGTAATGATTTGTATTCCTAAAATAAAATTTAGGATTTAAAGCGATTCGACTTGAACTCAATAAATTATGTTTATATAAACCGAACTACGAATAGGCCTTGGATCTAAAAGATCGACTTAAAATTCAGTTCGAACGATAAGACTTTTCTCTTTAAATTAATGTTATTATGGATAATTTGAGTTAATTTAGACTCGAGTTAGAGTTGCATTGAATGATTTGAGCGAATTGGACTCGAGTTTCGATCTTAGATCAAATTCGAGCCTTCTCCTTGACCAATTTTATTCCATTTCATTACCATCTATGCCTAATTCGTACTAATGATGGATTAACTTATCAAGAAAATGATTAAACAAGGCACACATAATTATTTATAATTATAGACAAAAGGGCAACTGGTTAACCCGAGATCCATGGATCATGGTCCGGGTCTCCTCCCCAAACCTTGGAAAATTATATATTTATTTATTGTTGCATTTTCCCATTTTAACCTCCCCCTTGCGTTAAAATAACGCTACAAAATTTACTCTTCAGTCTCTCTCCCGGTTTATGTTAGGTTTCACGTGAACATTTCACTAAAGTGCGCCAGGTAGTTAATCCTTCTTTTTCTGCCTTCCTCTTTCTTACATCATAGGAACTTTCTCTTTAAGTACTGAACATTGTCGATTTACAAAGAGACTGAAATAGGAAGGAGAGTTGAGAGATAGAGAAAACTTGATAGAGAGTGAAGGCAGAATCCAATCTTTAGAGAGAGAAAGAGAGGATGTTCATGGGTATGTTGTATTGTTTTCAAAGTTGCAGGTTTTTTGGAGTATCGTGTCAGGAGTTGTCTTGTTTGCGAGCTTTTTCTTAGGAAAGAACGGTTCTTTGTTTTTCTTTTATGTTTTCCTTTTCTGGGTTGTTCGTAATTTTCCCATTAAACAATCACACTTTTCATATATAAGTACCCTGTTATTGCCATTTCTCCCAGTTGAGTGACAGAGAGTTGCTAAAGATACCACTTTCTGGGTTTTGAAATTTATGTACATGTATGTGCTCATAGAGATTAGAGTCTCTTGTTTCTGTGTTTGTTGAGAGAACCAAGAGAGGTTTTTTATTGGTTCAGCGGGATCTTTATATCGCAATCAAGGGATTCTGTAATGGGTATGTGCTCAATTCTTTTACTTTCTTCTTTGGTTCTCGTGCGTCTGTGGTTTTCATTGGCTTTTTCTTAGTTTTTTGTTGGTGCTTTTCTCTTTTGGCTTTTTGGGTTGTGTTGGGGTTGCTCCTTTTCTGATGTTAGAATTTTGGTAGTTAGTGTTTATTGGTATCTGTTCGTAAGCTCTGTTTTCTTTTTTCTTGTTGTTTTAGTTTTTCTAGGATTTGGTGATAACCTTTTTAGTTTTATGGTGTCTCTGATCGTAATCAACTTCCTGCCATCTAAATGTGCTCTACTTTTGGTGCTTGATCTTTCTCTTTGACATTCTTCTTGAAGTTCATCACCTTGTGTTCGAGATTCAATTCTTTTCATTATTTTGTTTCTTAGGTGCTTTCTTTTTTTAGGAATTAGTCATTGAAGATTTCCGTGAGAAATTACTGCCTCAGATTTTACCGTGCTGCTATGGGGTTATAGATTTTATTATTCCTTATGGACTTGCTTCTATTGGTTGCTTTTATCCGATATGCCTCTTATGCCTTCAATTTTTGCAGAGTTCAGCACTAGCTTTTCGCAATATATGGATGATGAATATGAGAAACTCTTTCGGAGGCTGAACCCACCAAGGTATGCAAAATCTTATATCTTGTACAGTTCCATTGAAAAGGACCTTACGTTTGCAGCTTAATCTTGTTTTGGTTGTAACTTGTTTCCTTCACTTTTCCAAAAAATTTTCAGGGTTGTGATTGATAACGAAGCCTGCAAGAGTGCAACTGTAATTAGGGTATACCTTTATCCCTCTCTCTCCTTTCTTTCAGTTCCTCTCTATTTCTTCCTCTTATCCTGTTGATTGTTTTTTTTTAATCCCTGTATGGTTCTGTGACGTAGGTGGACAGTGCAAACAAACATGGGATACTTCTTCAGGTTGTGCAATTTCTTACTGATCTTAATCTTATCATAACCAAAGCTTACATATCTTCTGATGGTGGATGGTTCATGGACGGTGAGATATTGTCATACTGTTTTCCACTTAGCTTCTTTGTTATTTATTATTTTTTTTAAGAGAAGAAGCTGATTTTGATCTTCTTTTCCTTTTCTGGTTACCAGTTTTCAATGTCAGAGATCAAGATGGACATAAGATCATTGATGAAGCAATTCTGGATTATATTCGAAAGGTGAGTTTCAAGTTTGTTTTTCCTTTTGCAGTCTTTGACAACTTTTGTTTCTCTCTTTTAGGCTGGAAATCTAATTATTATTTCGTTCCTTAGTCTTTGGCGACAGAAGCTTGCTTTGCATCTTCTATGAGATCTGTTGGAGTTAAGCAATCAATGGACCACACTGCAATTGAGTTAACAGGAAGTGATAGACCAGGACTTCTTTCTGAAGTCAGTGCTGTACTAACTAACCTAAAATGCAATGTAGTGAATGCAGAAGTCTGGACACACAATACACGAGCTGCAGCTGTAATGCAAGTAACAGATGAGGAGACAGGTTCTGCAATTACTGATCCCGAGAGACTCACCAAGATCAAGCAACTTCTCTGTAATGTACTTAGGGGAAGTAATCGTTCCAGGGGAGCCAAAACAGTGGTGTCTCATGAGCTAACTCATAGAGATAGAAGGCTTCACCAGATGATGTTTGCTGATAGGGATTATGAGCGTTCACTTGATGATTCATTTAATGAGAAGCAAAGGCCTGATGTGAATGTGGTCAATTTGTATGATAAGGACTACTCAGTGGTAACCATAAGTAGTAAAGATAGGCCAAAACTTCTTTTTGATACGGTTTGCACTTTGACAGACATGGATTATGTGGTATTTCATGCTAATATAGATGCTCAGGGCCCGGAAGCTTATCAGGTATTCCCTTTTTTCCTACTTGCTTTTTCACAAATCCTTTTGTATACGATTATGATTGAGTCCAAGTAGACAGACCTAATTGTTCTTATTTATGCTGTTGTAGGAATATTACATCAAGCATATCGATGGATCTCCTGTGAAGTCAGATGCAGAGAGACAAAGGGTGATACATTGTCTTGAAGCAGCAATCGAGAGAAGGGTATCTGAGGTGAGTGAACCGTACTTTTTACCATTACATCTTGCTAAAGTGATGACAGTTCAATTTCAAATACAAGTGCTGGATAACAATCCGATTACTGAGACTATTATTTTGTTAGATTGTGCATGGTTAGACCCATTTGTTTGTTTGATCCAACTGATTCTGTTTGTTATAATTCTTTGAATTGTGTGGACATGAATACAACTCTCTTTGTGTACTAAAGAACGAAAGCTTATTCCTGTTATGTGATACCAATCAGTTAGATTACTAAAAACAAAAACTTGTTCTTTGCCTTTTGGATGATAGCCGTTCCCATGATGTGCTTGATCATTACCTAGCTAATAAATTTGTTTTTTTCAAATTTAGGGTTTGAAGCTAGAGCTGTGCACTTCTGACAGAGTTGGGTTGTTATCTGATGTTACACGCATCTTCAGAGAAAATAGTCTCTCTGTCACCAGAGCAGAAGTGACAACTAGAGCAGGCAAGGCTCTGAATACTTTTTACGTTCGTGATGCATCAGGATATCCTGTTGATTCTAAAACTATAGATTCCATCCGGCAAGTTATTGGGCAGACAATTCTTAAGGTTAAAGGAAGTCCTGAAGAGTCTAAAACTGTGTCTCAAGATTCAACTACAAGGTTTCTTTTCGGTGGCCTCTTCAAGTCCAGATCTTTTGTCAACTTTGGATCGGTTCGGTCATATTCCTGAACAGTTATAGCTCACGTACCATGTACATGAATATCCTCTAGAAGCCACGAGCCTTGTAGCACGTACAATTCCTGATAGCTTATTTGTGATTTGCGGTTTAGGAACAAAGTCATTTCAAGAGGAGTTAAGAGAGAAGATGAAAGTGCATGTAAATTCCCACTTAACTTAAAGGTTGATTGTTACTGTGGATCCAATCTCATGTTGGAGCCATTAAATGACCTTGCAACTCCTAATTTTATCTTCTTGTACATAATTTAATCAGTGCTTTGAATTTACTCGTCCATATCAGTTCTTTTATGACACAGAAGCTGCCTATACTTTTCTGACTAATCTTTGCACTTCTGCCAATTACATCTTGACTCACCAAATGATTTGAAAGATGGTTGCTAACATTGATTTAAGAGGTATTGAATAAACTTTGTTTGGAAGGATTGATTATTGACGGACAAAGCTGTCTGTAAGGGTACAGCTTTTTCTGGAGAAAGTTTGACCATAACAATCCTATGTTTAGGTGTTAGACAGCTATTTGATTTTGATGGCGGCTATCGGTGGTTGATAATGACTTTATGTGTGGGAATATAATTGTTTTCATAGCTTGCTGTTGTTGACTGGCCGACTAACATATACACAATTGGAGATAGGTTTGGTCGGTGTGAGCACCATGTGGTTTCGTTGATTAGGTTTGGTCTGTGTAAGCACCATGTGGTTTTGTTGACCAAGCTTCTTTCCATGTCTTCCAAGATTTCTCTTTCTCTGTGTTTTTTGGCTTATCCTTTTTGACCCATCGAAAGCGAGAAGTAATATACTGTTCCTGAATCATGGAAACATAAATTTCTTGACGTTTTCTTGATAAATCAAGGTGAATGTTCCTTTTCTACCCTTTTAGTCTCATTGAAAGCGATCCCAAATCTCCTTTTTGACCAAGATTTCGCACAAAACTGAGCTTGAAACCATAAAAGCAAATAAGCCAACAAAATGCAAAAGCAGAATTAAAGGTCAGAAAATGGAACAGTAATTGCCAAGTTCTCATCTTTTTTCGTCCATGGCCGCCACAGACGCTAAAAGTCCTTGTGGGGTTGCGCTACGTGGCTGTTCTTATGTTGTTGACGTTCTTTGCCATATCAGGAGCTTCAAGATGGATTTATGTGAATCCAAAACGCACCCACATAATCTGATATCTTTTCATTACAGAGTAGACAGATAGATACAGTGTTGGTGATGCATTATCAGGACCAGATGAAGTTCTGAAAAGTCACCAACCTTGGTTAAACAGAAACAAATTGAACAATTACTTATCTTGTAAATGAGATTCTCATTTTAGCCTCTCTGAAATGTAGTTGTGAATGCTTCAGCAACATCAACTATTGCCTTAGCTTATGATTCTTTTGGTTTGGAATTTCAAAATCTGTCTTTGATCTCTGAGCTTGTAAACTTCTGGCAATCCATCATCACAAACAAGTTTTGAGTTCATGAATCTGTGCTTCGCGTTGCTTGGACTGGTCAATAGTCAATGCTTTGCTCCTGCTCCAGCACATGTTTCTTGCAACTTCACTATTCAGCCACTTGTTATATGACAACTAGACACAATTAACAAGATCAGCTATGGCCTAGGTTGGCATTAAAGATAATTGAAAAGCGCAGACGCTTGTAAGTTCCTGTCAGGAGTACATACTTGTCCAAAACTTACTGGAGGAATGAAGAAGATAAGAAATTTTAATAAAAATTGTCATGTAATAGGAAGTTCCCGTCACCGAAAAAAGCTTTCAACTTTAATAAATGTAAAAGTAAAGCACTGATTCCTACCTCACGTGAAGGGTAGTGTCATGGGGAAATGGAGGTTTCTTAAACCAGCAGCAACTGAGACTAATCTCATCTACTCACATGGATGGCTTCCCAAGTGCTAAGCACAAAAAAGATTCCATACCCAATATAGTTTTTTATATCCAAATTCAACTTCAATCACAGAATCCACCCAAGGAGTTCCAATCTCAAGCTTACAAGAACCTGTCAGAGAAATCACACAAGATCCTCCTCAATCCTATTATTTCATGATTGGTCTATAACCCTACAGATAGTACTACCTTGAGGGATGTCATGACACAGACATAGGGGAAGATCTAAGAGAAAACAAGTTTCAGATTTTCAGGTTAGTTTTCATGGAGAGCTCTGGCACTGAGTTTCCAGGTTTTCAGACTAGTTTTCATAAAGACGAGTTCGAGTACAGGAGGGTTTTGAGCAGGTTGCAAATGCAAGCTCCACGTCCACTGCAGATCAAGTCCAATGCTAAACTTGGTTTTAATGGCGACCCTGAAGCATCTTCTTCGACATCAATGGCACCAACTTCTTCGTTTAATCCATTTTACCACAATAAAGACCCTATACCTCTACTTTCTCCTCTGGTTTTGCCTTCTCTGTTCGACCATGCGTTTACTCAACAAGGAAACACTGCAACTTCTCGTTGAGAAACCATTTTTGTGTACTTTTGCTTAATCTTGTTTTGTTCAGTATTGTATACAGTTTTTGCTCTTTTTTCAAGATCTTGCACTGAATCAACATATGGTTTGATCAACATCAACTATATAGATTGATGTGTTTTAAGTTTGTATCTCTAAACTGATTAACTTGCATCTAAACCTTCACGATTCAGTTCGATTGTTGTATGATGTGGAAGAAACATTATAATTTTTTTTAAGAACAAGCCAGGTATCTACCGGCAAATCCAGTGACTAACCTCTCAAATATTATAATTTAAACATTATAAATTATAATTCGAATATAATTTTGACTTTAAAAAACACCAAATTTAGACTCTTTATTATTCTTTTTAAAATATATATACCGTAAACTTTTATTCAAAACTCCAAATTAAACTCATGAATTTAAAATTATAAATTTGATTTGAATCATCGGTAAGTTTTAATATTAAAATAATTAACATTAAGTGAATTTGAATGCAAAATTTTGAGTGATAAAATTTCATCTATTTTTTTCATCATTCGAGTGGTCTCAAGAAATACGTAAAAATAAAAAATAATAAGTAATATCCTTGAATATTATTAAAAGAGAGTGAGTTTTGGAGTAACTGGTAAAGCTGTTCTTTTGTGACCATAGAATCAGAGGCTCAACATATTTTTTGTAAAAATACAAAGAGAAAGTTACGTACATTATGACTTTTCCAAATTCTTGCAAAACGAGAAACTTTTTGTACTGAGTACGTAATTGCTGACAGTGGCGAATCTACAATGGGGGCACTTGCCCCCACTGCCTCCAATAGATTTCCTACAAAAACTTTTTTTTTTGCCCTCATAAAAAAATAAAATTTTACTTATATTAAAATTTTGCCCCTGTAAAAAATAAAATTTTATCTCTATTAAAATTTTGCCCTCACTCAAAAAAATTTCTGGATCCGCCCCTGATTGCAGAACATATATATTAAAACTAAAATCTTTGATTTTATTCTTGTATAAAAGAGCTCTATTTTCCTATTTTTTTAAATTTTATATAAAATTACCCCCAATTTTCATAAAATTGAATTATTCTAAATTGTGTATGTCATGCTTGAATCCTAAGGTCACATAAGCGTCACCCAAATTCGGACACGGACCAATCGAAACCCAGTTCCACGTCATGTGATTCTGTGTCGTGCGAAGTTTTCTTGGATTTGTCAAATAAGAAGTTGGTTCACTTCATGCTTGAATCCTAAGGTAACATTAAGGTCACCCAAATTCAAATACGGACGAATCGAAACCCAGTATTTGTCCACGTCGTGTGATACTGTGACTCCCGTTTGTAAACGCCATGTGCCCAAGAGCCAAAGAATCGTGTGTGGTAAGCCCCAAATATCCAAATATAAGCCTATCCATGACCGACTGTGAAAAGGTGTTCGTCAATTTCGGGTTTCGATGTTCCCAAAACCCCTCCGTGCACGATTTTGAGTACGATTACGCAGACAACTCTCTCTGTCTCTGTTCTTTCTCTTAATTGGATTGATTACAGAGTCGCGGAGATTCAGAGGATTTGAGGTATTGTTTATGCTTTCTGCTGGTTCTTGATTGCGTTTCGAGTCATAGTTGTAGGATTTATTTTGGCTAATTAATGGTTTCTGGATCATGGGGTTGTGTAATCTTTCCTTTTTTTCAAGTGTCTGATTCGATTTCGATTAGGGTTCAATTCTGAAATTTTACTCATTTGGGCCTTTTGAGTTCAGGGTTTAGGAAAGTTTCAATTTTTATTTATGGCCTGTGGTGATTTCTTGTATTGGCGATTGGTTAATTTGGAATTCTGCACCTTGTTAGTTCTTTTTAAATTTGGTTGAATTTTAAGACTTGCAATCTTCACTTGAATTTATGGCTTACTATTTGAGGCATTCTATGCTCAGAATCTAAGGGAATTTTATCCATGGTTTAGTGCAGAATTCAAATAGAAATGAGAGGGGAGGGGGTTTCCAGAGGCTGCTGTCAACGTAGAGCTAAATCAGGGAAGAAAACAATGAAAGGCTGCAAAATTTGGGAAAATCTGGGTAACATCTCTCTTATTGATGTTGAAAGTGATGAAGTTGATAATGTTATTATCATTGATGTTCCCAATTCTCTGCATCATAAGTTTCGAGGTTCTAGTGGAATCAGAAAAGGTGAAAGATTTTCTTTTCCGGACATAATTTGCATTGATGATGATGACGATGAATGTGTAAGTGATGAACTTAAGGCTCCTGAAATAAATGTGGGGGGTACAAGTGACTTAGATAGTGATGGTTCAAGTAGTTCTTCTTCTGAACAAGTCCAAGTTAGTACCGATGCTGGTGACCCTCGAGTTGTCCAGGAAAATGGAGAAGAAATAAGTTTATCAAAGTGCAAGGGAGCTCCCTTTAGTAATCGTTATGGATTGAATACTGTACCTGATATTTATGCATCCTCAAGTGATTCTTCTGATTGTGAAGTTATTGAAGGTTCTTCAACCGAGCTTAACGAGCAATGGGAAAGAGTGTGTTTGAAGAGAAAATCTAATTGCTCCAATGCTCAGTATGTTCGAGCAAACTGGGCTGCTTCTTCCAGTTTCAACAAGGTTAATCATCCTGATTTTAATGTCCATAGCAGGACCAAAGAGAATGCTGAGCCCTTTTGCACTAGTTCAAAATGTGTAAAACGTGAAAAAGTAGCATCTTCTACTGAAGATGGTTTGGTAGGAGGTACTGTTTTGAGTCCCCAGAAGGAGAACATCTTTACAAAATTAAATGAGAAAATAAGTCAGCCAAGTGAGAGGAATGTCATCCTTGAAAGATGTTTTTCTAAGGTTAGTAGCAAAAACAACATGAGCGGACATTCTATATCAAATTCCAAGCTAAGGCCTAACTCAGGTACTGTGGAAGGAAATGAATGCAACACTGATACTATGGTTAATGTACAACTTCGCTGTGAAGGCAATCCATTATATGATTCTCCAGATGATGTTATACCCACCATTCAAAGAAATATAATTAATGAACGAGAAGAGCTCAAGAAGACAGATGAATACAAGCGAGTAATGGAAGAAGAATGGGCAGCTAGGCAGTTACAATTGAAAACTCAGGTTCATTACATCAGTTTGTCGATTAGTATCTGTTAGGTGTCTTGTGCATCAAGAACATACTAACAGCAATTGTTTTGAGTATGTTCACGTGACTGAAACTGTTGATATAGCATCTTTAGTTGACCGACAATACCCTTGTTCTTATGTAGGCTGAAGAGGCTCAGCGGCTACGAAGAAAAAAAAAGGCGGAAATGTTGCGCATTTTAGACATGGAGAAAAGGCAAAAGCAGCGCTTGGAAGAAGTGAGAGCGTCCCAAAAGAAGGTTTGTTCTTCACTTTATTTCATGACTAGTTTTGTTCTTCTGTCAAAAAAGATGGTGTGCTAATATCTTGGATCCCAGTACGCGTTTTGAATTTGTTCTATTACTGCCAAATTCAGGATGCGGAAGATTTAAATATGAAAGAGATTGTTCGCACTGAAGTAAGAAAGGAGCTTCACCGACTGGAAATGACGTGTGTTGATATGGCTTCATTACTTCGTTGCTTGGGAATCCATGTCGGTGGTGGTTTCCAACCAACCCCAGATGAGGTGAGTTGCAGTCTTTTGCGGTTCGGTAAGGTTGATTCTTCTTTTTTATTATATTAATATATGTAGAAGTGATCAACTAATCTGGCTCTTGTAGCAAATTATTTATCAAGTTTGCTTATGCTGAAGATTAAGAGATTCAGTTTGCTGTTCATGGCTGAATTTCCTTATGAAAATTCTAAAGATGTCTACTAACACTAGAAGTTCATTTCAGGTGCGTGCAGCTTATAAACAAGCCTTACTAAAATTTCATCCTGACCGAGCATCAAGGACTGACTTACGCCAGCAAGTTGAGGCCGAGGAAAAGTTTAAACTTATTTCCCGCATGAAGGAGAAATTTTTCTCCATCTCAGGTTACTAAAAGCTAACAAAGTTTGGTTGAAGTGGACCTTTTTTTTCCCCCCTTTGTATCAGTTGCTCGTTGTGGTGGCTATTGTTTCCACCAGAAAGCTGCAAGGATTTTCTATTTTCCTTGTCTATGATACCTGCAGCATTTTTAGGCCAATCTGACTGCACAGGCTTAGACCCATTATACTTGTAAAGAACCACTAGAGATTTGTAGATAAGAGATAAAATTTCTGAATGATATACTCATTTATTCACTTGATGGAGGTTGCATTTCATTAGTTTGCATTCTGCTATTTAAGCTACATTTCTAGACTACAAAAGACCACTAAGATTACCGTTTAATCTTGCATTGATCATTTGGCAAAGTATTACCAACTTAGACTTATAGTTGGTTATGTACAAGAATGCATCAATTGCAAGCCTAGCATTCATGACTCTGCAGCAGAGCAAAACTATGATGTCCAACTCTCAAGTTTCATTGACTGACATCATATAAAGATTTGCCAATAGAATTTCTAGTGATGGTTGCACCTCAGCAACTCCATCTCACTGTGTTATTCGATTCCTGTTCTTCAAGAAACGAGTTATAGAAAAAGGATTGTTTTGTTAGATTACAGATAAAGATTTGTTAATGAAAGTCTTCAATCTTTCAATATTGTCAGGATTTGGATTACCTGTGCCCCCTAGCTTTGTCTTGCTTTAATATCTTCCTCTTCCTGCAAAACTTGCAGCAAATTAGATGGTACTTGAAAAGGTTAAAACTTTTTGAGTATTTTCCATTTGAAACCAAGTTAAATTAGAAAATCACGTGTTCCAAAGTCAATGATAATGTTTCTCCAACTAAACATCTGTCTTGAAAAGAGACCATCTTTAAATATTCTACAGATCCTCAAGACATGAATTTATAATCATGAGTGAACAAGCTTGACAAGTACCTTATTCGTAAAAAATAAGATAAGAAGCAACTGACACAGCTTGATGTAATCTCAATCATGTGAGTGAGGATACTAATGTAATTGTTGGACTGCTTTAGCTTATGGGTTTTGGTACACCATCTGCCTATCTTAGCCTTGTCATGACAACAGATGAATTTGAAGCATGAAATCTCTCATTCTTTATCTTGAAAGTTACCATTTCAGGATATAACAAACATATCTTCAGAATTTGGATATATAGTTGACGCTGTCAAGATGACTGTTTCTAATAAGAGTTATTGAAGTGAATCGAATCGGAGAGTTAAAAATTAAACCGAAAAATTAAATAGTTCAAGATTTTTATAGTTTAAGCGGTCAAACTAATTAAGTTTTTGAATCGTTGATTATATATAAAAATTATATATTGATTTAGTTTTAACATAAATAAAATTAGGGACCCTATACTTTCAAGAAAAAAGGAACTCAAATATATTTTTTAAATTAGAGATCTAATTTTAGATATTCTAAAGTTAAATTATTTCGAATATCCAAAAATTACTAAAAGTATATATTTGTTCTATCTTAATTAGTGACATAAGTTAATTATATGGAGTTATTATCTTTATGAAAAGTTTAATATTTATGATTTTGGCTTAAGAATTTGTATAATACAATAATACACTATTAAATTTTTTTTGAAAAATATGTGACTAAGTAATTATGTTTTATATAATTATAAAGGATGAAAATTTTAGAAATTATAAAAATAGGTTTAAATGTCGTTAAAAAATATTCTTAACATCATGATTAAATTTTATGATATATAATGTTATTAAGTAAAATATGATATATTTAATAAATTCTTAAAATAATAACATTCTATATAATTTATTTATTATTAAAAAAATGATGTGATAGTTAAAACTACACCTTATCTTGATTAATTTAATGAATTAAATTTTAAAATTTTAATTCAACACTTAATCTTTTAAAATTAATAACTTATAAATATATAAAAATTACTAATTAATTTCTCAACTAATTATGTTGTGATTCTATTTACTAAGCATAACTTTTATTTTTATTTTTGAGTGTTTTATTTTATGTTAATTAATTCAAACCAAAATCATGTTAATTATTAAAAGAAACTTGGGACAAAATTTGATTCTCAAATTAGTATATATGATAAAATATAAGGAATGGTTTTTAGAATTTAAAAAATTAATTTTTAATGACATAAATTATAAAATTTTTGTGGGTCTTTTACTCTATAATTAATAATCTCATTTTAATTAATTTTAAATATTAAAAAACTTTAAACATATCTTGATCTTTATTTTGTAATATTAGATATTATACCCATAAAACATCTTTTCTGATCTTATGTCCAAAATAACCCTATATAATCCTCGTTTTAGCCATTGAATAGAGATAGATAGTCTTTAAACTCACAGTTCAATGAGTTGGATAACGTTAACTCATAAAATATGTATCTATTTGTTTCTCAATTAGTATTATAACTTATTGTATTGAGATATTATTTTTCTAAATATTTGTATAAGTATATTCAGTATTAGTAAAGGATTTAAAAATATAATAAAAACTCACTTCTGAATCACCTGAACATAAGCTGTGAAGTTATGAAGTTATATTTCTTTACATCCCTCCATGACAAATTTCTGGTGTGTCTTTTCTGTCTGACGACTTAAACAATGCAGATTGAGTTTCACCTACTTGCTTCCTGCTGGCATATGATGTTTCATCTCATTATATATATCCAAGTACCGTCTCATTTCATCTCCATGTAAAGCTTCAGCAGAAATGGCTACAATGGCAACAGAAGCTCTAATGATCTACGTTTCAAGCTTTGTATGCATATTTTCCATTGCAGCACTCGTCAGGTGCATTAACAAAGTCTTTTGGAAGCCAATTCAGACACAATCAGTTCTGAGGTCACAAGGAGTGAAAGGTCCTTCCTACAGATTCTTTCATGGAAATGTCAAGGAAATGGACAGCATGAAGAAGAAGATGAACAGTAGTCCAATGGAATTATCTCATCGGATATTTCCCAGAGTGCTTCCTCACACTTATCAGTGGACCAGACTATATGGTACTTAAAGTACTAAATTTACCATCTATATATCTGTTATTACAAATTTTGAAGTTCTGATACATTGATGTTATCTGCATAATTGGTGTAGGGAAGAACTTTCTTTCGTGGAAAGGATGCAAACCAGAACTCACTGTCACTGAACCTGACCTGATTAAAGAGATAATGAACAATAAAGATGTAACATATTCAAAGCCAGAGCTCCACTCTTATGTAAAGAAGCTGTTTGGGGATGGATTAGCGGTCACCAACGGAGCAAAATGGGTTAAGCTACGTAAATTGGCCAATCATGCTTTTAATTAATGGAGACAACTTGAGAGTAATTTATATCTCATTCTATGGTTTGGGTTGATATTGCTTAATCCGTCTTTGCAGGAACTACTTACTGACAGGTGATAATCTTCTTGGCAGAATATGATTCCAGCAATGATTACAAGCGTCGAGACGATGCTTAAAAAATGGGAAGAACATGAAGGAAAGGAGATAGAAGTGTTCCAGGAATTCAAAGTTCTTACATCGGAAACAATTTCCAGGACAGCTTTTGGAAGCAGCTACTAGGCAGGATAGAAAATATTCGATACGCTGATGCAAATGGTTATGATTATTGGAAGAAATCCTAATGGAAGTAAACGTCCTGAAATGATGTGAGCTTTCTGTCTAATCTGTCTCTTCTTGCTCAAACATATACATTCTAACCCAACTTAATTACAAAAAAGATTCAGTGTTTACTCAATTTTGTAATTATAACTTAAAATTAAAAATAAAGTACTTCTAATTTTTTTAATTATAATCTGAACTTCAAAAAGTAATAATTAAACATTTAAACATTTAATTTTTTTCAATGCTAACCCGGAATTAGAAACCCTAACTATTAATACACATAAGTCAAAATTGACACAATAAATGATAATTAATGAAACGGCATCGTTGCTAAAAATGGAACCCCTAAATCAGTTTATGCAGCCTTAGCCTTTCGTTATCTATTTGTTCTCCTTACGCCCTCAGCTCTTTATTTTCTGTTTGTTCTTCCGACACTCCAAACTACTATCACATTCTAGCGTATTACACCAGTAAACTCTTCGTTTTTAGTTCGTTCTCTTGATATCCTTAACGTGAAGACATCAAGGCTACGTAATATGAGAATTAAAGGGTGAAAGTGTCAAGAGAATAATTAGAAAATGAAGGAAAAAATTGAAATAAAAGAGTGAAGTCATTGGGGCTACGTAATTTAATTTGGGTCAACAAACTCAACGGAAGCACTAACATCAAGCTAGAATTGAAAAAAATTAAAAGTTGAACATTTTAATACCACTTTTTGAAAGTTCGGGCTATAATTACAAAATTGTACAAGGTTTGAGTTTTTTTTTTGTAACCCTTCTAACTTCTAAGCTGATATGATGTTACTTTTGCAGAAAAATCTTCAGAACAACAGATGATACTGCATCAGGCAAAAGGACTAAGAAAATGCATCATAGAGCTGGTGAAGAAAAGAGAGGAGGAGGCTAGGAGGGGACAAGCAGGTTTCTATGGAGTTGACTTCCTCGGACAGCTTATGAAGTTAT
>JANKOD010000001.1:1258107-1279705 GCA_026284645.1 Erythroxylum acuminatum
CGGAACTCTCGAGCCATTTGTGTGTGCATTGCATTTGTGAATTGTTCAGTAGGTTGCATATGTTATGTGATAATTTGGCTAACGTGTTGCATTCACGTTTTAAAATGGTTTATAAATTGGGGAAAAAGGGATTTTGGAGAAACAAGTAAATGATGTTTTCAACCGTGGAATAATTGATGATTTCAATTATTATGACTGTTTTGAAAAGTGAGAAAGAAGTTTTGAAAAGGATTTCTGCTGTGAAATATTATAACTGAAAAGAGTTTTACAACTGTTTTTGCTTATCGTTCGTTTTATAAATATGTTACCCATTGAGCGTAAGCTCACCCCCCTCATTCCCATCCACAGGTGATGAGAAGAAGATCGGGTGATCGAAAATGAAGGATTTTTGTATCTTGTGTTTACATTGGGATTCTTATGTTGTTGTTGTATTGTGGCTTGTAATGCCATTAAAGTTTGTATATGATTATGGGATCGAATTATGTAAGTAAATTTTGGTTAGTATATATGAATGTAAATTTTGGTTATGACTTGAGATATGATTGAGAATTATAGAAGTGTTTTAGATATAGGATTGTGAATGTATATGATGGGATTCCGGACAGGAGGTCCGAGGTATAGTGTGATGGATTGGAAATATTGAAGTGTTTTGTGTATGGTTGGTGTTGAATACGAATATGGTATGATGGAATTGAAAGGATAATGTGGATTGATCAATTGACGAATTTCAAAATGGGAAATTTAAACGACTTCGAATGATGTGTAAATGAAAAAAAAACGCAGCGATATTAGTTAAGCTGCGATTCGTTTGTTTCGAGTTGGGCTCTGGAAACGGGTCCCAACAGTTCTGTTGTGAATTGTATTAATTATACTGGGTAAAATTCTGTGTGTTATTAACTGGTACACGGCTCTTTTCTTTGTGCTTGAGAGGTGTTTCATCTGTTAGTCATTCCTTGTTATGCACTTTGGACGATTTGCTCTGTTTCTGCTAGTTCAATATTGCTTGTCCCCTGGATTGCTTTTGCTGACACGCTCTCTTCTCAAGTTTTTTGTCATTTATTGTCTCAAAGGGGGAGATCATAACATAGGGTGTTGCTGTTGCTGGTGTTGCTTTAGTTTGATATGTTTTTGTTTATGCTCAGCTTTGTCACTTGAGGGGAAGTATCTATTTTTGTTTTGTCAATATCCAATCGCTGGTTTTGATGTTGAGACAAGAATGCCAAAAAAGGGGGAGATTGTTAGGATTTATTTTTTAAATATAACCTATCTTTACTGTTATTTTTATTTTTGGCATTTGCAATTGGACATGGCTTGTTACTTGGCTGATGTCGTGGACTATTGGGCTTTATTATCTTGGTTTGGACTGCGTAGGATTTTAGCTAGGTTTTTTAGTGCAAGAAATATATTTATAAACTGGGCAAGAGTGTTTGTGGGTGTGGGCGGCTGCGTTAATTTTCCTCTGCCTTGTTGATTTATCTTTGATGCGTTGATTCTCCTCTGCTTGTGATTGTTTTCTTTTAAGGTTGCCGCACTGTCAAGTTTCAGCTAACCTTTTGAAAATCGTGTGTGAAAAGTGGGCGTTGAGAATTGTTGCTGCAGAGTGGCTGTGCTGTTGGTTTTCAATTAATCAATTGTCTTTTGTCTAGTGTTTGTCTTCTTGCAGCCGTATAGGCTTTATGGATTAATCGTCAGCAAGTGGTCCCATGGTGAAGCTGATGCTGGAGAGTCACGTTGATTGGATCTTGAAGGTGCTGTGGTGTTGACGCCTATCTCGTGTGGGTGTGATCAGTTGATACAACAAGATATGACTATGGTTTTACCTTCAGCAAGTAAATTAATCATGATTTATTGTTAACGTTGTTTGCTGGATTTTGTTATATTAATAGATTGATAGTTGAAGGATTTGTGGGTACTGCTACTTGGTTGATTGTCGTCTTAGTTCAGGATTGAAATAGTAGTGATCTTGATTTTATTTATCTTTGATTTTAAGTAGGAAGAGTTTGAAGAAAATCCTCTTACGAGGTTAACACGAGTCAGTCGTGTTATTGGGCGTGAAAAACTTTCACGGGTAGTTAGGTTGTAGGTTTATTACGTAGGTTGGATCTTTTGGTGTAGATCAATCTATTGTAATTTTGGTGAACTACAGTGAAAGAAATTAATCTGGGTGAGGGCCCCGCAGACGTAGACAAGTTGGCCGAACTGCGTTACCAAACGTCGGCGTTTTATTTTCTGGTATTGCGCGGTTAAGAGTGCTTATTTATTCGTGCCGAAGAGTTTATTTTAAATATTCTGCGAATTTATAGAGAGTTAAGTTTTTACAAGTATATTCTAACAGAATCGATATATTCGGAGGCCAAATTGTTCTTCCAAACCTTAGTTTCCATTCATAAAGCATTTTACTTTTTCTTCATGGAAAACAAAATTCTTTTAACGTGTACTGATAAGGACGTGGTTGCAATGACATTGGAATGTATGCAACACGACAAGGCAAGAAATGATGCTGAGATTATGATTTCACAACCTAATTCCAATAATTACTACCACCATAGGTGACCTCGGTCCCATCCCATAAGTTGTTTGTCGTAGTGTTTTTTTTTTTTTGGTCGTAGTGTTTGTTCTTTAAGAAACGAAAACAGGGAAAAGACAAGATATAACATTGACCTTAGTTACAGGGATGCAAATAGGTAATAATGAGTCAGATGAGGTTGAAGTTACTTACTTTTTGAATATAGGATTCGAGTTTAATTCAAAACATGTTCGACATATTATTTTAGTCAATTATATTAATATGATATTATTTTATTAAATTAGTTTAGATTAGATCAATTTTTATATTAGATTTTAAAATTAAATAACTTAAATTTATTATATTGACTTTAAGTTGGGTTAAATTTGATTTTTTTAATTCTAGTTATAAATTGAAGAGTTAAATTGTTACTCTTTTTCTTATAGAGAAGCATTATAAAATCAAGTATTCATCTTCCAAATTCTCTTATTATAGTTTGTATCAGAAACATGTATTAATATATTGTTCAATTATATTTGAAGACATGAAATTCCTAAATTATGAGAATTGATATACATATTAATTTACTAATTAGATTGACAACCATTTTAAATTTATCACATTAAGAAAAAGTACATTTAAAATTAAAAATCATTATAAAAAAGGACCTGATTTAATCCTTAAGTTTTTATTAAAAATTTATTTAGTATCATCAATTTTAATTTTTGTTAAACAAATTTTAAGTTCTAAATTATAATTGGAGAGTTCCTAATATATTGTATCAAAATATATTTTACAAATTTAGGATGTATTTAAGAAATTTTAGTTTAAAATACTAAATAAATTTTTAATAGAATTTTAAGGATTAAACTATATTTTTTTAAATAACTAATCCAATATATAAATATCTAGCTCAATGAAAAGACATCATTTCTATCAAAATACTCACAAACCAGAACACCAAAAGAAGAGGCATGCAGATATTAGTGGACCATGATGTTGATGTATGAGTCAAAAGGGTCTTAGAAAACAAATGAGGTTTATGTCATCTTACATTCTAAATAACTAGGAGTATAGTTCAAGCTCTAAAAAGATGGATGAGATCTACCCAATGCTTCCAAACCTATGATATTCAAGCTAAGATAAGCCTTTTTAGGTAGTTGTTCATAGACCCATAGTAGTCAACACCTACTTAGGTTTGGTAATCTTGAGCTTGAAGGATTGAATTCAGCCCAAAGTTCGATTGAATCCAAGGATTAGGCCTGGGCTCGAACCCAATCAAAATTCGACAATTCAAAGTTTCGTTAAGTCTGCGTCAAATTTGATTAATTTTTTCAATATAAAATTTAAAAATAATATCGTTTTATTCAAAATGACGTTGTTTTATATAACATAGTTGAGTTTTGAGTTGGGTTAAATAAGATAATCATAATTCAAGTTTAATATAAAGTTTGATTTTTTTTTAAAAAAAAAGTCAAAGCCTGATCTAAAACTTGGTCAGCGAGTCGAACTCGTTGACTTCAACCCGAGAAAAAATTATAGTTCCCACACCTATGTGCAAGCTAATTCCAATAAACATGACAGAACCATATAATTCAAGAAAAACATACTTCTTGTCATTCCTGAAAATGACAAGTTCAGAATAAAAATAGGATAAATTTATAAATATTAATTTAATTAAATCTATTAGTTAACTCTAAATCACTAACTAATCAAATATTTTATTCCAAATAAGTATTTATAAATTGTTATATGCACTTAAGGATTTATTTAATCCTAATAGCAAATTCCTTTGTACCCCAATTTAATTCTAAAAAGCCTATATATATATATAAAAGCACAAAACTCGCACCAACGTGGGCCTAACCTGAACAGCCTCCAAAACACTCCTCATGATGCAGTATCATGGACAGTGCAGTGTAAGGTAATTGATGATTATAAAGCTGACTTCGCCCACAAACTCTATCATTTCAAAGCCAGGCCCTCTTGAAATCTCTCAATACTATTCCTCTGTATACTCCCTTCTCAAGCACTTCTCTTCCCTGAAAGCTTACACTTTTTCGATCGGACTATCAGGAAATTAAGTTTTCAGGTTTCAGGTTTAATCATGTCCGTGACAGGACTTTCAGGCGCCGCTAAGCTTTACGGGAAATCGTTACATGGCAGGAAGGATTCAGATGAGATCGATGTGTTTGAGGCAGCAGGATATTTCTCAGGCTACAATGAAGCTGCAGGTTACAATTGTGTAACTTATGGTCAGAGATACGTGCGAGAAGATCATAGACATCGTGGAAGAATGAGCTTAGATGTACCTATGATAACTTCACTACCTCATCAGCTGTCTCAACATTCGGTGGACAAGCAAATATTCAAAGAGAAGAAGCACAAACAACCAAGCTCTCCAGGTGGTAGATTAGCTAGTTTCTTGAATTCTCTTTTCAGCCAAACCAGCTTGAAGAAGAAGAAATCCAAGTCTTCAACAAAGTCCATGAAAGATGAGGACGAGAACCAAAGTGGGAGGAGGAAAAGAAGAAGCAGCATTAGTCATTTTCCAAGCTTGAGTTCTACCGATGCAAAGTCGTTGTGTTCTTCTTCAAGTTCTGGTTTCGGAACACCACCTCCGTCTGCACAAACTCCGATCAAGAACTACAAGGAGTTCAGAAGCTTATCAGACCATAAGCAACTAGAGTTCAGAAGCTTATCAGATCATAAGCAACTATCTTCCTTGTCAAACCAAAATGGGAATGTGAAATCCATTTCATTGCAGAATGATAAGAAAAACATATATCCATCTTCGTTGGATCAGAAGTTTAAACTCAAAGATAACTCATCGCAAAACCACAAGAAAGATGATATCAAGTACTTGGAAAAAGACAGGAAAAGGGTTGGTCAGGATCCATCAAAAGAAAAAGAATCCAGGAATTTCAATGAGATAGATGATGGGGCTGATAGTGATTCAAGCTCTGATTTGTTTGAGTTGGAAAACCATAACTTGGGTATCTACTCAAGTGGCCTTCCTGTGTACGAGACAACAAATATGGATAGCATCAGAAGAGGAACATCAATTTCCAATGCCACCATATAAGAATTTGTACATTCATAGTTCCATATTTGTTGATGAATTCTCAACTTTCTGTTATTACTTTTAAATGTGAGCAGAATATTTTTCATGTATTAGAATTTGCATTGCTTTTTTTCTCTTGATTGCCTTTTGTTCTCAGTATGTACAGTATCAATGTTTGTTTGTCTCTCCTTTATCATTTCTTCTTCCTGCTCTGGAGTGCAACTACGTCAATGAAAATCCACCACTGGAGTTGCTTGCTTAGATTGTGCTTACCCTTTGTTGCCTTCATCTTTTAGACCAAGGAATAAAAAGATAACCACTAATGTAAAGAGATTTGTATATGAAAGAAAGTTTTGTATTGAGTGTCGTGAATAGTACAGGGAAGATGAAAATATATATACATGAGCTTTGTACAGTTAACGCTAGCAGAGAGAGAGAGAGAGAAAAAAGATGCTAACAGAATGAAATAATAAATTCTGGTATAACGAAATTATGTTGTTTCTGGAGTTGCAGTTGGAATGATACAACTAGGAGTCCGGATCTTCTGTCCAAGATTACTCTGTCGTATTTTGTCCATTTGAATCTTAACCATTCATTTATGCGGGATCTATATAGGATCCACATAAATAAACACGAGGCCCATATAAATAGATGGCTGAAATTCAATAGACAGGATAGGACAGAGAAATAATGGACAGAGGATCCTGGCTTATACAACGAGTCTGGATCTTTTGTCTAAGATTACTCTGTCATATTCTGTCCATTTGAATCTTAACCATTCATTTATGTGAGACCTATACAGGACCCACATAAATAAAGCCTATATAAATAAATGGCTGAGATTTAATGGACGGGATATGACAGATTAATCTTGGACAGAAAATCCTGGGTCATACAACTAGTGCTGGTTACTCAATTATTTTCGTTTATAATTATATTTGTATTTATAACTCACTTTTGTAATTACCGAGGATAAGAAAGAAACAAAAAAGTAGATCGAAACTAAGAATAACCCTTCACATGCCAAATTATCAAAGATTCCCGTTAAGATCGAGCAATTCTATCCAATTGTGTATGATTGTACTTGTTATCAGTCGATTTTGACGTTAAATAGTAAAAAATATTATTTTTATAAAATAACTTTTTTATTTAATAGTGAGCGTCACTAATAATTACTGAATAATACATAATCCTTAAAAATATAGCTAAAGAAAAACTTGGTTGGATATATCCATTTAGCAAAACTTTTTACAATAACCCTTTTATTTTATTTTTTTTCTTTTTTGGTTTCCTAGCCTTTGTTTAAACTTGTGATTAGTTAAATGTTGATTAATTAGAACTAATGATTTCCAAATTCGAACTGGAAGTTAAACTGATAAGATAAGATGTTTAAGATTTAAAATATTCAACAGGTATTAGACTGTTAAAAAACTAATTAAGGATTGAATAAAATTAAATAATTTAAAAACTAATTGAAGAACATTGTTCTTACCCATATAAAATTTTAAAGTTTAATTTAAAAAGGAGATTGTTAAATAAAAATTAATTGTTTTTTTATAAAAACTTATTAGTTACCGAACCTGACTTATTAATTAATAAATTGATAATTTTTTAATAACAAAGATTATTAAACTAAAACAAATTAAAAAGTTGAAAATCGAACTACAAAGTTAGTCGGTTCAAAGTTTTCAATGTTAAACTAGTTGAACTGATTTGATTTTTAAAATATTGATTAGAACCATTGATGTTAATAGTAAAAGCATGGAAGGAAAATTAGGCTGAGGTTGAATATCTGAACGTGATATTTTTTTATTTGCAAATATAAAGATCGTGAAGTGCTAGGACTAGATATTTGGTATACGAAAAAGCAATGGAAGGATTTAGGATTACGGGTAAGCTTCATTAATTTTCCAGGTAAAGGTGATGTATATACTGTTGGACATTTTTGTCCTTCTCCATAAATTGGACAACTATTAATTATATTTTCGATTTTTTAAAAACATCAGTTAAGTTATGTAATTCGATCCTAACGAAGGTAATAAAGTAGCTCAATAAATGATCTGGATTAATGGGTCGAAATTCGAGAGAAAAATGGGTCCCAATTATTGTAGATTGGACCCATATTGAGTTTGTGATGGGGAAGCCCGATATGGAAGTTATATATACAAGTTAACGTCTCCTTCAGTTGCTTATGTAATTCGTAAGCATATGGATCATCTGACTCATTAAGAGCGCTTACGTCTTAAGAAAATTGAAGAAAGGCGTTAACTGGGTGTCAATGATCCACTTCTGCAAAGGTCCCGAAAAGATTGGACCTCGTTTTGGCCTCAAAAACTGCTTCGGAACATCGGAAAGAACCAAAATCAGGTATTCCTTATTTCCTTCATTTTTAACCCTTTCATGAATGATCTAGGATATGTAATAAGGTCTATTCTACATGTTACATGTGGTATCAGAGAGGTTACATGATTGGGTTGCCGGAAACGAAGGTTTTTCGGTTTCCATTCATTATGGTTCTCATCAGGTTTTTATTCATTTTTTGGTTTTTTTTGCGTATATGATTATGTAAAAGTGGTATACATAAGGCTAGTTATGAAAAACGGGTTGAAAAAGGGCCAAAAAGAGTGAAAAAAGGCATCCCGGTCGCCAGAAATCGCCTTCCCTGTTGGAGGGCGATGCACCGTCAGGAGTGGCGGTAAGGCTGGTGAGTGCGTTGCACGTGCCAATTGCGTGTGGCCAAGTGGCTCAACGGGTTGAGTGACGCGTGCACTGCATGCACCTCACGCAATGCACTCTCCCACGAGTGCGAAAGAGATGGCACATGCTGCGCACGCGCCGCATCGGGCTTGACACGTGGACGACAATGATCAAGACACGTGACGGCGCATGCAACGCACAAGCCATACAGTAAGTGCGCGTGTGCTCATGGGTTACGCGTGTCAAGCACATGTCAGACGCATCTAGGCGTGTTGTTGCACGCGCGCCTTTATGCATGCCCAGGCTGACGCCTGCTGACATCAATGCACAGTGATGTGCTGACATCAACTCTACAGTACTGCTGACGTCAGCACAAAAAAGGAAAATTTTCAGAATTTTCGTAAAGGTACCCTGGGTCCTTTTGGGTCAGTTTCTAGGTTCGAGGAAGTTTTGAAAGTGATTTTTCAATTTTCTGGATTTATTACGTTAGTAATTAGATTCCAGAAAAGTTTTTAAAGCCTTTTAAAGCTAATTTTGAGTGCATTTTGTACTTCGAACTGCACATGAGAGAGAAACTTAAAGTTTTATGTCTCGTGCGGTAGGTTCGGTATTCGGGAAAGTACAATAGACACTCTCATTGAGATTTTTTTTAAAAAGTCTCAAATAAAATTTAAAGACAATGTTTTTAGTGCTGATATGTGATTATTTAATTATGAATCTAGTTTTTACAGCTATAATCAATTTTCACATATATTATGCCCATTAGAATGTGAGGATGATATAAAGATGTATCCCTTGTGTTTGTGGACTTTCTAAGGTACTGATGAGAATGAAGTCACCAAAGTAGCCTTTCAAGTCAGTATTCTGGATTGTTCTGCTCACGTGTTGGGGGATGTCTCTAGCCTTATATTTGTGATTCTGCTCAAAGGTGTTGACCTTACAAAGGGTTTTGAGATGTTCATAAAGACATTAGATGGATGAAAGTTGTTGCTTAAATGATCTATTCACCCAAAGGAGGTAGTGTCATGAGAATTGATGGTTTGTACATAATATGCGTGATCGAATTCTCAATAGAGATACTGCTTTAATATTTTAAATATCACTATTGTCCTGCATTTAAATTGATTTTTTATGTTGTCTTTTCTATCTTGAAGTCACCTTTTTTGTAAACAACAATGTTGTCACAATTGAGACCTTAAATGGTTTCAATTTCAAGAAGTGGAAGAAGGATGTAGAGTTTGCACTGCAGATGGTTGACGTCAGTATGACGATGCACATCGAGAGACTTCCTCCACTTACGGATATCAACTTAGAAGCTGATAAGGTATCTATGACAGTCTAGAAGCGATCAAATAAGATGTGCTATTTGACCATCAAGAGGTCGATCCCAGATCATCTGTTGAGTGGTTTACCGGATACGACTATAGCGAAGGAGTTTATAGATAGCATTTCTCAAAAATACAAGGTGTCTTCTCATGCAGAGCAGAGCACCTTGATTTAGGAACTATTCTCCATAAAGTATATGGGAGAAGGTGGCGTTCAAGAGTTCATTATCTGGATGGTACACCTTCAGGCTAGGCTGAAGGAGCTTGATGTACCAATTCCTGATAATCTCACAGTGCATCAGGCACTAAATACTCTCCCTCGAGAGTTTGAGATGTTGGCTACCTCGTACATCTCTCACGATGAGACTTGGGACATCAATGGCTTGATTTTTCGATGTGCTGCAGTGGAGGAGAAGATTAAGAGTTCTCCTAATACAGTTATGTTTGCAGCTGCCAAATGCAAAGGAAAGGCTAAGCCCCAACAACCTAATGGTAAGGGTAAGAAACTCAAGCCCTCTCTAAGGATTCAGACTGGACAGTCCAACATTGCTAAGGGGCCACATGACCTAAAGTACTTCTTCTGCAAGAAAAGGGCATAGGAAGGCTGATTGTGAGAAGTACAAGCTGTGAAAGGTTAAGCAGGAACTGTAAGGTAACTCTTCGGCCTATATGATTCATGAATCCAATGTAGCTATAACCACATCAAGCTCTTGGTGGTTAGATAGTGGAGCTTCTAACTATGTTGCTTCCATAATGCAGGGGTTTAGATCCAAGAGAAGGCCGACTAAAGGAGAGGAGAAGCTGATGGTTGGCAATAATGAAGAGGTGGATGTTTTGTATGTGGGAGATGTAGGATTAAACCTCGATACGGGGTTTGTATTAGTTTAACGAGACACATTTTATGTACCATCTTTTAGACGAAACTTGATCTTTGTATCAGTTTTGGATAAAGAAGGTTATCGTTTTGTATTTGATACTTCTATTGTAAATATTTCTATCAATACAAGACATATCGGAACTACCTTCTTATCTTATGGATTATATAGAATGTGTCGTACTCCTAACAAAATGTATGCCTCTTCTTACGTTACTGAACCTGTTACTCAAAAGAGAGCCTTCATAAAGGAAATATTGTACATGTTGTGGCATAAACGTCTTGGCCACATTTCCAGAGAGATGGTTGCGAGATTGATAAAGGATAACATTCTCCAAACTATGGACTTCAGTGATCTAGAAACATGTATTGATTATTGTAGGGGTAAGTTGACCAAGATAAAGAAAAAGGGGTCAACTCGTACTTCTAGCTTATTGGACCTCATACATATAGAAATTAGTGGTCCCTATACAGTTACGTTATGTAATGCTAGATATTTTCTGACGTCTATAGATGATTATTCTCGCTATGGCTATGTGTTCTTACTTAAGGAAAAGTAAAAGTTCTTGATAAGTTCAAGATCTTTAAGACTGAGGTTGAGACCCAGTTGGGAAAATCAATAAAAATAGTCAGATCTGATAATGGAGGGGAATATTATGGCAGACATGGGGTTGCAAGACAAGAAAATGGTCCGTTTGCCAGGTATTTGGAATCAGTTGGAATAGTGACTTAGTTCATTATGCTAGGTAGTCCTGAGCAAAATGGTGTGGCCGAAAGGCGCAATCACACCCTAAAGGACATGATGAGGTCAATGCAAAGCAGGACTAACCTACCCGAATACCTTTGGGGCGAAGCTATCAAGACGACATTGTATCTTTTGAATAGAGTCTCAAGTAAGTCAGTACCAAGACGCCTTTTGAACTCTGGAAAGGATGGAAGCCAAGTTTTACACACATTCGTATGTGGGGCTGCCCTGCTGAGGTAAGGTTATATAATCCTTATGAGAGCAAATTGAAATCTCGTTCCACTCGTTGCTATTTGGTAGGTTATCCCGAACACTCAAAGGACTACAGATTTTACTGTAGAGAAGGAGGGGCCAGAATAGTGAAATCGCATGATGAGGGAGGATCTTCACCTTCTTCAAGAGATAACAGGACGGATACTGCGATTATTTTGTATATGCTTCTCATACAGTCAGGTTCGGTGGATGTAGGTGCAAGTACCATGCCTATGCAGGCACAGGAACCTATACCTGTTCAGAAAGAGGTTTCTGAGGTATAAGAACCTATACAGTTGAGCAGATCCACCAGAGAGGCGACTTGCTATCTTACTAGATTACATAGTCTATTTGGGCGAGCAAAATTATAACATAGGACATGTTGTGGATCCATTTACTTTTACAGAAGTCATTTCTAGACCCTATGTGGATATGTGGTGGGAAGCAATGAAGGATGAGATGCAGTTTATAAGGTATAATAAGGTATGAGAGCTTGTTGATTTACCTCAACATTGCATTGATAGTTGCAAGTGGCTATTTAAGACCAAAAAGGACACACAGGGTCAAGTTGTGCGGTTTAAGGCGTGTTTGATTGCTAGGGGATTTACTCAGAGAGAAGGAGTTGACTTTAATGTTACCTTCTCTCTTGTATCCTCGAAGGATGCATTTAGAGTGATTATGGGATTAGTAGCTCATTATGATAGGGAGCTACATCAAATGGACGTTAAGACCGCTTTCCTGAATGGTGACCTTTATGAAGAGGTCTATATGGAGCAACTTGAAGGATTTCAAGATCAAGATGCAACTGAAAAAGTTTGTAAGTTAACTAAATCAATATACGATCTGAAATAAGCTTTCAGACAATGATACCTAAAGTTTGATGAGGTTTTGACCTCATTCAGATTTGTGAAAAACAAAGTTGAAAGATGCTTATACTATAAGGTCAGGGGGAGCAAAGTTATCTTTTTATTATTGTACGTGGATGATATCTTGCTCGTGTCAAATGATTTGACCATGTTGCATAAGGTAAAACAACTTTTGGCCTAACACTTTGACATGAAGGATTTAGGTGAAGCATCTTTGTCCTCGGTATGCAGATTCACCGGGATAGATCTCAACACTCATTGAGCCTCTCACAAAGAGCGTACATTGAGCGAATGATACAAAGCTTTAATATGACTGACTGTAAACCTGTTGTAGCACCTATCTCTCATGGTAAGAGATTATCTTTGACACAGTGTCCAAAGAATGAATTTGAGAGAGAGGCTATGAGGAATGTCTCGTATTCTAGTGTAATTAGTAGCCTGATGTATGCCCAAGTGTGCACTAGACCGGACATTGCATTTATTGTTGGACTACTATGTCGATATCTAGCTAACTCAAGTATGGACCATTGGAATGCAGTTAAACGAGTGTTGAGATACCTAAAGGGTACCAAGAATTATACATTGACGTACAGGAATGTCAACAATTTAAATCTTACAGAGTATACAGACTCTAATTTCACTATGTGTTTGGATGATCACAAATCCACATCGGGCTACATTTTTATATTAGCAGATGGTGTAGTATCGTGGAAGAGTGTCAAGCAAACACTGGTAACTTCCTCGACCATGCATACAGAGTTTGTTGCATGTTATGGAGCTGCTACACAGGCGGTTTGGCTCAAGTTTCTGAGTTGCCTGTGGTAGATTCTATAGTTAGACACATTCGATTGTATTGTGATAATCTTACTGCAGTGTTGTTCAGTAACAACAACAAGAATATCATATGGTCTAAGCATTTGGAGGTCAAGTGTTTGACCATAAAGGAGTTGATTCAAAAGGGTGACGTTGAAGTGGAACACATAAGAACTGAGGAGATGTTAGCTAATCCATTGACTAAAGGACTTAGCCCACTAGTGTTTGTTAGACATGTATCTAGTATGGGCGTGTTAAAGTACTTAGACAACAGTAGCTAGGGATCATTGTATTTTCTCCTTAAAAGTTTGTACATTTTGATGTATTATGACATTATGATTATTTATTAATATAGATGATCATCTTTTTATCCTCAATAATAACTTTTTTTGTGTATAGTCATAATACATAAGAAAGCTTTAAGATTTGTGTTAATCTTAAATGTTTTAAAGGTCATGGGGCCTATATAAAGATTGACCTTGAACCTATGTCATTTTGACACGTACAGTTTAGTATGGATATCCATGAATAGGGAGATATAATTTTTCAATCTCATAAAGGTTCTCTAATACAGTTTAGCATAAAGTCAGAGAACATAAACGTTTTCTCTAATGTTGTTTAGCATTCAGTGAGAGAAAACAAGTTTTCTTTAATATTGTTTAGCATTCTGTGAGAGAAAACAGGATTTCTCTGTTGCAGTTTAGAACATGCAGTTTATCATAAAGTTGAAGAAATCTAGACCTACAAACGAAGATGATACATTCTAGATCATACAGGTATCATCATAGTTTGCCACACTCCATTTTCCTATTAATGTTAGTGAGGTATTAGATATTCGTGATTATATTAGATCTGTGTCACACATGACACATATGTTTGATATTTTTCGGTATCGAAATCCTTGCAGGATGGAATGATGGACTTTCATTACCTTTGGATGTTTTAATATTTAAAATTTGGTACCAATACAGTAGCGTGACTTAACCGATTTTAAATCATTTTTAAACTTGAGTTACAACTGCAATTAATGCTTATCCAAGGGGGAGAATGTTGGACATTTTTGTCCTTCTCTATAAATTGGACAACTATTAATTGTATTTTCGGTTTTTTAATAACTTATCGGTTAAGTTACGTAATTCGATCCTAACAAAGGTAATAAAGTGGCCCAGTAACTGATCTAAATTAATGGGTCGAAGTCCGAGAGAAAAATGGATCCCAATTAGTGTGGATTGGACCCATATCGAGCTTGCGATGAGAAAGCCCGATATGAAAGTTATATATAAAGGTTAAGGTCTCCTTCATTTGCTTATATAATTCGTAAGCTTACGGATACTTTGACCCGTTAAAAGCGCTTACGTCTTAAGAAAACTGAAGAAAGACATTAACCGAGTATCGGTGATTGACTTCTGCAAAGGTCCAGGGAAGATTGGAGCTCATTTTGGCCTCAGAAACTGCTTCGGAACATCGGATGAAACCAAAATCAGGTATTCTATATTTCCTTCATTTTTAACTCTTTCATGAACGATCTAGGACATGTAATAAGGTCTATCCTACGTGTTGCATATACTTTTACTTTGTAAGCTTAAGAAGGTGATATATAGTAGCTTACTATGATTTGATACTAGTTACGAGCTTAATTAGAGTAACATAAACTTTGATGTATGTTTTATTGAGGAAAAAGAGGAAGAGTTGGCAATTTAGTCTGGGCCTTGCCCAATCTAAAATCAACAGACTTTATTCGAGCTGGTCAATCTACGAGTTGAATTTAATTTTTTTTCAATTTCTAGCCTTTGGGCTAGGCTTAGACTCAGTGCCCAGTCCAACCTGAACTAAAGCCCATTTAGTTTTTTAATTAATTTTTTCAATTGAATGATATCATTTTGTCATTACAAATTAAAATTAAATAATTTTAGTCCTAGTCCAACTCAATTGGGTTTCTAGTCGCCCAAGAACATGAGTCATAAGCCTAATCAAGTCTCAAGTCAAGCTCATCACTATTTTTATTTTAGGGTAGACCTTAAGCGAAGGGAAGTTTGACCTGATCTGACCTAATGTCATTCTTAAAAGAGGGAGCAAATCAAAACTTCCTTTATGATGTATACTCGTAAAAATATTGAATTACAGTTATATACATAATATTTTGATATTTAGTTAATTTTAAAACTCAATTTAGTTTTTTAATTAGTGCAATTGACCAACTAATACTACATGAAATTGATAATATTGATTACAAGAGCTAGAACTTAGAGAATCAAAGAAGTACTAAACAGACTAAGTTATGATATTTGGGTTGATCAAACTTCTAAGAAATAACAACTAAAGTGAGATTTGAAGCATATTAGATTGAAACGGAGATCAAGTTCTACTCAATGTGATCCAAGCTAATAAAGGAGCTATTAACATGTGATTTGCCGTGTTGAATCCTATTTGTCGATTCAAAAGGAATCATTCTTCCTCCCGAGTTCATATAAAAACAAATGATACATGATAAATATAAAACTTCTTGCTTTCATTTATGGAGATCTCGAGCTCGAAAGCTATAACTTGAATCGATAAACTGGAAATATTTCAAGTAAATTTAAAAGATATTGAATTGACCCTTTTAATTTTCTTAACAGATAAGCCAACTCACACAATTATAGGAATGGAGTTCGTCGGCAAGTCTATAAATAGAGAACTAGGGCTATCATGAGATCAAGATGTTGGACACTTAATTGAGGAGCAGTATGGAGATGGATAGAAGAAGAAGAGCTTAAACCCTTAAACTATCCTATAGCTACTTTAGCTATTGATGGGCTAAGGATAGGCTTTAGAAAGAATTGTAAATGATGGACCAAAATGATGATGCATAAGGAAATACCATAAAAAGCTTCATGAGAAAGCATGGACACAGCTAAATGATGCCTATCCAGGGGTTGGCAAGTTGTGAGTGAAAGGTTAGGTCCAAAGTGGGTGGAGGGTCCCCAAATGTGTGTGTGATTCTTTCAAAGAGTGAGGTTTCGTTACAAGATTGATGTACTCAACACATTGAGAGATTGAAAAATGTTAGTTTTCTTAGTAAGAACTAAACACGTTAGGAAAGTTTAAGCAGTTTGTTACTCTTTTAAGTCTTTTCAACTATATACCTACCTTGTATATCATCCTCACGGACTTGAAAGAATTCATAAGAACGAGGTTTGACCAGTTGGGTTAATTATATGATGATATTTTATATTTACTAGGTTAAGTAATGTTTTAAAAACCGAATCGGAAGTTAAATCGGTAAGACAAAATATTTAAGATTTAATCGATATTAGACTGTCAGGAAATTGATTAAAGATTAAACGAAATTTTAAAAATGATCGAAAGAGATTATTCTTATCCACCAAAAAATTTGAAGTTTAATTGAAAAAAAGATTATTAAGTCAACATTAATTGATTTATTTTAGTTTATAAGAATTTATTAATTTACAAAAATTGATTAATTTTTAACAACAATAATTATTAAAGTAGATCAAACCGAAAATTTGAACATCAAACCTAAAAAATGAACAATTTAAGGATTTTACGTCTTAACCAATCGAACTCGTTAAGTTTTTTAATCACGAAGATAAGAAGCAAGTGATATAGTTAGTATTTAATTCTTTTCAACAATGTATCCATCTTGTATTTTATCCTTAAGGACTTCGAAAGATTTGATAAGAACGAGGTTCGATCAATTGAGTTAATTATACCTTATTCTTAGAAATAATGAATATTTATATTTTTAAGTTTTCTAAAAATTTCCTTCTTTTCAATTTCAATTAAAAAAACAATAAAATATATACATGTCAAACATGACTACTCAAATATCACTATTATGATAACTCAACTTAACTTTAAACTTGACCCAAATCAGTTAAAATTAAATTAAATTAATATTTAATATAATTGTAATAAATTATTAATTTGAGTTAGATTTAATTAGCTCGGTTCAAGTTTAAGAATTTAATTGAATATTTATATATGCAGTACTTGATTGGTACAACTGTGATGTTATAGTGCATATATTTCGTTATTTTTTAACTAAAATCTAAAAATAAGGTTTTTATAAAAACAAAAATAATTATATGAAATTTTTTCGAAAATTTTAAAGATCAAGAGTTTTTTAAAGTTTCTTAAACAATACGAGAAATCTATGACTTCTACTCAAATATTTAAGTAAGCATTTGTTGTTATTTTTAGTGCCACTTTTTTATAAAAAAATTAAAAATATTATTGAAAATATTTTAGTACCACTTTACAACATAATATTACTAAAATAGTATTTAGTGCATCTCGAAGAATGTAAAAATTGTAGCAATGATAATAATGAGGGCTCCTTTGTCCTTTTTATAAAATGTTAAGACATTTAGGCAATATTTAAAAAATCATTTAAAAAAGTATATTATTGTCTAATAGGTCCACTTGTCTAATTATGAAATCATATAACTTAATGGATCAATTCTCTTGTTTCTATTTCTGTGTGTCACTCTATGCCTGAGACTATCTATCCATCTATTAAATTGATCCCTTAAATTATATAATGCTAATGAATGAATTGATGGTCTCGGGCACAGGGTGACACATAGAAATAAAAACAATCATCCTCTGCCCATAATTTAAATCGATGAGTCATGTAGTTATGTGCTATAAATTATATAAATAATAATAATTTAGTATGATATTAATACTATTTTGAAAACATTAAATTGTAATATAATATCATAAATAAAAATAGAGATTAATTAAACTTTTTAAGAAATATTGAAGAATAACTCGTAACTTTAACTTAAAATATATAACCATAAAAGAAAAATTGTACAAAAAAAAATTGTAGTAAAAATGGTCCCTCATCTTGTAAATGGCCGCCATTGAAGGCAAGACAGCTCCAGCTTTCATGGAAGCAAAAAACACTTATCCCATAATAAGAAATTTCTCATTATCAAAAGCCTTGCATTCCTAGTATTTATTGTGGTATTCTTTTAATTTGAAAGTAGGAGTGGGCCTAAGCCCGATTGACAAATTCACTAGTTGATTAAGCCCAATACAGTTCCTAGCACTCAACAGGGCTTGCTGTCAACGTCCTCTCATGTCTTTCTCACAGCCCAGCTAATAGTTTGCTTTCATGGATTCAGAGAGATCCAATAATATACAACTTTACTTTTAATGATATAAAAATTGTACGCATTAAAATAAAGTATACATATATAGTTTGACTTAAGTGAAATTCATGTAAATATTTGGTGGTTCAATTAGTGAAGTTTGTCCTTTATATGCATATCAATCTAAATAAACATGACAATGGGGCTAAGGTCTAGTTGTCATGATTTGATCGCGTTTTAAGTTAAACTTAGATTTAAAATGTCGGTCTAAAAATTTTGAATAATTTAATTGTGCAACCAAAATAATATCGTTTTAGGTAAACTTTTTAACACGATATTATTAGGTCTTAAATGTTCATAAATTTAAAATCAATTTTGGATATACTCAAATTTGATTTTAATTCTAAATCATTAACTCATCAAATGATTTATCAGAGAGATATATATTGCAAACCCTAGTTGAAGGGAAGAGAAAGTGATTCCTTAATTATTTAAACCCTAATGGATTCTATCCATTTGACCAGACTGAATGATAACTAGTCAAAGTTAAGATATGAGGAGGTACTGAAGAATTATTATAAACTTTGATTAAACATTTCTTCGTATTATTTAACTAATATAGTATATATGATTAATTGGTTGGACTAGATATTATTTTAATTTTTAAATAAAGAAAGCATTAATGATTGTGAGCTTATTTGTCTTTTTTCCCCTTATTTTAATTGTTTTATGTCTTCCTAGATGGATGTGACCAGTGACAAATATTCATTTCCATGTTATATAGAATCAAATCTCTCTTGGGACCGCTATTGATTAAAAATTTCTCATGAGAGGGATATTATGCTAATGTGATTACACTAATCATATCTTATTTTCACATAATGACAACACCATCAAAACCAATTATTGAATCTTCTCAACACCAAGATGTTTTCCATGGTCTAATGGCTCGAAACCATAGTTAATCAGGATCGTAATTACAGTAAAAATATCAAAATTATGAAAGAAATGGTAGTCGTAATTTGGATCTAATTAAGAATGTCAAAAGGACCCGAGTCTGGCCCTGATTAAAAGAAGAAATTTCATAAAATTCAAAATATAAAAAGAATATGATTAGATAATTTTGTCATCACCTAGTTGCTCCGAATGATTTTATATGAATATGATTTGGTCTCAACATTTTCAAAATTAAAGTGTTCGGTTCAATTGATCAAGTTTTTTCGATCTTAAACTTTTTTAAAAAATTCAGACTTCAAATCTAATTTTGACATAACTTGAATTTTTTAAATTTTCAGATAAGGTTTGAGTTTAAACTTTTTTGGGGGTTTAAACTATAAAATGTGAGTTTGGACTTAAAGTTCAAGCTTCCTTCACATTGAGAAAGGATGTTATTTTGTATATATAATGAAACAATGTCGTTTTATATTTGATGAATGGTTAGTTTTAGGCTTATGAAATCCAATTTGGCTCAAATTCAAGTCAAATATTTCGGGTCCAATTGAGTTTTGAATCGGGTAAAAAAATTCGAGCCGAAGTTGGACCCTATATCTCCCTGTCCAATAATACAAAAGTTGATTCAAGATTAGATGTTAAATGACAGGATTCGAGTTATAAAATTCAAGTCCAGCTCAAAATTTGAACTTCTTGTATATAGAAAACAAAATCAATTTGTATGTGTGACAAAACCACTTTATTTTATATCTGATGAATAGTTACTTTTGGGATCTGAAGTCTGATCGAGGTTAACTTTAAATCGAGTGTCTTCATATCGAATTTTAAATTTAATAAAAAAAATTAAAGTCATATCTCTAGAACCAATAATACTAAAGTTGATTCCAAGATTAGATGTTATACGATTTCATATCTTGGATTTTTTTAGTCTAATCTATTCAAAGAGATAGATCGACTTACGACTCCAATATCATAACAACTCACAAGACAATGCTCAAACGAAAACAAAAAATGGCATATGCAAGATGTGACGTTGATACACAACCATACAAATTCATGCAAATATTCTGCAATGTCACATTCAAGGTTTTTTTTTTTATTTTTGTTTTCTTTTAATCTCGTATGTCTCAAACAGCAACAAAGATGGAGAGTGTGGCTTCGTTTTCAGAGACACATTAGCACGACAAGAACAACTATTCTGTAATATGGACCACTCTACCTTAAAAAATGACTTAGACTTATTTAATACTAAATTGGCAGAACAAAGAGAACTAGTACATGTAGAACTTTCATGCAATAGGGCTGTATGATAATACATTGTTGGCATCTGCAAATTTGTCATAACCTTCATCAATTTTCTCAGAAAGTTCATATATAATTGATTCGTTTTGTGTGTCTTTTGTGGTGGCGGCTGTGATTGGAACATTAAAAATTTACAAGTTGTGTTACATCAAAAAGGGTATAACGAGTAAATGAATTATATAAAAAAGATTAAGCACATGAAAATTCCTTAATTTTTTAATTTTTTAAAAGAATTCTTTATTAAAAATGATGACAAAATACATGAGGTATGAATATCATACATGGATTAACACTAATCAAATGTCACTGACATAACAATTCTATTTAACTCTTAAACTTATACAATCTAACTAAATTCGACCTAAATTATTAATTTAAGATAATTATATAAATAATTAATTTGAATTTAATTTAATTACTTCAGTTTGAATAGGAGAATTAGGTTGAATCACTATATAAGAAGCATTTAATTGGTCTACGAGTGGTATTCACACCACACGTGTTTTATCATTATTTTTCATTGAAGTTGAAGAAAAATATTTTTGAAAAATAAAAAATTATAAGGAGATTTTAAAATTAAAAATTTCATAAATTATGCAAGAGATTCATGTTTTTACCTATATAAAAAAGGGTTCATAATACAATGTTTTAAACTTTTGAGATATATAATGTTATCGAATATATAAAAATTTATTTAAATCAAATTTAATTTCTCTCCTAACTTTTTTAAGGTTGTGTTTCATTTGAAGGAGCTCCTGATTTTTAATATTTTTGAATATATGTAAATTTACTTAGATTTAATCCAATTTCTCTTAGTCAAAAATATCTTCTTTATTTGCAAGAGGTTTTGACATAATAAATATAATCAATCTCAATATGAAAATGTTTAAACGATCAAAAGGCCAAATTATGGAGATTAAGCTATAAGATTAATAGCTTAACATCAAATGCCCCGGTTGATAAAAGACGACATTAGTCAGGTTTTGGGACTATCATTTGCGACCATCGTGGCACTTTTATGATAGGGTTTTCGGGTCACCTTCCATCTTGTACCAATGCCACACTTGCGGAAGCCTTGTCGATTAGAGAGGCTTTATCATG
>JANKOD010000001.1:1294416-1309418 GCA_026284645.1 Erythroxylum acuminatum
GACATAAACTGAATTTATGAGAGAAAAAAACCAGGTTAGCAAAGAACTTAATGGGTTATGCTTGATTGCTAGTTTACAATAGTAAATTAGGATTATTGCGTAATACTCCTTTGATACCTTGAAAAAGGATCTAAGAAATTCTAGGCTCGACCTTCTATCAACCAAAATTTGCCTCATAAATTGATCTAGGTAAAGTCCATAGAAAGCGCTAAAAGTGGAACCATCCTTGAAGCTTACCGCATTCCATTCGAATTAACGCCTAGAAATATTCGCAAATTTTCTTTAGCTTGATTTTGTTATTTTTGCTAGTTAATTTTCTTATTTTATTTCCCCATTTTTACACAATCGCCATTGGTTTTATCTATTTGTTTATTTTGATAGCTAAATTTTGTTTTAATTTAATTTCTCAATCCTACACGAGTGATTAGTCCAATTAATTGAGTGATTCAAGCCTAGTACTTACACAATTACTCCCTATGGGGCGATATTATACTGTACTACTTGAGACCCGTGAACTTTCGGAACCCCATCACTTGTTGGAAAGAAGCAGAATCTCTAACATTACCAAATAAGTTTTTATAAAAATCAACAACATGGACATGGGCTACTCATTTGAATCAGTTATTTGAGTACCAGTATCATCAAAAAGTAAACTAATTTTTTTCCGACTTCTCTGCTGTTTGACAGAAGCGTGAAACATTGCAGAACAATCATCTCCATGTTTCATCCATTTGAGCTTTGCTTGTTGAGAGACATGAAAAGATAAAGCTTTTATAACATCTGCAAAATCTTTTAATAGACATCTTTCTTTAGCAGCCAACTCAATATTCAAAGGATCATCTCTAATCTGATGTTGGGCTTGAGCCAAATGCATCTTAACATCTGAAATTTACTGCTCTATATTGCCAAATTTCTTGACATTTAAATCTTTCGATCTGACTTTCAAAATCTTCAATTTGGACACCACCCCTATACATCTCAAAACCATCTGCCCTGGAATAACAAACCTCTTTAACCAAGCGTAGGAACCCGTCATCATTAGCCCAGGCATTCTTAAATCGAAAAGGAATTGTTTTCGGGCTTTGAGAGACAAATAAAGAGACCATCATAGGACAATGATCAGAAACTCTAAAATGCTCAAAATGAGCTTGCACATCAGGATAGGAAAACAACCACCTCTGATTAACCAAGGCTTGGTCTAGCTTGCTAAACATTCTTGTATTATCTTCATGTTTATTAAACCAGATAAAAAATGACCAGAAAACTTCATATCATGCAAATCCAGACCATCCAACAGATCTGAAAGTTCTGAGGTAACATTGGTCGCAGTATTATTTTCATACAACCTTTCAGCTTCATTCATCAATACATAATTAAAATCACCATCTAACAACCAAGGATCATATACCGAATTAGCAAGAAGTTTAAGGTCATCCCATAGTTGTGTTCTCCTACTAACAGAATTATGAGCGTATAGATGAAAGTTAAAAAAAAAAATTTATTGAAGATTAAGAGAAGATACCTCACAATGAAAAAATTGATCAGAAAAGCTTAAACTCCTTATGTCGACCACATTAGGATCCCATAGAATCCAAATTCTCCCATTTTTTGCCTTATCAATGTTAGTGACACCAAACCATCCTGTAATCAAGTTTTTAAGAATCTTACCAGTCTTCTGCCTCCTGACTCTTGTCTCGAGAATTGCAAGAACCACAAGCTTATTATCATTAACAAAGTCCCTAATAGCACTTTGTTTAAAGAGGTCATTGAGGCCCTAATATTCTATGTGGCAATAATGAACCTATCCATTAGGCATTATGTCTTGTGGAACCTTGCCCTGAATCAAATGTCTCCTTCTCAACCAATTCCTCCTAGACAAACCCCAGTACCCCAAAACCATTTTCAACCGTAAGGGACATCCTACTACCTGCAAGTTGTGTTCTATTTTCAACTAGGGTTAAGACTTTGCTTTTTATGCACCTCCTGCCACTCTAATTGAACATCTGTCATCCTTGTAACAGTAGCAGTAGTTTGTGTATCACCAGGAATAGCATTAGCATCACATTGAGTTTCTAGTGAAGGGTTCCTTTTAATAACCCATTTTTGAACAACTTTTGGCTCATTTTGAACATTTTTGGACAAACAACAAAATATATATTTGAAAATATATTATAATTGTAAATAACCACAAATTTATTAATAAATGATTCAATGATTTATTTATATTTACTAAAAAATTTAAAAGATATAAACTTATAAGTTAGACTTGATTTTATGATATATGGAAATTGAATATAAAAATGTAATTTATTTTATTAGTTGGATTGGATATGTACTTATATTTTCTTATAGTTTTTGAAGTAGTCAACTCAATATATATTCATTGATTTGAATTTTTAATGATAAATTATATTAAAATATTTTTAAAACATTTATTAGAAGATTTAAAAATTTATTACAAAGTGTTTTTTAATTTTAAATCGTAAAAATACCTTTTTTAGAATAATTAAAGTACACATAAAAAATTTGTATGCTTTGCTAGGAATTTTTACACGCATGCATTGCTATAAGAGTCTTTTACATTTTTTAATATATAAAATAAGAAATCATCGAATTAATTCAAAATTATGCAATGTTTTAAAAATTAGATTAGATGTTAAACCAGTAAAACAAGAGGTTTAAAGTTTAAAAGGCTCAGCTTATATTAGATTGTCATAAAATTAGATAAAGATTAAATAAAATTAAAAAATTGAAATATGATTAAAAGAGATTGTTTTTATCTATCAAAGAATTTAAAGTTTAATTAAAAAGATATTATTAAATGAAAATTAATTGATTTATTTTAGTTTATAAAAATTTACTCAAGATTTTTAATAAACCGACCATAATGGTAATAATTCATTTATCTTAACTAACCATCATAATTATAATAATTATATCCATTCTCATTACTCGCTGTATTCATTAAGTTTTTTTTTTACTCTTAAAGCATGTCCCATATATTATATTCTTTTAACAAATATTACGAAAAAAATTGATATACTATAAATTAGATACGTAATTTTCATGTCACATAATAAGATCACATTTTTTTGTTTTTCAATAGTATGCATCTATACAATATAATAAAGAAAAGATGGTTAAACATTAAATAATATAATTTACATATTTTGGCCACAAAAATAAAGATTAAGTACTTCGAGGAGTTTATCTCATTATATTATGATAATGAAAAAAAACACGTTCTTTCCAATAGATACCCTTTTTGTGTGATATAAAGCTTTATACAACTAATAACTCATTATATATATATATACACACTTAAGCAGGTATAAATACTTAGAGAAGACATTTGGGCCTAAATTGGCCCAGCCAGGCCCAGGTTGACTTAGCCTAATGGCCTCTGACCGAGCATTAGGCTCAATTTTTTTCAAAACAAAGGGATCTTGGGCTGTCCAAACTTAGACCAGCCCGAGACCTGACAAAACGGTATCTTTTCTATTTTTCAATTTTAAAAAATAAAAAATAGGTCATGCTGCACCTTAAGCATGCCGGAAACCATATATATATATATATATATAATGAGTTATTAGTTGTATAAAGCTTTATATCACATATATGAATTAGGAGTTTTTATTAAACAT
This sequence comes from Erythroxylum acuminatum, assembly GCA_026284645.1. Lineage (NCBI taxonomy): Eukaryota > Viridiplantae > Streptophyta > Magnoliopsida > Malpighiales > Erythroxylaceae > Erythroxylum > Erythroxylum acuminatum. The sequence goes on from JANKOD010000001.1 coordinate 1,298,061, forward strand.
AACCATATAAAACTTATCACTATTCTAATTAAGATATTTTTAATTTAAAATACATTAAAAGCTTGATATGTTATTAAAATTAGATTTGTATTTTCACACCGTATAAACACTTTGAATATAAAAATAAATATTAAATAGATCATTGTTCAATGATGCAAATTATTAAAATACATAGATGTCCTTAAAATTTAAAAACTTTTAAAAGTCTCCGATTTTTTAATTTTTTTAATTTTTAAAAAATATATTTTTAAAATTTCTTTTAAAAAATTAATGATTAAAGATATACAATTTAAACACTAAACGTAATTAATCAAATGTTATTTGTATATTGATTCAATACAGTTCTTAAACTTATTTTAAATTAATTAAATTATACTTTATTTTAATTATCTTAAATTATTAATTTATCTTAAATTTAATTCGTTCAAATCAAGTTTAAAAATTAAGTTAGATTACCATATTAGCAATATTTAACTAATCTACGTTACATATTTATATTGCATATATTTCATCGTTATTTTTTAATCAAAATTAAAAAAATCAAAAATCAAAAATAAAAAATAAAAAAATTTAAACATTAAAAGACATTTTAAAATTTTAGGTTAATTATAAAAAAATCTTAAACTTTGCTCAATTTTTGTAATTATAACCCACAATTTAAAAAGTGACAATAAAATGCTAAAACTTTTAACATTTTTAATTCTAACCTGACTTGTTTTGTTTGTTTTTTCGACGCTTCAAAATATTCTGTTTGTTTTCCGTTTATTCTTTTGATGCCTCATGCTACTTTTAATTTTCAGTTTGTTCTCCCGATATCATAAGTGTGAGGACGTCGAAGCTACATAATCAAAAAATCAAAAGATGAGGGCATCAAGAGAACAAAATAAAAACAAAGAAAACTAAAATCAAAGCATGAAGGGCTATGTAATCTAATTTTAGGTCATTTTTAAAAATAATGTCATTTTAATCAGGTGATTAAATAACATTGTCTTATTAATCTTCACTTGTTGTGTTAATTTTGACTGACGTGTATTAATAGTTAAGGTTTTAGAACAAGTGACAAACTACATTAGCAAACTTAACAGAAATACTAATGTCAAGTTAAAATTAACAAAATTAAATATTTTATTATTACTTTTTAAAGCTCAAGTCAAAATTGAAAAAAATTGAAAGTTTAAACATTTTATTATCACTTTTTAAAATTCAAGCTATAATTATAAAATTTAGCAAAATTTACAAATTTTTTTAATTAATCCGAAAAATTCCTTAAAGTTCAATGTCTTTTTACCTTATTTTTAATACCTTCTCGCAACAATTACTCCAAACATGTCTCGTTGTATATGTACACATATATATGTACATGCACGGTGCAAATGCTTAATTATTTGTCGCAAGCTACTTGAATATGGCATAAGCAATTAGCTGAATATAATTTTTTTGCTTAATTTTTTATTTAATAAGAGAACATTAAATGCTAATATTGACTTTTAAGATTTGCCAAACATAAAACCACTGTTTATAGCTTTTTGTTCTTAACCTTACCCCAAAAAAAAAATTGCAACTACATAAATAGCACTTACTAGTATCAACTCCACTGACTCAAAAGGCAGATGGGAATACAAGAATATTTCATGGACCATATGTGTAAAACGATAAAGAAATCTTTTGTTCCACTTATTCTATTCTAACCATATTTCTGCTCCAAATATGTCATTTTATGTATATTTAAAATAAAACGACGTCATATTGAAGGTAAAAACATGATTGAAACAGAGTAGTTATTTGAACCTGTTCTTCCTTACAAAGGGTAAACAGTTTTATATAATGAAGAGGCTAAAGCTCCACTAACTTTGGATTAGTGTTACACAAGGCCCAGTAGTATAAAACTCATTGGGTTAGAACTGATTTCAACTTGATTGAATGCAAAATTATTTAATGAAGCAATGACGCATTCAACACTCAAAACAATTATAAGCCACATATTGTGAAGGAAAGGAACCTTTTACTACCCATCTGCTTGGTTTTCAGCTTTCTTTTGTGAACGTCGATATACCAGCAATTCCCCTTTGTCAGTTGCTACCACGAAGAAGCTTGGATTTGAATGATCAGTCTCGATACAGTTGATACGTGAACCTGATGCCAAAGTCAACCGGTTAATTAAAAATAAAACATAGAAAACAATCATCAGCAGTCTCTGCGGAATAAATTTCCAAGATCCTATTACATACTACATAAGACTGTTTGTGGTTTCCCAGCCAAAAGAGATGCCCACTTGTATTTTCGTTATGTGGTGTTGACAAGGGAGGTTTGCTTAAGACTAAAGTTACGATAATTGGCAAGAAACATGGACAACAAACTTGGTATTAGAAGAATACTTCAAAAGGAAGAAAAGGTTAAATGATTTGTTTTTGAACCAGGAATATCGATGATATGTTGAGGAAGTACCACTAAAATGATGCAGTATGCCAAGTATAACTCCTGTTATCAAGTTCCATACGCACAAAACTCCATCAATTGTGCCCATGATTCCATGACCGGCCGAAGAGCAAATAGCAGTAGCCCTGCAGAATTATTTCCAGTTCAAAGATGTAAGCTTTAATAGTTGATTCCCGGTCTCAGGTAAATAACAAATTTCTACAGACTGAATAACATGGTGATTTCTACATAAGTATCAGGTTAACAATTTGTTTGTTAACCCGATACTTCTGGGAAAGTAAAAAACTATCATTCATATTACCTTAGCTTTTCACCCTACATAAGAACGATACTATTTCACTAATCCTTGCTTAACAGAGGGAAAGTCGATGTACACGGGATGTTGGTGCCCAGTTCTCATAATCACTTAACCTCTCAAAAGACTAGGGAGTAACGAAATTGGAAATGTCCACTAAATGCATGGAAACACGGGCCAACATCAGCCCAACAATCTTTTATTTTATCATTCTTAGCATTCCGATGGACATCTAACCAAAGTCGAAGAGAAGCAGCACTGCCAGTTAGGAGGAAGGTTAAATTATAAAATTAGAAAATTAAACCTGTATGTACCTCGAATCCAGTGAACTTCCCATGAAAAATTTATTCTTCGAAAGCAGAGCCAACCTCCATTTCCCAACTGGACTTTTATGGTTCTCGATTGATGTATCATCAGAATCACTGGCGGTTGATACAATAAGCCAGATGGCAATATCCTCCCCATCAAGTAGTTCGTAGAAATGGTTTTGTTGCTGCTCTAGAAACCAATTTGCATCCATGATCTTATCAATGTGCTCCTCCACACTAGTGTAATTTAAGCCACCAAGCTCTCTTTGCCAGCTGAATAACCCAATAGGAAAGAATTCAAGGACTGAAGCGCTTGGAGCAGAGAACTTAGACACTAAAACACGTCTTGAAATATCCCTGAAAAATACAATAAGAATTTAAGAATCTAAATATAAGACTTCCATTTTTGCCATGGGAAGATACTATGAAGTAAAAATCAACTAATTAAGAAGCATTCCAAAATAGTAACAGGAGCAGGTTAGCTTCAGATAGCAAGTAGTGGTCGGTTGAGGAAGTGAAGCGTAGAAGGTTGAATAATTTGACAGAGGCCAAAAGAATTGCAATTTCAGTAAAAGAAAATTACAATTTTATGTCAGAAAAATTCATACATCAAAAGATCTCTTCTAGTGCTGTCCAATAAATAAAAAATCATACAACCATTGATTAAAAAATCACATTTCAGTGACTGATGAAGGTATTATGCAAGCCACGTACCATATGGTAAACTCCCCAAAGCCATTACGGCCAATAACTAGAGAAGCCGAAATTCTCTTCAATTCGAATATGCAAGGGGATATGGAATAATTGACTTGTATAGTGCATTCCTTTGTTTGTGCACTGCAAGGGTAAAAAAACAAAATCTACATGAAGCCGTTAAACTTAAATAAGCAATCAAAGTAATAGAATGGCTAACAGCGAGAATCAAAGAAAAGGGTTATGTGGTGCATGAGGGACTAGTTAAATCATAAAACCCTCCATAAGTTTAAGTGACTAACTAACCAAAGTAAATAGTGAATGTTACACAAAAAAAAGTAATTAACAATACATGAATATAACGAGATGGGTAACTGAGTACTGACAATTATCCAACAGCTATGCTGTAGTTCTACATGGATGAATTGCTCACTTTTTTATTTTTATGAATAGACATTACCTACCATAAGTCATGAAATAGATTGTGAAGCTGAAAACAAAGAAAACCTCATTGTATCAACTTCAATATTCACATGAAAATATGGACCGCAAGTCCCCTTTGACTAAACAATTCAATGTGAATAGCGCATGTTAATTATAAAAATCCACGACATAAACCTGTCTCTTGTGAAAGAATTATCATTAGTATCAAAGGTTTATCTATGTTGCAATGGCGGAAGAGTGGCACGAATGGCTGGGTCCTGAAGCTACTTTTGAAACGTCTAAAATAGTCGCAGTAGATTTTTTTGTATTTGCATAATGGAACAGAATAAGCTTATAAGCAATTAATGCATGATAGCATAAATTTTGAGCTTAGAAATTGAAAAAAATAGGGATGGACATTGTGTATAGACCTCCATGTTGAATTCATAGTCCACACATGCAGTGTTCCACTTTCACCAGCAGCAATGAGATGGTTAGGTTCTGACACCAAGATGCAATGGAGACTTTCAGTAGTTCTCACTTTTAGTAAAAGTGAAACATAACCGGCTTTAACTTGCACAACTTTCACCTCACAGTTTTCGGAACAGTCTGACTTGCATCTTGAGCACAAGCAATCAACTCTTCCTTCACTGAAGGCATGCATGCGAAGTTACAGCCTGGAACTTAATCTTATAGAATAAAGAGAAACAAGCTACAGAAAGTGGCCAACCTGCAATAAGGTGTTTTTATGCTACCAATTAAAACCAGGCACTGCCCATCTGGGGTGAGCTGCAAACCAGATCCTTCAGCTGCAATCTATCCGAGTCGAAACTTATATTATGAAATGAAGCGGCAATTCCAGTAAATTGAGACGTGTGAATAAAAATGACAGCTATAATTATCCGAAAGAATCTTACCTCTCTACCAGAAAGATCAGTCAAAGATGGCAAGAAAACCAACGTGTGGCCAGAAGGGCAAGGAAATCCTATCCTTAGTTCTTCAATGGCTATTTGGTAAAGATACAAGGTTTTTTTCTTAGCGTCTGTTGGACCACACAATGCAGCAATGTAGAGTACACTCCCTTTTGTGCTCAACATCACCGATGAAAGAGGCATATGGTGGAAATAGCATCCCAGAAGTTCAATAATGTCTGAAAGCTCATTTTTAAGCTCTACGTTCCTTTCTGGCTTCTGGTGTGATTGTGCATCAACATCGTTGTCATTGAATGTGATATTGTTACACCATCCTGTTCCTTGTTTCTGAGATGATACAGGATTTCCAAAATCTAATATAGTAGTGCCCCCAACCAGCCTCTCTTTAGGCTGGCAATGTAATTCTCTATCTGAACCTGATGGAGACAATAGTTTTAGAATTGTTGTCTGTTAAAGTACAAGCAGAAAATTGAAGTTAAAACATGAAAGGGGCTCTATAACATGCCCTTCTATTGTGAGTTCAGCATGGCAAAAATTACTTGTATGTGGTTTGTCGGTAGAATGGTGCATTTGCAACAGCTCCGAATCAGGTAACGTTTCAGTAGTTGGTCGGACACAAATTTCTTCAGAACTTCTGCATATACTTTCCAAGAGCAGAACATTATGTAGAGTTGTAGTGGAATTTGCATGTTGGACTTTCTTCCTGCTGTATACTCTTCTTGCAGTACCAGTAGTTGAAGCATCAAGAACTGAGGCTGTTCCGTGATTAGGAATGATGTCCTCTGGTAATTGCACGGATATCCCTGAACCTCTTGCTTCTGTAGAAATAGTGGCAGACATAGGAAATGAATTTGAAGCATCGCCCACAGAATTAGGTTCCATTAGGAAACTCTTTTCCTGAGATTCAATTCTGCCATCTGTCAAGTTTCCATGCAAATATTCACTTACATTCTGATGTTCTTCAGAAAAAGCTTTATTCCCAGAAGGAATTATGTGATCAAGAGCCTCAGAATCATGAGGCCTTTTATGTATTGCTAATTTAACTCCATCATGGCAGAGAATATCTTGATTAGAGCTGGCATTTACATGACAAACTGAGGAGTCCTTCACACCCATATCAGCAAAATGCTCATCATTGCAGGCAGGATGAGGAACTCTAACAATATTTGATAGATCAGTTTCTAAGTTGCAAGGAGGTATAATTTGCTGTTCTGTAGCATGAAGCCCACATTGATTATCATCAAAGCTGTGAAAACCAATACACTTGAGCTGTTCAGAACCTGATATAACAGAATGATCAACTTGGACAGTTTGAACCTTCGCCAAGCCATCAGCTTCTTGAGATACTTCAACAGGTTTTGGCGAAGAAGGTAAATTCTGTAGAGGGCTAACAGATTTCTTTTTCTTCTTCTTCTTGCTAGAGGATCTTTTGAGTAGAGGTACTGCTTGTGGAAGTAGAACTGTCATCATGGACTTTGCTACTTCTTCACCAACTGAATCAAAATCACTCTTTCCAGAATTAATGTTTGAATCAGATGTGGCTATGTCTTCCTCAGGATGCGACTCAGTCACCAATCCTTCAGAAAGTCCCATATCACCTAAAATATAGACGTCAGACAACCCGCAAGAATTTCTATCCTGAGTACCTGAAACAGAGTGATAATTTTATCCGCATCAAACTAGTTTCCATGTCCAGAAGCCCAGTGAGTAGAGGTTTAGTGACGATCATGGATTCAGCAAATGAAGAAATTCAGAAAACCTACGTTCAAGTATTTGATACTTTAGATTAAAGGTGTAGATATCTTAACAAGTACCATGCCCAAAATCTTCGGTATCAGGTACAAAAAGATTCATACGATGATTGCCTTGAGAATCCTCTGCTGTAAAGGCATTTTCTGCTTTTTCGTTGACCGATATCGGACAGTTTGGCTTTTTCACTTCAATATGCTGTGACCTAGGAAGCTGTAAGAACATAAGAACAGTTCTACTACCATAGCAAATCACTGCATAAACATTAAAATTCTGTTTTGCAGAAAATAGATAAAATTGATGGTTAGCAAATGGGCACACCAAAAGAAGAGCTGACTTGACCTAGTAAATGGTAATGCCCAATTATCATTTCTTTGCAGACAAGAAATGTGGACAACTTTCAAGACAATATACATCACTATCACTCAGGAAATTTCAAGGCAAACAAAGTCCCAAAACAAAAGGTAGAGATGCTTACATATTTTTCATCTATAAGCAAGTCATTAGAAGCATCAGGTTTGCTTTCTTCATGTCCATGGACAGACTTCTCCGTCAGATGGACAGAATTGTTGAGAAAATTTTGCGTATCACCTTGGGCTGACAAATTACTAGGTTCTTCTCCACCAAGAGATTGTAAGTTTCCAGATTCTGCCATTTTCCGTGGAAGGCTGTCAAGTCCGTTTTCTTCATTGAAACTTGAAATAGAGTAAGCTAAGGAATTCTGTTGTATATGCTTGATAACTGTTGCAGTTGATGCTTTAGCGATACATGTCACATCTTTCTGTTCAGTGCTATTAATTTCACCGGCATTTGATGACTTAGGATCTATAATTTTACATCTCTTATTTCTCTTCCCAGTAATCCGTGGTGTAGAAAAACAGGAAAGCAAATCAGGAAGTGCACGCTCATCAGGGTATTTATCATTTGGATATGTTCTGCAGGCTTCATTCAAGAAGCTGGAAGATGCCAGACTTTGTTCTGCAGATCCATTAACATTAGCCATCAGTTCCCTTAGCAGTCTCTGGACCAACGGATTTTTTAACCCAAAAAACTGTAAAAAAAAAATTAATACGAAATTAAACCGTGAAAATTTAGTCAAATTCCTTTTTCTTATAGCTCTATGCAAGAATTGAGTATGCCAATTGCTAGCAGAATAATATAGATTAACTCGTAGAGACATCGTCCCAAATGGCCGGGCATAAAGTACGTCATAAGCAAAAAGAATAACTGGAAAGAAGCATTTCATATTCCATCATCTATATTCATTCAGAATTTAGTCAAATTCCTTTTTCTTATAGTTCTATGCAAGAACTGAGTATGCCAAGTGCTAGCAGAATAATATGCATGAGTAGCACACAGCAATAGGATTAACTCGTAGAGACATCGTCCCAAATCCAGGCAAAAAGTACGTCATAAGCAAAAAGAATAACTGGAAAGAAGCATTTCATATTCCATCATCTATATTCATTCAGACTAGTGCCACAGATAAAAGGAATCAGGGTCCAAATTTTATGACATTAAACTTTCCATAGTGTTAGCACTTTGAACGTATAGTTACAATGACCCAAGATTCCGGAGCTTAAGCGTAGATTATAGTTTTTCTTCAACATGAGAAATTAAACCACTTCAGACTTGTCTACTTTAGTAAAACCAACAAAACAAACATTCAGATCCCTAATTGACAACAGAACAATGTACTTTAGAATGGTAACACGATCACTTAGCTTGAACGCTCAATACGTGTCGAAAAGGAAAAGCTAAATTGCATTACCTCCACGCCATCAATCTTGCACGAAGATCTTTTGCCGGCCCAAATTTTGACATTCTGGAGACCTCCTCTCTGAAATTTCTTCCATGCAATATCCGGAGTTTGGCCAGAAGAACACAAATGACCATCCACACTAGTAATCTAAAAACAAGATTAATTAAAAGAAAAAAAACAAATGCACTAAAAATTAAAAAAATCAAGAAATGTACGAAAGGATACAAACCTCAAACAGGGGGCCTTTAGGGCCTTGACGAATTTGCATGGTATAAACTCCTCCATTATAAGATCGCCGAGCTTCGTATCCCACAGGATACGGGTATCGATCTTTTCCCTACAAGATTAAACACTTGAATTTAGCTCGTCCCTACCAGAGTCCATCGGATCAAACAAAAAAGTCAAAGAGCTAATCAGACCCGAGACGAGCTCCAATACTTCTTGTCCCAGGACCCCGTGTAGAGAGATCCTATGCAGATGATTTCCAGACCGTCCGACTGCTCATCCATCGGAGAAGAAGAGAACGTACAAATCGATTCAATTGGATTGGGCAGAGAGAGAGAGAAGAGAGAGCTGAGACCTTGAAGGCGGGAATAGAACTGTACACGTTAGGGGTCAAAATCTTCCCGCCAAAAGTGTAGTGTTTTAAAAAAATGTATACAAGGCTAAAATTGTCATCGGAATTTATGATATTTTAGCGTAACATTTCTAATTAATTAACCCCGATCAACATAATTTTAATGATTAAAAATTTGAACTGGTTCGACTAGTTCAACTGTAAAAATCTTAAGCCGTTCAATCTTTTGTTATATTTTTAACTTTTTGATTTAGTTTATTTTAATAATCGATCAATTTTCATAAAATAATAAAACAAATATTTTACATCAAATTTTAATATATTCTAATTAATTATATTTAATTTATGCACCCATTTATGAGGATAGAATGTTTAAAATCAAGAATATTGCAGTATTTCTTTTCTAATAGCTTTTGAAGAAAAAACTACTCTATCATTTGATTGCATCAATATATCATCAGTTATAATATCCTCAAAATACAGTTTAATCATTCAAAATATTGTTTTGCTAAAAAAAATATCACGCACATAGCACTTCTTGTCACGTGCATGACACTCCTGTGACAGATTCTGTCACGTTGGTGATGGCTCCTATCACTCGCTTGACACTTTTTTTATAGTCAAATGAATTTCATTTCTCTCATAATCGAAGGGTATGGTGTAGTGCCCCAGTCTTGGATATAGAAATAATGTTCATGCAATGATAATATATGACCAAACAGTTGTATTTCATTCTTTACCCAATATCTACCCTGAAAGTATTATAGCATGTTTAGGATATATTAAAAAGTGAACATAATAATTAAGTGCATCTTAGTAAGAGATATAATGGTACTTAATATAAAAGACATGGGTAAATGGATAATTTGTTCGCTTCAACATGGACATACATACTTAGACGTGAAATATGTATGGAAATTTTTTATATGTTTACTTAGATTTATGAATGTGATGTGAGGAGAATTGATAAAAGAAGTATTCCATAAGAGTAAGGGAAGAAAAGGTAATAGAAGACCTACTTTGTCAATTTTCAAGTTTGGGACTTCACTTAGTTGATTTCTATATTTATGTATGATTGAATGAATATAAAGATTCATTTGGATATGGAATTGTTGATGGGATGTTGCTTTGGTGTTATCTTAGATAAAATTGGTTGAATATGACAAGAGAGTATTGTTTACTGAAATTCTATTTAGGGTTTATTTGAGTCAGTCACATTGTTTGAGTCATAACTCAGCCTATAGACCTCCAAATTGTGTGATTTCAGTTGCATATGAAACTTAAGATGTAGGGCTAAATATCTTTAGAAGGGACTCTAACTTAATTCTAGCTCTATGACCTTTGAAATTGAGATCGACAAAGGTGACCTGATACTGCCCCTTTTTTGAATCAACTTATGATATTTTGCTTATATCTCATAATTTAAAAGTCCAAATAATCTTATTGTTAGTTTATAAAAACTAAGACAGAGAGGAAAAAAATGTCTAGAAGACCTCGAAACCCAGTTCTAACTTATTCTATATGCATATTAAGGAACAAGTAGTGGTATGAATTAAGAGAGTGTCTGTCACGACCGTGACATTATTTTTGCTTCTGATTTTTACCGCATCTTATCCGAACCTTTATGAATGTGTGTGAAAATTTTCAAACACCTATAACTAAATGAAATAGGACTTGTCATATATGAATTGGGTGATTGAACGTTGGAATATAAGATTGAGTATAATGCATTCTAAAGAAAACTTACATGTACATAACTTATCTGTATGCATATTTATTGCTCATATGTGTATAGTATGATTATATAAGTGTGATTTTGACACTCTTCTAATGGTGATTAGTTATGACTTGCATGTATGAACACATATATAGATTTTATGACTTGAATTGTATATCATATGATTTGTTGATATATGAATTGTGAAATTTGCAAATGGTTAAAGGAAGTGTTAGAGTGCCTGCTCTATTATCTTAGTTGTGGATAGATAGGCATGCCTATAGGGTTACAGTGCAATTGCTATAGTTTGGCACAATGTTTTAAGAACCAGACCGATGGCTGAACCGGAGAAGCAACTGATTCAAGGGTCAATGGTTCAACCAGAATTGAACCGTGATCGAACCGGTGACTAATAAATATATAAATTTTATTTTATATATTATATATATAAGATAATTTTTAAACA
>JANKOD010000001.1:1346483-1358171 GCA_026284645.1 Erythroxylum acuminatum
AACAAAAAATTAGAATAAAAAAATAAATGCAACCAAGCAGTTTCTTGAGTTTTGCTAATTGGTCAAATTAAGATTCTACTTAAATTTCAATCTTTTAAATTTTCATTTATGAGAACTTCATTGAGATTATTATTTAAAGTAGTACTAAAATTTTCCATTTTGTAGAGGATTCAATAAAAAAATCAATTTTTGTTAGCATTTAATTAAATTTTTATGGAGTTTTTACATACAAGAAATCATTCTAAAAAAATTTAGAATATTGTTATATCATTCTTTTCAACTTAAAATAAAAATAAGAAGGCCCAATGTCCTAATGAAAATCCCAAAAATTTATATTTTCCAATGATTAAAAAATTTAATTGATTCAACCAGTTTAACCGTAAAAGTCTTGAATCGTCTAATCTTTCAGTTCGATTTTTAACTTTCCTGTTCGATTTACTTTAACAACTTTTGTCGTTGAAAACCGATAAAGTTATTAATTAATTGGTCAATTTTTATAAATAAATAATTTTTTATAAATCAATTAATTTTTATTTAACAATCTCATTTTTCAATTAAACTTCAAATTTTTCGATATGAAAAGACAATCTCTTTCAATCATATTTTAAATTTTTAATTTTATTTAATACCGGTTGAATCTTTTAAGTCTTAAACTCTTGTCATATAGGTTCAAATTCTGGTTCAGTTGCAACTACTCAGTAACTACCAATTAAATCCTTCAAATTAAAGAAAAAAAAGCAAAACTATCATGTAAGGAAAAAGCAAAGCAAAGGCCCTTTTCAAGGCTTTAAGACTGCTTTATATTCTGGTGAGCATTATAAGGGAATCAAGAATTTCTTTATACTATATACCTTTGTTAGAATATGTTCCTAAATCTTCAAGATTAGACTAGCAACAATGAAATGATTATTGGATGGATACCACCATCAATAAATCGGAACAGATCTTCTGTTTAAAAAAAACGTGTTCTCAAAATAATCTAATCTATCTGTTGCAATAAATAAATAAAAAGCAGATGAATGAGATTGCACAGGATCAGAGAGAACAGAGTATTTGGAAACAAAAAAATTGTTCTCCGATAAAGCATATTCTTAAATTTAAGAAAAAAATAGAGTTTTTATCACTAAATTAAATACATATTTCACTAAGTGAGATTCCCTTTTATGATAATATTTTTTTAATATTGAGTGGGTAGAATAATTTTATAAAATAAAAAATTGTATATAATGAAGGGTTTTCCTAATTGCATCACCCCATTAGCTACCTAGCTCTAGTTAAAATGACACTAATCTAAAAAATTGAAAAGAATTACTTCTTATCATATCCCTATCTCCTACTAATAATTCACATAATTAATGTGATTAATAGTAACACAATCTCTAAAATAAAATTTTAAAGATATAATTTACACTTGATGAATATTATATGTTCAGCTAGTAGTTAGTAGATTTGCTATCTATGCTACTTTTTAATTTAAATATCGGTAAGAGTAAGGAGTAAGAAAGATATATCATTTAATTTTTTATATTTTATAAAAATTAAGTTTGATCCGAAGTTAGTTCAAGCTCATGCTTAGCACGATAAAATATATTTTTAAAATTTTTAAAATTTTAAAAATAATATTAATTTACCCAAAATGGCATCATTTTACTTAATTTCAATCTTCAAATCATAATAGACCACTTAAAGCTAAAAAAAATCTCAAGTTTTATCGATCCGAATTGATTCTTTTAACTTTAGGGTGGGCTGAGAATTTTTTGTCATTCTTATTAAAAACTTTCCATTTTTAACCAATTTAAGGAACTAAACTAGTTTAGGTGTGAACAAACTAAGATATTGACCAATTTGCAAAATAATAAAAAATATTTGAGCATTAAAAAATCTTAGTGGGGTTAGGATTGGACCAACTTCCCCTCAAGAATAGGAACCTTAGGGTTAGAATAGGTGTCGTAACCTATGCATCCTCAAATCCATTGTCTTATTTGTAAATTATAATAAATTAATAATGTTACTATTGTTTTACTCAGACAATACTTCTTGGAATGTTCCAATGTCCGAAATTATACTCCAACATGTGTGAGATTGAGATAAAAGATACACAAGTCTAGACAAGCCAATTTGGGGTTTGCCTCTCGAGGATAGTTTTTTTTTTTTAAATTGCGTCAATCAGGTATTTCGCATTAGATAAGTCTTAAATGATAGACTCGATCAAAAGTATAGATAGGAGAATCAAACATAGAACCTTTTGACTTATACCCTTTCACTTCACCAACTCGACCACCCCTAAAAGGCCTCTTAGTTATAGTTGCTTTCAACAATATATCATATGATATTAAACAATCATTAACCCTATTGACGTTTAACAATTTCTAACCACATATACGATTATTACATTAATTAAAAATTATTGTAACCATTCTATTATTAAATTTTAACTGTTTTTTAGAATACTTTTTTTATTTATTAAAGTATTATACTTCATAAATTTGTTGTCTTAATTAATTAAATATTTTCTTAATTATTATTTGAATTAATCAAAAATTACAATTGACTTAATTTTTACTAATATTTTTTTATAATTTTTTATGTAATATTTTGATAAATGAAACTATCACACAAATTGTGAAATTCTAAATGTCATATTTTAAAGAGCAACATAATATTTTTTAAGTTCCCAAAAAATGCCCTATTTATCAAAACCATTGAATTGGAAATATAATTAATTTTTTTAATAAAACAAATTTGTATACAAAATATTTGATAAAATGAAAAAGAATCTTGTTAATAAAGCATGTGAATAAAATTATAGGATTAATGAAATTATATTCTATCCTTGTACAAGGAATATATATATATAAAGAGAGATAGGAATAAAAATAAAATTACACATGAAAGCAACTTGCACTTCATGTACACAATGGTGGGATTTGGATATCCAAATCTAAATTGCATCTCTTTTATAATGAAAAAGACAAAGGCTTTTTTGAAGCACCAACTCACCCACCTAGCTAGCTAGGTCCTTATAAAGAATAAGAACCCAATTATATTTTACCATATTAGTGTTTGCCTTTTTTGGTTCTTATTCTACCATTCACTCAATCATTTGCAGAGGCTGCACTGTAAAGTTTAGATCAAAATAAAGGGTCCTAGATAGGGTATATATATAGTTACAACCACAACCACTAGCAAGGAATCGCACCTTTTTCTTGTAACCCATTTCTTCTTTTTAGTTTTTTTTTTCATTTTTTGTGGTATCTTTTTTCAGCTTTTTAATCACACCATCTTTGCGAATTCTTCGTTGGAAAATTGCTTCAATCTTCTCATTTTATATCAAAATTTTAAAATAATTATAAGCTTTTTAGTCATACCAAAATTCTCACTTCGAAGATTGTTTCTAATATTCGTACAAAACATATAAATATCGTTTTAATCTTCTCACTTTATACTAATTTTTAATATAATTTTGCGCTTCTTTTGAGCTTTTTAGTATTATCATCTCTGCCAAAATTCTTATATTTGTACAAAGCATCTCAATTTGGAAGTGCCCTCTTGTTACTATGATGTTGTGGAGGTTTGGAATTGCTTATTTGTCTCTGTATAAGAAAAAGAAAAACAGTTGAAAGCCTATTAGTTCTTAGAGAATTGATGCAATTCTATGTTTATCTTCCCAAAGATTTGACAATCTTAACACTAATTAGTACTCTTTATATGCGTAATTTAATTAAAATGCAGGTTCATTTAGTTTATATATTAATTTCCTAAAGAAAGGCAGTTTAGCTTTATAGATATTATAAATTAAGACTCATAGTCTTGAGTCTATTGTATTCTAATAATCACCAACCCTCGATTGTATTCTAATAATCACCAAACCTTGTTTAGACAATTGGAAGACAGGGAGTGAGGGAATTTGGTCTTGAAAAGAGTTCCATCAAATTAAAGAATATTCTTATACTAAGGAACAGAAGAACTCAAACAAATTTAAAAAAAGGAGAATGAGAATAAAGGCGTGAATGAAAGGAGGATGTATTGGAAAATGGGAAAGTTATATATATACAAGTTATACATAAAAAGCATTATTGGCCATATGCATAAGAACAACAAAAAAAAAAGGACGAAGAAACAAAATATTCATTCAAGAAAATTACAAAACAATAGTTAAATTTTCTATCAATAGAATATTTAGACTTGCCCTTTTGTCACATGGTGTCGTGGAGGTTTGGAATCGCTTATTTCATTATTTGTCTCTCTATATTAAAGGCCTAATTTACCCTCAAAAGCTAGCTCAAGAGGGGGAAGTTTGTACGTTATTATAAATTGTTAAATGTTTTTATACTTGTCCGATGTGGAATTCCTGACACACCCCCTCAGCTCAGAGCAGGACTAGACATCTGATGGGCATATTGGACAAAGAGACATAATCGAGTACCGTCCCAACCATCGAGACAGACTAGCTCTGATACCATGTTAGAAAGACCTAACTCACCCTCAAAAACTAGCTTAAGAGGAAGAGGTTTGCACACTATTATAAATTGTTGAATATCCTCGTAGTTGTCCGATGTCGGATTCCTGACACTCTACGAAAAAAAAAGTGCTAAAAGCCTATTAGTTCTTAGAGAATTGATACAATTCTATGCCAAAGATTTGACAATCTTAAAATTCTTTATATACGTAATTTAATTAAATTGCAAATTCATTTATTTCATGAATTAGTTAAACAAAAGCAGTTTAGCTTTATAGGATATTACTAAACTAAGACTCATAGTCATGAGTCATTATATTCTAATAATCACCAATCCTTGTTGAGCAATTGGAAGAGAGGGAGTGAGGCTTTAAAAGCGATCCATCAAATTAAAAGAATAATCTATACTAAGGAATCAAAAAAATATATAAAAAAATGGAGAATGAGAATAAAGGCGTGAATGAATGGAGGATGTAGTGTAAATGGGATGGTGAGCAATGGAATAGTTACATTTAGAGTAGATAACATTAAATGTGCAAAGGCAAAAAGAGGTCATTTTGCATAAGAACAATCCAAAAAGAATAAAAAGATCAAGAAACAAAATTTGCATTACAAGGAAATCCCTTTTTCTTTATTAAAACTCAACTAGTAGTTTATAACGAAATAGAATATAAATAAATATAATATAAAAATTATTATTTAAAAGATGAAATAATTCATAAATAATATATAAATTAATAGTTTATAATAAAATATAATATAAATAAATATAATATTAAAAATTATTATTTTAAAAGAATAAAATAATTCATAAATAATATATAATAAAATATTGTTTAAAATAAAATTTTAATATATTATAAATCATCCTTTTGTTCTCTCTCCGTTCAATTTTATTATAAATTATATTCGGACTCTTATCATATTTCATTCCATTCCATTATAAACCATCTTCTTATCATATTTTCATTCTTTTCCTATCATATTTCATTTCATTGCATTATAAATCATCTTCTTATCTTATTTTCATACATTTCATTGTATCATAAACCATCTTTTTATCATATTTTAATTCTATTCCTTTATAATCTATGATGTCTCCCGTCATATTTCATTATATGACTCTTATCGTATTTTATTCCATTTTATTATAAACCATCTTCTTATCATATTTTCATTTCTTATCGTATTTTATTCCATTTTATTATAAATCATCTTCTTATCATATTTTCATTCCACTTCATTCGATTCTAACTCTTATCGTATTTTATTCTATTATATTATAAACCATCTTCTTATCATATTTTCATTCCATTCCTTTATAAACCATCACGTCTCCTAAACTCCTATTATATTTCATTATAAACCTTTTTGTCTCTTGTCATATTTTATTTCATTTCATTTTAAACTTCTTTTGAAGTTTATTTTAAATTGACCAATAATTAAATTAATAAAAATGTAAAAATACAAATAATGTCATTCATGATTTGATCCCAAAGATCTTAACAAGTGCCTTTTGCATTGCCAACCAAATCATCATTATTCTAACTTGTCATATTACATTTCATTATGTTATAAACCATCTTCTTTTCAGATTTTCGTTCCATTCCTTTATAACCATACGCTTCCAACTCTTCTTATTATATTTCATTCCATTCCTTTATAAACCATCGTATCTCTCATGTCTCTTATCGTACTTCATTCCATTTTATTTTAAACTTCTTTTCAAAACATTCCATCCTACTCTATTTTAAATTTGACCAATAATTAAATTAGTAAAAATCATGTGAAACTACAATGTCATTTATGGTTTGATTCCCAAGATCTTAACAGGTGCCTTTTGCATTGCCAACCAAACCATTCAACTTCCTATGCCCCATGCAAAAAGGGTTTTTCATCATGTTCTACTACTCTTGTGGCTTAAATTGCAACTTTCTCTCAACCAATCCATTCAACTTCCAACGTAAACAGGTTTCATTATATTCTAATTTATGTCCTTAAATCGCTTGAAGACAATCAATTCCATTCATTTCTATGATAAAATGCAACTTCCTCTCGACCAAACCATTCAACTTTCAACGTAAATTGGGTTTGTCTACTTAAATTGTTGAATTATAAGCCTAAACAATGTCGATTCCATTCATTTCTAAGACATCAACTAAAAGTAGAAATTACGTTAAAAGCAAGCTATGTACATAAAATACGTTAGAATATATTTTCATGCAAATACATAATAAAACAAGCCAAAGCTAGAGGATCAAGAGTATATTACAAAAGCCGATTCACACTACTACTATTACTGCTACTAATAATAATCCTTTACTTCACCGCACGCGAACAAAAATCTGGAGCCACCAGAATCTAGCTATGTCCAGCCAAAAGTAGCACAGGTCAGAAGTAACTTAATGAAGCAAGCAAACCCCACAAGCTTGGAAGCTACCTAACTATAAAAATAAAACCCTACAGACCCTTCCTTGTACCAGATAGGTAATCAAGTCCATGATCTTGAATAGACAAACCAGTTAAGCAGTTCTAGGGACTGCCCTGCAAACTAACGGCTTCTTCATCTCCATTGAAAGCTTCAGGCACTCAGTTAAGTCCACTTCACGTTGATCACACGACACCCACTTGAAGTTTTGCAGCAACTGTGCTAACCATAGATGAACGGTAGCTAATCCCAGAGCTTTTCCAGGGCAAACCCTTCGTCCAGACCCGAATGGAGCCAACCTCAGATCAGACCCCATTATGTTCACGTCCTCATCAATGAATCTTTCTGGTTTGAACTTCTCTGGTTCAGCCCATTCTTCTTTGTCATGTGTGATCGCCCACATGTTTACCATGGCTGTTGTTCCTGCAGGAATGAAGCTACCACCTAGATGAACATCATTAATGGCTAAACGAGCCCAGGAAAGTAAAGGTCCTGGTGGATGAACTCTCAGAGTCTCCTTCACGATTGCTTGAAGATAAGAAAGGTGTTGAATATCACTATCACAAACAGACCTTGAGCTCCCAACAACACCATCGATCTCAGCTTGAGCTTTGGCTTGAATATCTTGGTGCAACACCATTCTAGCAAGAACCCACTCCAGTAAAATGGCTACAGTATCTGTACCTCTAAAAACCATCTCCTGGAAAACAGTAATCACAAGACAAATGAAAAAACTTCAGATAACTTCCATTAACAATAGATGCATATAAAGAGAATAATAATATAAACTCACCCATAAAACAGCAATCATATCTGAGTCACTGAGCTTTTGATCTTTCTCCATATCAAGTAATACGTCGACAAAATCACCTCTACTACCAACTTTCGAAGTCTCCGACGCCCTTCTCGTTCTGTGTTCATTAATGATTTTTCCGACGAAAACATTAACTTGTGAGACCAAGTTTCTGCACCTCTTCCTAACACCTTGCAGGTCAAGCAAGCCAATAACAGGAAAATGATCGCTCCAGTTGAAAATGCCCAGTAACTCATAGCCTTCACTGACCAAGTTCTCAAGCTCTAAACCATCTTGGTAATTGTTAAACCCGTAGCTTCTACCGAAGACGGTCATCATCACATTGTTCAGAGATCCGAAATGAAGCAACTTTCTGACCTCAACTTGATCAACTTTAGACATGGAATCTTTAATCTCCTCAACTATCTTTATACCCATTTCACGTCTAAAAGGCTCGAAAGCACCTATTCTCATGGGACTAAACAAATGAGTCGATGAGACTCTTCTCAAGTTGCGCCAATACTCACCGTACGGTGCAAAACCCATTGCCCTATGGAAAAGCAGCTCGTATGCAGACTCTTTCACGGGTCTATCAGCAAAAGAGGAGCTGTTCAACATTTCCTTGGCAGTTTCAGGGTCACTTGAAATCACAAACCGAGTGAAACCCACAGAGAAGGCCATCAAACGCTTGGCTTTGAATCTCTCAGCAAGGCTAGCAAGAACACGATGTGGTATTGATCCAGAGAACACACTCAACAACCCAGCCAAAGGCAAACCAGAAGGACCAGTAATAGCAGACAAGGCCTTTGGACGAGCTCGTGCCCATGCTAGTCCACCAGGAGACAACCACAAAGCAAACATAGCAACAAAAACCAACACCCAGGCTACAAACTCAAAACCACCCACACCCACCAAATCAGGAACAAAAAGAAGGTGACTTTCAGACACCATTTTTGATTTTCTTAATTGGGTATTTCAGAAAAAGGCACAAAAAAGAAGTTCAAGAAGCTTTGAGGAATTCAAGCGGTCGAAACAAAGAAGCTCGAATCTTTATATAGCGGGAGAGAAAGTTGGCTAGAAAAGTTCGAGATACGAAGCGTGGGGGGAGGAGTGGTTAAATAGTAGTTAGACAACCATAGTTTAAGCAATTAACCGTAGTTGCAACCTAAAAACGTAACTGCGATACGTGTTCTAGCGACGGTGAACAGAACGGTACCATCCTGAGGAATATAAATCGTATGAACAAGTGAATTTGTTCCATATTCATCATATATTGTTTTGAAAGGGAAGCAGGACAGTGATGTCCCAAGATCCCCCATTCACAGGTCGATCTTACCCGTGCGATTGTCTGAAATTTTCTTACTCATTACTATCAGTATAGCTCATCCTAGTCTGCAAACCCAACTGGTGAGTAATCACTGAATTGACAGAGACTAATATTTTCAATTTTGGATTAAAAATTAAATTAATAAAATAAAAAATCATTGTTCAATATTTTAAATTTATGTTTATTATTTAAAAGATTAAAAAATTCAAATAATTTAGCGTTAAATTTTCTTTAGTTCAGCTTATTTTAAAACTCTTAAGGTTAAAAATAGATTAATTTATTAATTTATTTGTCAATTTTATAAATTAATTAATATTTATAAATTAAATTTAACAGTATCTTTTATAATTAAACTTTAATTCTTAAAAAAGTTTACTTCAGTAGTTCAGTCATGTTTTAAAATTTATTAAATTTTTAATTAATTTTATAACAATTTAATACAAATTAAAGAAGTTTACTTTTAAATTTTTTAGTTCAATTTATTTTAAAACTTTTATTATTAAAAATTAATAAATTTATTAATTAATATTTCAATTTTATAAATTAATTAATACTTATAAATAATAATTAATTAATTAAATTTATTTAACAGCCTTTTTTAATTAAAAATCAATTCTTAAAAAAAATTACTTCAGTTATATTTTAAATTTTTTAAATTTTTTAAATTTTTTAATCAATCTTACAACAGTCTAACAATAATTGAACCTTTTCAATAATAAAAATCTTGTCTTTTTGGTCTAATTTTTTAATTTTTAAAAATTAAAATTATTTAATTAATTTATTCTAATTTATAAAATTAATTAGTTTAAAATAATAAATTGATTATTTTAATAAAAATTAGTTAATTTAAAATTTTATAATTAAATTAAAATTTTAATTATTGATAGAGACATCGGTCCCTCTTGCTATAAAAAAATATTCATTAATTCATCACCGTTCAATTTTATATAAAACCATCCACTTGATGGATTATATATAAAGCAAGTGCTTTTTTAATTTATGAAATTTAAGTATACGAGAAGATATATATGTATACATAATTGACAAATTGTGAAAAGAAACAAGAAGAAAGGACCAAATTGACTTGTCTTCACAATGTTGGATAGATACAAAGGTATCGTCGCTATCTTTACATAATAATTTGAAGGTTTGAATCAAAACTTAGAAGGCTAAGTGTCAAATTTTTCATTATAATACATCTTAAAATTTAAAAATATTATTATCAATTACTAATAGATTTTTAAAACAAATTACTATTTTTTTATTATCAATTCTTTTCGTTATATTTTTTATTTTATGTATTTATTGTAATTTTATTTACATAATTATTTAGTGTGCTAGTTTTACTTATTTACTTTTTAAATTATATCACTATTTTATTGTCACATTTGCATATGGGTTTACCGAAAATAGTCTCACTATTATGTAGGGTAAGGCTACGTACTATTAGACCTCTCCAGCTCACTTTATTGCTAAACTTCGGACTAAGTGTGACGATGATGATGATTTATTAACAAATACCAATAATTAAAAACTGCTCAATCTATTTTAAATTTTTTTATTTAATTACTTTAAGAACCTTCATTATTAACAAATGATTAATTTATCAATTAATTAATCGGTTTTTAATAAACTAATTAATTTTATAAATTTTAATTAATTAATTAATTTTTATTTATTAGTATTTTTTAAATTAAACTTCAAAATTTTCTATAACAAGGACAATTTGCTTTAATACTTTAAATTTCATATTTTATTAATTTAACATCGTATTTTTAAAATATTGATAAATATATATAATTTATTTTTCAAATTTATTGATATAATTTATATAAAATATATAAAAAATCACATTAATAATAAAATAAAAATACACATAATGTACTTTGTATCATTAACTAAGAAAACTCTTCATGATTTTTGTACCAAGTATATTGGAAGATATTTTCAGATCAAATATAAAAAAAAGAAGAAAAAACAGGAAAAAATTCTATAATAATGAATCACGTGAGCAAAAGGGCATTCTGCATAAAACGACGTCGTTTTAGTGGTAGAAGGTGGCGAGTCTGAAGCTGAACAGAATTTGACGTGTCGTTTTAGTGGTAGAAAGTGGAGAGTCTGAACTGAACAGAGTATTTGATGTGACGGTTGAAACTTAAATGAGACACACCGAGCAGAGTAGAGCAGAGCGCTGCAAGACGCAAGAGATTCGGACGGATTGTAATATCTGGTAACAGTAAAGCAAGCAGAATAAGGCTGCCAATTGTAGTACGGCGCCGTCCTATATAGAACGACCAACACAGTCACTTTCTCCATTATTACAACTCATGTTTTCATCGCACGTTCGTAGACTAACTATGGCCTGTCTTTTGGTTGATACATCATAAATGTGTGTGTGCGTATGTAACTAAATGTTTCAGGTGTTAGTTCCAAGTAAGAGATTGGTTTGGTTTGGTTTGGTTTGGTTTAGATTTTGTTTGAACGAGACAACAAGCTCGGAGATTCTTAAAAAGGTTAAATGTTGACGAATCCTATAAAAGAGCCCTTGTGATACACTTGATTATTCATATTAGCTCTTGTATTTTTAATTCGTTCACCTTAGCTCCTGTGTTTTTTATTCTCATTCAAGATACCCCAATTAGCTATTTTCGGACAAATTTGCCCTTAGATTATTGAAATAC
>JANKOD010000001.1:1383923-1406893 GCA_026284645.1 Erythroxylum acuminatum
AAAAATATTTAGAATTAAAAAATATATAACTAGATAACAAATCCTAATCTTTTGATTAGGCTTTTGTTCTATCTATTAACTCTTGAATATTGTTTTATGTTAGCTAATAATAGTATGATTACCGTAACCAATTGATTCAAAAGCTAACTTTTGTCATAATTTAGGTTTTTCTTGTGATTAATCTAACTGTTTTATAAGAAAGCCCAAGTAAGTAGGGATGTCAATTTTGGTCGGCTCGATTTTGGCTCGAGATTGTCTAGGTCATGGGCCAAATTGATTCGGCCTGACTGGGCCACAGGACGAGGCCAGGGCGACTCGTGGCTTGACCTGAACAACAAAAATGACGCTATCCTTAAAAAAAGTAAGGATGGGCCGGCTCGGCTAGGCCCTCCTGTGGGCCATCCAACCACGGGTCGCCCAACTCCGTCCCATCAGGCCATGGATTGACCTGTAGGCAATCTAATCAAGAGTCAAGCCGAGCCGGGTCAGGGTTGACATTCTTACAATTAAGCCCAATACTACGAAATACATGGACTGAGTTAAATCAGGTTTACTAAGTTAAATTGAGTTTAACCAAGGTTTAAATCTATAATTTTAAAAAATTTTAAGTAGATATTCGATCGTGCCTATAAAATGAAATAGACCTCGCTTTCAAATTCAATTTTGATTAATTATAAAAAATTAAAATTTAGCTCAACCAATAAATCTTAATTTTTAAAAGTGGTTTACAATTACACAAAATATAAATTATTTATTAACATAATATATAAATATAAATTGTTTATTAAAATAATATATACTTATTTTGAAATTATAATGTAATCTCGTACAATAGTATTGCAAAATATTGATCATAAAAATAAAATAAAATAAGACAAATAACTATAAAAATGTAGAATTTAATAAGATCTAAATAATGCAACCTTATATAAATACTAATTAATCTAAAATAAATATTAGACTACAATTATAAGTTACTTATAAAAATCTAATTTTTTTCTTTTCTTATATAATTCAAACTTGACTTTTAAATTTTTTAACTCAAAATTTAAATGTAAATATTATTTATGAGTATATTTTTAAAACTCAAGCCATTTCTTAATTAATATTGGAGTATTATGTAAATTTTAATTAACCCTTTTAATAAGTTAATATTACAACAACAATTTCGCTAATACGTGAGATCTGGAGAAGTCTAGTAGTACGCAGCCTTACTCCTAACAATAAGTTAATATTAAAAAACCATAATTTTTTCCTTGATTTGTATTATGAAAAATTATTTTTTATAAATCCATTTTTTACATACTAATATTAAATTAAATTCTTGCAATATTTTGTTTTTTAATCTTAGATTAAGAATGGATGAAATTTAGGATGAACCCAAATAAATTAATTTTTGATTATCTTGATTAATACTACATTAATTTATATTGTACCATTATAATAAATTCAGAAGAAAGGAAAATTGTGAATTAATTAAAATCTCACATATTGAATATTTAATTACATTCTTAAGATTATATTGTAAGATTTTTAATATAATAGAATATAATGATTTATGATAGAATAGAATGTAAATGAATGTAATGTTAGAAAATTATTGTTTAGGCCGAATTGAAAGGTTCATAATGTAATATAGTAAAATGTTGTTAAGACGAAGGGCTTATAATGTAATATGGTGTAAAGTTATTTATCATTTTACATTTTCTCTTAATTTCGTAAAATTAGACATTTTTTATATTTACAATTTAGATGAAATGAAACATTTTATTATAAATTATCCTCTTAAATTACATTCCGTACCATTTCATTAATAAACTCCAAAGAAAACAAGTCCGTAGATAACCTGTCGACGTGTAGGGTGTGGATCCGTTCATCAATCAACCAAATTAACGTATAGTAAACGACAGGTAAGCAAAAGGGAAAGCCGACAACGGCCATCCCCGACTATGGTTATCCTACAAGGTATCAATAATCTCACGTCACCCTCAAGTTTCAGGAGCCCAAATCCATATAGACCGTTTCTTTTGATATGATCAAATTTGCGAAGTCTCTCTCTCCATTTTCGCATAGAACTGAACCTTGTGCAGACCTTCAAGTTTGGAATTTTATCTTTTTTCTGGATTCGTAGTCCGAGGTTTCTTGTCCTATAGGTACGGTTCTTGTTTCTGCCAATTGGGTTTTCGTTAATTTTGTGTTATGTTTCATGGGTAGTCTTTGATTTAATGAGCGGGGCTGCATTTGGATAATGGGTGGCGTTCAGTTTTGGTATAAGTGTACGAGAGATAACTCCAACTCCAAGACAGGGCTCTGATTATAATTGACTAAGCAGAGTGATTTAGTAGTCTTTTGGGTTTTGTGATTCGTTTCAAGATTGGTGCACTTGATCACGATTTGCTTGGAGGTGGTTGATTGCTGCACTTTTTGTTAATTTAGTAGAACACTCGTGTCATGTGTAATTATTGTAGTTTCTCTGATTTGTCTTCCTCAAAACTTCATAGGGTTCTTCGAGTAAAACTGATTGCTTTTATCTAGACAAGTGGTTTTGGATTATTAAGTACCCTTTTGATTGCTATTTAGGTCTGAACTGAGAGATGCAGAAAGAATATGGATAATGTTGATAGAAACCACAGCAACTTCAAAGTGCTTAATGGCTAACTCGCAGAGCAGCAATTTAAACTCCAATCAAAGATTATTGGTGCAGCATTCATCTTGGAAATATTATCCAAATTGGAATAAATTGAATTAAAAATGGAAGAAGCACGAAAACCACTTCTATCTTCATATCTTCCAGAGTTCAGGTCCTCTCATAACACTGGAAGCCTTAATTTTGATGTACATGGAAATCGTGGATCTGCCTTTCCAGGCTTAAAGAAGAGAGGTCAGGGACACGGAAATCGTTCGTGGATTAAGATTGATCAAGATGGCAATTCAAAAGTTTTGGAACTTGATAAGGCTGCTATAATGAGACATTGTTCCTTGCCTGCAAGGGATCTGCGGCTTTTAGACCCCATTTTCATTTATCCGTCTTCTATTTTGGGACGGGAGAAGGCTATCGTGGTTAATCTTGAACAGATTAGATGTATCATCACAGCTGATGAGGTTATCCTAATGAATTCCTTAGATAGATGCGTAGTTCAGTACAACTCAGAATTCTGTAAACGTCTTCAGACAAGGAAGGATCAAGCTGGTAAGGCTGCTTCTAAGATGTTTATAAGGGACACATTACTGATTCTAGTGGGAGTTTAGACATTTAATTTCTTATGATTTGGTAGATTTACTAAAAACTTGGGAAATAATTTTTGTCCTTGAGCATGAAATTATGTAGGAATATGCTAAAGCTTCAATATACAAATTCAAAAAGGCTTCCTGAAAGGAAAGCCTTAAAATCTGTGTCGATTCATTAGAAGGGGTGCGAATGAGCAATGTAAGGAAAATAATTCAAAAGCTCTAAAATCGTGGACCAAATAGAGTTGTGTACTTATTCACCCTTCAGTAGCAACAATTAATTTTCTCTTAATAGTAGGTGCTGAATTTTCTCATGATCGCTTCTAATCAGTTTGGATTCTTAAATTCTAGAAAATTTAAACTACATAATTTACTTCCTGTTGCTACTCATTTGATTCAGAGGACTTGCCATTTGAATTTAGAGCTCTGGAGTTGGCTTTGGAATTAGCTTGCATGTCCCTTGACTCCCAGGTATGCTGTATCTGCATGACTAGCTCCACATGTAAAAAGTCCTTTTAGTAGAAATGTTGCTGTCTGTGTTCATTGTGATAAATGGCTGTCTGAAGGTTGTCAATGTACAATCTGATCAAGTGCTTGGAGCCTTCATAAGTTATTTTATCTGTTGATGCAAAAAGAAGGTAGGGCTCTTTGAGAAGAGAGCTGAACTAATGATTCAGGGAGACATTGGCTGAACATAAATTTTGTTCCATTTTTTTTTAATCATTTCCAATTGAACGGCATGAAAGATGGAGTAGTAGTCGTTTCACGATGCAAGACTCTTCAATATAAATTAAATGAAATACTAAATGTATGCAAGCCTGTGTAAGTAATGGTCGGTTCTTGGGAGCAAGAATTTGAAACAGATCCAAGTTTATCAATTTTCTGTGAACTTACGATATTCAAAAAGATCTACAGCCTGGTTGCAAGGCTCAAAATTTTTACGTTACACTTTGTAAAGGTGCCTGATTTGCATTTTGTAGCAATAGTCAGATCAGATTTCCATTTTGATTGTTATTTATCTGGTTTCAATTTCATGATTATTAAGACTTCAATATATTTGACCAAACCCTTGGATGGAGTCCATGTGTTAGTATTTTGGGCATCTTTTGAATTAGATCACATTAGGTGGCTATTCCTTCCTGTATTATTTTATTTCCCTGTATTCTCAGCTCCTGCTAAGAAATCCTTCATATACAGTCACTTATCTTCAGCATTCAACTCACGTCAGTAGTTACTCTTTCGGTCTTTTCTATAATGACCATGTTTTCTTTCCCCGAAGTCAGCCTAACATTAGCTGCAGTAACTTGTCAGTTGCTTACTAATTGATGATTCTCGAGTTTGAAGGTAAAAGAGCTGGAGATAGAGATATATCCTGTTTTGGACGAATTAACATCATCTATCAATACTCTTAATCTGGAACGTGTTCGTAGACTCAAAACACATCTCCTAGCATTGACTCAACGAGTCCAGAAGGTCAAAGCGTTCCTCCTTTTGTTTTTATTTTTTCTTGTATGCAGCCACTTGCCATGTCATTTGATCTTGGATTCAAATTGTAGGTTAGGGATGAGATAGAGCATCTAATGGATGATGATGGTGACATGGCTGAGATGTATCTGACGGAGAAGAAACAGAGGTCAGAAGTTTATTCACCAAGTGGGCTATGTATTCAAAATGATGTCTCGAGTCAAAGACGAGTGGTTTCAAAATCTGCACCTGTTTCGCCAGTGAGAACAATAAGTGGCTGCCAAAAATTGCAGAGGGCATATAGCACTGTTGCTAGTATGAGTAAACAAGGGAGTCTAACAAGTTCATCCAGTTACAGTGAGAATATTGACCAACTTGAAATGTTGCTGGAAGCATATTTTGTTGCTATTGATAACACTCTCAGCAAACTATTCTCGGTGAGAGATGCTTTTCACCATAATATTTGTGAACTTACCTAAAATTTACATGGAAGCTAGGGGTTAGTTGGGAAAATTCTTGAAATTCTGGAGGGATAATACATGAGAAAAAAATATCGGCGAGTTAAAGAACCCTATTAATTGCAAAACTGACTGATTATATGCAATTACATCTCTTTGATCTTAGCTAAATGAAATGACAATGGTTACAGGTCATATTGAATTTGTATAACGTGCCATCTTCACGTAACATTAATCAATGTTTCTAGGATGGCTTACTAGGACAGGAACTTATTATGAATCAGATTTACAATGCTTGTTTAAGCTTTTCTATAATTGTTGCAGCTCAAAGAGTACGTTGATGATACTGAAGTTTTGATAAACATTAAATTGGTAAAGTTAAAACTTTCAATTTCCACAATTTTCAACAGTATTTGGTTGATAAAGAAATTTACAGTTAGTATTTCCTCGTATATCAACAGGGCAATGTCCAGAACCAACTTATTAAATTTGAGTTACTTCTTACTGCTGCAACCTTTGTGGCTACATTATTTGCGGTTGTGACGGGAGTTTTTGGGATGAATTTTGAAGCCTCCATTTTTGATTTCCCATCTGCATTTAATTGGGTGATCATTATAACAGGTGCTGTAAGTGCTGTGTTGTACTTCTTATTATTGTTATATTTAAAGCACAAGAAACTTTTTCCACTGTAACTGCAGAGTGCAATATGCTCTGATCAAGGATACTAGAGTTATTGCATTGCAATAGTGATTCTTCTGGAATTGTTTTATGGCCTTGCGTTCTTATTTTCCCTCGCCTAATATTGAATGAAGTTTAATTACTTCTACTATATCAGTGTGGCTCGGAGATACTGATATAATTCGGTCAATCGAAGAAAAATGAAAGTGCTAGGTGTGTTTACGGGGCAAATTCATGCCCTGTGACAATAGCCATGATGAGAAGTCATTTGATTGTTTCAGATCAGGAAAAGGAATTGGTGAAGATGGTGTGGCACTGAAACTACTAGGACAACTGCCTTGTATTTAATGTGTTGCATTCAGAAGAGCTCCTCCAATTGCTATTCCAGTTGGACCAATATAGTCTATTGATGGGTAGTTAGTGTGTTTATGGAAGAATCTGTTGCAGAATCTTTATTCGTCCATATCCAGTTGTTAGGTATCACTTAAGACAGGAGGAACAACAAGAATGACAGTCCATTCTTTGTTTGTCAAGTTGGCAGTAGCCAGAGAGTAGAGATGGGTCTATAATGGAACCTGAATCATTTCCATAAATCCATTTCATTTATAAGACTCATCAAATATATTGCATAATTCTCAAGTCATTCATAGTCACATTTTACTTATCTTAAGAGAGTTATATTTTTCAAAAGCTTTAACGCGGAAGATAGGTATATTTTCCATTCAATTTCTCAATTGCTAATGCTGATCATAAAGGTGTGAACTTTATTTTCAGCTACCCTGAAACACACATTTTGTTCATTACATAACTTGTAAACCAGATTTTGATAAGTGGTGCCTACATTCTAACAATGTACAAATGGTACTGTCCATTCTGTGTCAAATATAATTTCAGCGTTCATCTCAAATACAATAATCATCAAAATAGCTTTAATTCATCTTAATAGTCCTTCCTTTATATGGAAGATTTGATATGAATGGGAGCATAACCACTCCCTTGGGTGAAACATCTATTGCCTTGGGTTGACATTGAATATGCAAGATGTTTTGCTGAGTTGTGGCCTATAAACATTATGATATAACTATACTTGCTTCTATCTATTCCCTGGGATGAACTTTGGAAATGTGTTAATAACAAGGAAGAATATGGAATGTGCCCGAGTGACAATCTTCTTACTCAACTGCAAGCGTAGTGCAGATTAGTAGGCAAGATGGCTCAGATATTCCTAAAGTTGCTATTTGAAGCCATAACCACAAAAGGTCTAAGAACAAATTCAACTGGTGAAGAGAACATTTTTCTGATGATTTAGTAAGAAATAAGAATGGTGTGGAGGGAGGAAGCTGTTATTAGGAAAAATGACGGACTATAACAGTTCTGTAACTCTTATATGACCATATGAGTTCTGAACAGGAAAATGGAAAAAGAAAATAAAGCACAAGTCAAACTACAGTATGGATCACTAAACAAGGTAACATCATTATCCATCTTCCTTTTTCATTTTTAGAATAGAGTAGTATGTACATACATTTATACATACATATCAATC
This sequence comes from Erythroxylum acuminatum, assembly GCA_026284645.1. Taxonomy (NCBI): domain Eukaryota; kingdom Viridiplantae; phylum Streptophyta; class Magnoliopsida; order Malpighiales; family Erythroxylaceae; genus Erythroxylum; species Erythroxylum acuminatum. The sequence continues at coordinate 1,391,298 of JANKOD010000001.1, forward strand.
AAATGATTAATGCCCGGATCACTAGAGGAGGACGTACATTTGATCATTATCAACTGTTTGATGGTTTGATGTAGTGCTGAAACTAAAGACAGAGATAAGATGCCAAGCTTCTTGTGCTTTGCAGAATTATGTGTCACACGGTTGTCTTGTGCTCGTATCGTAGGATCTAAGCAATTCACCATTGATAGCTACTTGTAAGATTCTGGACTTGAGCCTGCATAATTGTTGAAAAGTCTTCATGTGAGTCATATGCAAGTAAAAACATCTAAACCTTCTGATGTTACAGCAAGTGGTTTTACATTTCTCCCAAACTTTGAAGATGTAACTCGAAATCATTTCCAGTGTTCCTTTTAGAAAATTTGGTGAGTGGGGTAAGAATTTAAGTTCAAAACAGGAGTGGGACTTCAAAGGATTTTAGGTGAGTGTTTAGCTATAAGGACAACTTACAAACGGTAGTTGACCGAGGAAACTGATATAATGAAGTTGTTCTTTGCCTCCAAATCAAGATGCTAGAGTTGTGCTTGGGCAACTATCCACAGTGCAGGCCAGGATATCCCTATAATCCCTGGATATTCTAAAAGAGTCATAAACCTTTCCATCTCTGCTCTTCTTGTACTCAAATAGGAGATTGGAATGATCAAACGCGGTAAGTTTTACGAATCCATGATCATAGTCTCTGTATAAACTCCAAGATGTTGGGACTGAGGTAAATTCTGAAAGTGATGCTCCTGCACCACCAGCTACCACATGTATCGTCCCATTTAGTGCTCCAGTATAATAGTATTTCTCTTTGCTGGTGCATGTGTTCTACAGAAAAGTAAAATGGGAAAGCCTATAGTCAGCGAAAGGGATTGAGAGGCAACGTGAACAAATAACTTATTTATCCTGGAATCTTTTCTGCATGCAACTTGTTCAGCAAACAAGCTGAAACATGCCATTATTTGCATGCAGATCTATGGTTTAATAACACTTATAACAGTAGCTCAAAAAGCAGAAAAGAAACCCTCAAAATTTGTTCAAATACCTGATAAATGGGGCACGTCCTCTCATAGTTGTGCACATGACCAAACATGGCGATGTCAACCTTATATTTTTGCCAGAGCTTCTGAAGGCTTTCCCTTCCCATTGGTTCCTCAGTTGATCCTTCTAAAACATAATACAGGCAAGAAGAATAACCCAGTACTCGATGTGCAAGAAAAATTAGCCATGGCTGTTTTTGTCTATCAACTGAACTTAGGCAGTGTTCAATAAACTTATATTGCTCTGATCCTTCTCTCCAATCATGTTCTGTGTCAGCTATGCAGAACCGAAACATTCCGTAATCAGTGGAGTACCTGAAAAGATCCCGTATGTTATCCACTATCCAGCACATCAACAACAAAGAGAAGAATGGATCAAGACACCATAGCTTAGTTGCTATAGAATGTTGATATGCAACACGGAACCTTGATGTGGTTGTTTTTCATGTAAGATGGTTTAGACTTTCTTCATATATTAAGTGGATAGAGGGACTGTCAGAAAAGTGAGAATTTGTATGAATATGCATCTGATCAGTAAACTGCACTTAGAAGTTGGTCCCATAACCATAAAATAAAGCAACATAATAAAATTAGATGCCTGCATGAAGGCTTGGACATATGCAGAAGTTCCTTTACCAGAACTTTTCTCTGTTTTCTGCAGGGACATAGAACATAGTCTCAGCCAAAACACCACATTCTCCCCCAGAATCCATGCTTTGATAGAAGGATCCTGTCCCCGGCCAGTCACGCTCGTGATTACCACTGCAAGGACAACCCAACAGTTTTTGTACCAGCTGAAGTAATATTCAACTCTATGATAATTGTCTCACGACGAACCTGGCAATCATGTATGGAATGGTTGATGCAATGGGCTCAATTTGTGCGGTAAATTGGTCCCATTGTGACAGGTATCCATTTGCATAGCATATGTCTCCGATGTGAAAGACGATGTCAATGTCTTCCAAGTCTTGAATGAGCTGCTTGGTAGTGTTTAGAGAGCCAGGTTGAAAATCATTGTATTCACTAGAACCATCAGCTTCACCCTGCAGAGTTTGTTAACTACTTTAAAGATTGCATACTGATAAAGGCACTACAGCTAATAAACATCTAGAAGTTGGGGAAAGTTTTGTTAAACATTGATGTCTGATAACCTTTTTGGTACACTGGAAAGCATTACTATATCCTTAACCTATCTCTCATTGGTACCTAATAAAGTGTAATACGTAAGGCATTTGATGACATAATCATACATTCGTACATTAGAAGTTACCCTAGATGAGATCATTGCGACACGGGACAATTCAAGACAGTACAAACCTTCCCCATGTCACCAAAAAGAACTACTCTCTGGAGAGAGTTTTGACCAGGAAAAGGAGATGATCTAAACTGATACTCTTGACTCCAAATATATGTACCATTGAACAATTTGTGCCCCAGCTTGTACACATATCTGCAGAATTCATATGGAGTTGCATAAGGAAAGCTACAGTTCTAAGCTAATTACGAAGTTTGCATGCTGAATTACTGGAGATGATGATTGATAGATTTTCTTCAAATGCTATCAGTTTCTCACTTCTTCAAAACAGGTTAGAAGTTCACTCTCTCACAAAATTAAAAAATCACTGAAAATGCATTATATGTTTTGTCCTGTATAAATATATCACGGATCTTCTGTACCAATGCATGTTAAAGCTTATCTAGTTTCTGTATGCATTTTTAACACAAAATGGATCTTCTCCAACAACACATATCAGCTGATATTCTTTTGATAAAACCCAGATGAGTAATTATCAATCTAAGAATGCATATAAGTAATCAACACATACAAACAAGATTGTCTAATTGGTGTATGGAATAAAAAAAATACACTCTGTTGGGCCACAAGTCCTTCAAAAAGCTAGTATGTACATATCCAGGATCACGCCAGCCAACTGTCCTTGCTGGTGCACCTATGGAGAAGATGTTGGTTGGGAATGTAAAAGACAGGTAAGCAAACATTTACAGGTTAGTAAATGACAGAAAAATTCAATAGGAAAAATTAGGATTGTGCTGAATGATGTTATGAATAGCAAATACATCACACCATTATAAGATACCAATTTAGAGTTCGGTGGAGATTGTGAAGCAGAAAAACCTGAACCCTAAGGCAAATATTAACTTTTTTCTGTTTTCCCACTTGTTTGTCACTCTTTGGGGGGCAAAGACAAATGCTAACTTAGATACTTGATGATCTGCTAGAGTAAGCTACTTAGGCAGCAATCACCTGAATGCTAAGTTGACATTTGCTAAGTTGCATATTTCTTCATAATTTCTTAAAAAATTCGGTGCAGAAGAGGTAAATAAAACGTGAGTTACCTACCACACATGCTGCTACGATCAAACGTCAACGTTCCAGCAGCGGAACGGACAGGTTCACCACCCTTAGATCTCCATTCAACAAAAGGTTCTGCTTCATTGATCCCATATCCACTTGTCCATGTTACAGTCATCTAAGCATCAGAATGGAAATGTAGAAACTCAATGAGAAATTGTAAGCTCCAATCTATATGATCAAACACAGAACGATGCATAACCTTAATAGTGCTACCACATCAACTCTTTCTGGAGTTTATACTCAGTAGATGCTAGACATGAACTCTATTCTGAACATTTAAACCACGATCTTTCAGAATCACAAGTGAGGAGAAATTTGACTTACTTCATCCCATTCTTTCCCTTGTGCCAAGCGTGGATACAGTGGCGCATTTGGATTTGAGAAAGTTACTTTATTAGACACAGCAACCAGCTTTGGCTTTTATATCAGGACAATAAGGAAAAAAAGCAGTCACAAACTGTACTGAGAAGTTAGTGTATAAGAAACAGCCATAATGTCTAGCGTCTGCAAAAAACATATGATCAAGACGTAGCAACTAGAAAAGAAGACATGGACAATAACAGCTGAAATATGTCGATGCATATTGGAAAAGAAGAGAATTGTAAACAGTTAATGAATAATCAAGAATTTACATTGAAAAAACCACCAGTAAATAGTCCAAAAGAGAAGTCTGATCTCTGGTTGATCAACTGCAGCTTCAGCAATCCTTTCCCTGTATATTTGTACTTGGGACTTGAGTAGTTGGCATACTGGAACTGAAGAAAAACAAGATCATTATAATCTTAAAACTGCAGAGTTTACTAGAATCCTTACAAAGCTAAAAAAACCAAACTATAGAACTGTTTTCAAGATCAAGAACCTTAATAGGAGCAGAACACAACAGTGGTGGAAAAGTCCTTGGACTGTCCCAGGGGCATGTGGAAGCACTGAACATTTGCAGTCGTTTTCGATACATGTTAGACTTAAATGATTAAAAGATTGCACAACTGTAAGTAGCAATGTGAACTAATCACAAATCAAGATATACAAATTGGGTTTTTCACAGAAGTAAAATCTGTGCTGAGGATATAAAGTACCTGAAATTTGCAGGAGAAAATACTCCAATCCAGTCATCGACTGATGGGCTTGCAGAGCTGTACTCCACTGTCACCAACTCTAGATTCTGTCCCTGAAGTATTAGAACATTTAGATTTCTGCTTAGTCATTAACAAAAAAGACATGAACCCCAGATTCTTTTCCAGGATTGTTAATCAGCATATCTTTCCATGGAAACGAAATCTGATCATAAGAAAGCCTGATGAACCACCAAATGGAATATAGAGGCTTATAGATAACCAAACTCACTCTCAATCCAAGAACACAAGGAGAGGCTTTGACATAAGCAAGATCACTGAGAGCAATAGTCGTCTCGTGTATAGCAATTTTCGATAATGGATGATCCCCATGTGATCTTGCTCGGTGAAGAATCGAAAGAAAAAGTAACAGCAAATTTGCAGAGATGAACAATCTCGCTCCTTTCATCTCCACCTAAAACAAAGCAGAGTTCAGAACCAGAATAACTGCGGTACCGAACTTGGGAGTTTCTGTCGGAGCTTGCTGAGGTAGTTACAAATTGACGATGTAAGGCTTGGGAGTTCTACGAAAACTTGGAATATCCCAAGAGAACATTCCTTGTTATAATAGTTTAACTTCCATTGGACACGTTGTGTCTGAACAATGATTGCAGATAGTACAAGAATCAACGACATCAGTTTGCAGTTAAAAATGTCATCTTTTTTTTTTTTTGCCCTTTTGTTTCTCTGATTGATAACTCAAAACCTTTTCAGCCAAAATAGTTTATCTGATAAAGACCAGTCATTTACGCAAAAAGGTGGCGTATTTAAGTCTCCCCATTTAGTCTTAGAAGACTTAGAACATCTATGGAGGATTGTCTACCTGAACAGGTTTCTCAGAAAAAAGATCTGTGCTAATTATAAGGTAAAAGCCCTTTTCATATCAAGTTTTTTCGAGGAAAACAAAGAGAACAAAATTCTATACACAATCAATTGTTGTCCAGTTCTCAAAACAAGCACAGTACTTTTTAAGGGTGTGAATCTGCGTGAATTGTTTAAGAACCTTGTGAACATTGCAATTATGCAGAAAACTGGAAAGCAGAAAGTAGTTATTTATTTGCAGCTCCACAATGTTCTTAAGCAGTCACTAACACTTATGGCCTGGAAGAAAAATTTTGCATAAAAAATTCATGATGCTAAGGTCGAGCTCGGACAGCTATCTACCGTGCACGCTAAGATGTCCCTGTAATCCCTTGATATCCTGAAAGAGTCGTAAACCTTCCCATCGCTGCTCTTTTTGTATTCAAGCAACAGATTGGAGTGGTCAAACGCTGTGAGCTTAACGAAACCGTAATCAGAATCTTTAAAATAACTCCATGTCGTGTTGAGGGATGTAAATTTAGCAAGATGTGCTCCTCCTCCACCAGCTACCACATGTATGGTACCATTTAAGGTGCCCTTGTAGTAGTGTTTCTCTGTGTTGGTGCAAATATTCTGTAGAAATAAAAACAGCAGCAAGTTCCAATGTCAGGTCGAAAGTAACCATTTTGAACATAACTTGGGTTACAGATCAGTTGATTACTACTAAAGTATAGCAGATGCAGATATTCACCATCAATAGAAACAGTTTTACCATCCTGTAATAGTATGAACTCACCTTATCAGAAGCAGTTGGCAGTCAAAATATAGGAATGGATCATCTCATCATTCACATATAGTTACTAAGGATGCATGGTAAACCTGACTTTAGTGATGGGGTTCTATGTTATTGAAGATGCATCCCCACATGAACTGAAAGTGCAATGGCATTTCAAACTCCATAAAAGATTACGATAACTTGTTTATGCTGCTATCGGAAATTTTCCCGAGAACTACCTACCTATTATCATCTGATTGAGGGTGCTTTGTACCAAAGACGGCAAGTCAAATGAAGGTGTGTTCAAGTAAGGCTCTAAGGTAATAATCATACCAAAGGAGAGATACATTATTATGAACTTCAAGTATCATATTCATTTACTAGCAACTACTTCAAGCAGACATGACCTGCTTATCAGAAGAAGATGGAAAGACTAATATTCACTTAAAGCAATAAGAAGCCAATTTTCAGTGTACCAGTTTTTAACAGCTAGCCTACACTCCAAGAATATTTTCGAGTAAGCCAGCTTAAAATAAGCCATTAAGCAGAATAGTACAACTTAAGTCGGGGTTATTAGTCAATGATAAAAGATACTTGGGCAAATTAAAGCAAAGATAGACAATTGACTTGCTGGAAGTAATGAATGTACCTGGTAAATGGGACATGTCCTCTCATAGTTGTGCACATGGCCGTAAAAGGCTATATCAACCTTATATTTCTGCCAGAGCTTCTGAAGGGCTTCCCTTCCCATTGGCTCCGCGAAAGATCCTTCATTAGCATACTGATCACTAGAAGAATAACCAAGTACCCTATGTGCCATAAAGATTAGCCATGGTTGCTTTTGTCTATCAGCAGTAGCCAAGCAGTGCTCAATGAATTCGTACTGCTCTGTTCCCTCCCTCCAATCATGCTCTGTATCAGCTATGCAGAAGCGGAACATACCATAGTCAGTAGAATACCTGGTGAAAGAGGAAATTTCCAGTATCAGTTCCCCCGAATTTGCAAAGCAATGATCAAAGGAATATGCACGTATTGAAACCTCTAGCTTTCTGCTCTATGAAGCCAGAACACTAGATGACAAGTTCTGCTAATACGAACATCAGCAGTGACCACATTAAAAAATGAATTTCAACTAGAATAAAATAAACAAAATCAGTTCATTCACACAAAAGAATGAAGTTACAGGGGAGGAGTGGGTATCAAATTTTTCCAGCTAGTGAATGAAAAAATACAAATCTAGTAATATGACCATTTAAAATCGAAAGAATGCCATTTTTGTAGCATTTAAATTATGAATATAAGTTCTCTTATCGAAATTCCCTTACCAAAATTTGCCCCTGTTCTCTGTAGGGGCAAAAAACATTGTTTCAGCCAAGACACCACATTCTCCTCCAGAGTCCGTGTTGCCATAGAAGGATCCTGTCCCTGGCCAATCACGCTCATGGTTTCCACTAGAAAGAAAAATCACCTCTCCAGGTAAGATGAATTGCAAGGCTAATACATGATCAAGTATGTATTGACTAATAAAATGACAAACCTTGCAATCATGTAGGGAACGGTTGATGCAATTGGCTCAACCTGTGCAGTAAATTGATCCCACTGTGAAAGATATCCATTTGCATAAGTTATATCTCCAATGTGGAACACTATATCAATGTTCTTCAAGTCCTGAATAAGCTGCTTAGTTGTGTTAAGGGAGCCATGCTGGTAGTTATTGAATTCATTCGAACCATCCACTTCATCCTGCTAGGCAATATCAAACAAAATATTCACATTTGGAGAAATACATTTAGAGTGCACTGTACAATTAGCTACTCCAAATGGGGTATGCTTTGTTATGCATCATTAAAGCGAGGTCACCTATGGAAGAAAGAACTATGTTTACATGCAGTTCAAACCTTTCCCATGTCACCAAAAATGACGACACGCTGTAGAGAACTTTGACCAGGATATGGAGATGCTCTAAATTGATATTCTTGGCTCCAAACATATGTACCATTGAACAGCTTATGCCCTAGTCTGTAAGTATACCTGCAAAAGGAATGAAATAGAGAAAGATTTCATAAGTGGATGAAACTATTAATGGATTTTCAAGCTCAGAAATCCATATGAACAATTCCAAAAATCCAAATAATCTAAAAAAAATGATACAACTCATCTTTTAGGTTACTGGATTAACAGAAAGAAGCAGAAAGAAGCTATAATTTATCCTAAAGAGAAACATACAGCATTTCTCCAACGTACAAAATGAACAAATAAAGAAACAGTAAAGATGGTAACTTCATAAGAAAATTATGGTGGATTGCCAATTAACTGAGCCAAAATTGTCTTCAGGCATACATCAAGACATGCACAAAAACGTTATGAAAATTATAGAACCTTCACCAATAGAAGTCATGTAAAAAAGTAAAAGAAAGGCTTATATATTATAGGAATACTAAGGAACAACTTACTCAAGGTTGGGCCACAACTCCTCTAGAAAGCTAGTGTGTATAAATCCAGGATCTCTCCAACCCACTGTCCTTGCTGGTTCACCTGCTCTTATGCAATTGACAAGATGAGTTATCCGTGCCTATCTAAAACAAACAACTTAAGAATAAGCTTTGAGAGGTGAAATAAAAACTGAAATGAAAAGGGAAACAAAAGCATTCACATGAATTGTCCAATTAGAAGACAAAGTTCACAAAATATAACATTAAAGTGCTGAGCAATCCAATCTATCAATTACACTGCTATATCAATCGATTTTCTCTTCTAGATCAGACAGCTTCCTCCAATATCCAAGATATAGTGTAATGTTAAGATGGAATAAGATAGTCACCCACCACACATGGTTCTACGACTAAAAGTCAACGTTCCAGCTGGAGAGCGCTTCAGGTCACTTTTCTTAGGACCCCATTCAACAAAAGGCTGTGCTTCATTTATTCCGTAACCACTGGTCCATGTTACAGTCATCTGCAATACATATCCATAGCTGTATTATATCCCTGGATGAGAGAAAAGAAACTAGGATAACATATTTAATGGTCCCCGAATTTCAGCTTATTACAAGTTTGCTGTGTTATGAACAGAGCCTATAGAACTTCTGTATTCTTTTGTGCATATCATCACTAAACTTGTAGACAATATAAAAGCCTTGGACTTACTTCATTCCATCTCTTTCCCTGAGCCAAACGGGGATAAACTGGTGCTTTTGGATTACTGAAAGCAACTTTGTTCGATGCTGCTACCAGTTTTGGCTGTTAAGAGAGAAGAAATAGATACAGAAAAACATTTTGGATTAATGAAAGCAACTTTATTTGACACTGTCACCAAATTCAGCTGTTATGCAGGAAGAGATAAGTAGAAAAACACAGCACAATCAAAAGTCTACTTGAGAAAACTGATGAAAAGTGTCCACTCTTCTCTAAATTTTTGGAAGTCACCACAAGAGGAACCGTGTTTGCTTCTGCTTGATATGAATACTATAGCTACTGAGTAGAGGTCCACAACTTTTCAAACGATTTTACCATTGCCCCCCTTCATATTCATAATTTCTTGGATCATCTTTAAATAGATAATTACGCTAAGCTTCCCTTCTCAAGTCCACTAAGCTTAAATCTGTGATGGAAGCTTACCAACATTCAAGTTAAAATGGATAGGAATTCCAATATATGGTACAGTCGCAAGACTATAAAGATAAATGCTGGAAAATAAAACAGTGGGTGCATAGTGCAAAGGACAACCAGAGCTTTAAAAAAAAGAGCGACAAGGAGAAAATAATTGGCAGAGAGGCACTAATTTACAAGAGCTTTGAGGTTCTTGACTTTACATTTTGTAGTTTCTCAATGGACCACATTTTTATAGCAGTGGAGAAAATGAAAATTTGATGCAGGAAGAAAACCATGTAAGAAGTATAAGAAAATCAACAATGTGTCTAGCTTTGGCTTTGGTTCCCTGCCATTTGTTTAAAGCCTGTTAATCATTCATAATCTCCAAATATGCAAACTAAAAAGTAGAAGACGGAGAAAAGGAAGGGTCGTACATTTGATAAACCTCCAGAAAATAGTACGAAAGAGAAATCTGATCTCTGGTTAATCAGCTGAAGCCTCAGTGATCCTTTTCCTGTATCTTTGTATGAAGAACTACTATAGTTTGCATATTGATACTGCAACAGAAGAATGAGTTTATCATGTAACTTTGTACCAAACCCAGGTCAATCATGGAAAAGCTATGCAGAAGAACCTTAATAGGAGCAGTACACAAAAATGGAGGAGAAACCCTTGGGCCTGTTGGTGTGCAAGTCGAGGCACTGAAATTGAAACAAACAAATGAAACCAACTTCCAGCTAGAAGTTAGAAACAATTACAACATTGTGAAGGTTGAGCATTGTCAAAGCCAAGAAGGTCCTTTTGCAATTCAAGGCAACCTCTATCTACCTGAAATTGGCAGGCGAAAATACTCCAATCCAATCATCATTCGACGGATTCGGAGAGTGGTATTCCAACATCACCCATTCCGAGTTTTGTCCCTGAAGTAGGACCGGGAGTTTAACAATCAGAGAATAATTTATTTCCTCACACCAGGGAGTGTCAGCTAATTCTTCAACAACACCTACCCCTCAACCCAGAAAACAACAGCCTAAAGATAAGGAACAAACGACAGCCACTAGCTAAGCAATCTAAGTTTTACCATTGTTTCAGGGAACAGAAGGATAAGGTAAACTAGAATCAAACAGCTTACGTGCAGTCCCAGAATTGTAGGAGAGGCTTTAACGTAAGCCTTGTCGTTAAGAGCAAATATTGTCCGATGAACAGCAATTTTAGATAGCGGCTGAACTCCATGAGAACTTGCATCTCTAAGAGTTGCAAGAACCAAAACAATCGAAAAGATAAGCCTCAATCCTCCCATTCCCAGCAAATATCTGAGACAAAATTTAGAGAACTTAACATAAAGCAAAGAGAAGAAAATTCAACCAATAGAAACAAAGAGGCAAACCCAAAAACAGCTCACAACTCCGAAAGGATCATGCATTGATCATATAAGAAGCTCAACTACAGAAAGATCAACAGCCAACAAAGAGCTAGAAAGAGACTGACCCTGACGTCAAAATGAGCTCAAAAACAGCTCAAGACGTATACTTTAAAAAGATTTAAATGCCATTGTATACAAAAACAGTAAATTAACCGTCAAGAAATCAGGAATAAATAGTAAGAAGCAACAACCTGCAGCAAGAACTAAATTGGCAGTCAAGAAAAAGAAGAAAGCTCAAAACTTTAGGGGGTCTATGATCATTCAGACTAAGCAAGTGGAAGACGAATGAAGCACAAGGAAGAAGATTAATGTCCAAACTCCAAACTATGTCTCAGGAGTGAACCGGAAGGCCGATTTTGTAGATAACAAGAAATCTTACATACAAGGTCAATGTCCGATTAGTAAGTTAAGTCAACGATCGAAAGCCGCAAGCTGAAGACTTAGATGTAGGTGGTCGGTGGTCGGGCCCCCGGTCGGGGGCCCTTGGGGTTGGGGATCAACTTTTTGGTCCAAGATGTAGTTGGCACATAACACGAGGCGGCTGTTAGAAATTTGGATTTTCATGTTATGAAAATACCTTAATTTCCTTTTTTATAAAATATAAAAAATTTTAAATAAGTTATGATATTATTTTAATCTTAACGTTATTAAAATAATATTTATTAAATTTGAATAGGTACAAAGGTGATATTAAAAATAATAGTACTTAAATTATATATATTTAAAAAATTATTTTCAAAATTAATTTACTGTTTTAGTTAAATTATTTAATTATGACATAATATAACTTAAATTGATGATACATATAGACTAAATTTTGATAAAATTTTAATTATTTTATAATTTAAAATGTTATTAATAATATTTTAAAAAGGATAAATTAATAATTCATATATTAAAATTTGATGAAATTTAATTATATTAGAGTTTAGAACGTTATTAATACCATTTTACAAATGTTAAGTTATAATTTAAAATCATAAATAATAGTAGAAACTAATTTAAAAAATTTAAAAACGCTAATAAGCAATTTGTATTTTTCCTTTATCTATATATTATTTTTTATCAATAATCCTTTCTTTTCATTCCATTAGAGAAATGATAATTTTGTGGGACAAATTTTTTAAAATATCATAATTATAGAAGAAAAATAGAAAAAACAAATCATTTCATTTAAGGTTAATGAGGTTCACTCGACATTAGACTGTCACTAATCAAAGATTAAATAAAATAAAATAATTAAAGAAAATCATCCTTAAAAAATTTAAAGTTTAATTAAAAATTAATAAGCTTATAAAAAAGATTAGTTTGCAAAAACGGATTAGTTTTTAACAACAAAAATATTAAATTAATTCTAATCGAAAAGTTAAAAATTGAATCAAAAATTGATTGGTTCAAGATTTTACTGTAGAACTGGTTAAATCGGCTCGATTTTTAAAATATTAATTATTTAACGTGATTTCTTATATTATGCCTGAGTTAGTTGACCAGGGATGTCACTTTTGATCCGGGCCACTCTGTCCGCCCCTATTTTGGCTAAGGCCACGGGCTGGCCACCCGACCATTAATTCAAAAACGACATCTTTTTTACCTTTTTAAAAAAATAAGATAGGTCGGTTGGTCCGATCTACCCATGGCCCTTCAGGCTATAAACCGGGTCACTGGCCAACCTATCCTGACCTGTCGAGCCACAGGTCGATCTATCCCAACCTATCGAGCCACGAGTAGAGCCACAGGCTACCTAACCCAATCTATTGACATTCCTATAGTTGACAAGTCCAAGGGATTTATGATAAAATGGTTATTTTGTATTGATAGTATAATAATATCTCACGTTTTTATATTAATATCTCATATTTTGACATTACAAAAAATTGTACCAGACAAATACAAATATACAATAGAATATCCCTTGGAATTTTACTTTTTCTAGGAATAGCACGTAAAAGTCAAACACACAGGCCCACTTGGTTAATCATGTGTCAACGTCTTGCCGTTTTTGTCAAAGGCTGCAACGTGAGAATGTATCCAAAGTCATTAACGCTTGAAGCCACCCACTTAACTTTCTTCCAGAGGCTTGGCAAAATTAGTTCAACTTTATCTAAAGTATCAACAACTTATCCAAAAATTGTTTTCCTAAAAAAAGAATTGGGTTTATGGGACAAATGGATTTTCTTCCTCACTGAATTATTTTAGATCTATGTTGAATTGGTAGGTACATGCTTCAATTAACTGAAGATTTTAGTAATGATGGTCGGTCAATTTCAAACAAATTCAACTTGAGTTGATCGAGTTTTAAATTAGATTTAAAATTTTTTCAAAATTTTAAATTTCAATTTACGTTCAAACTTGGATTACCTGGTCCAGCTCGATGTTTGAAGCCCAAAAATCTTAAGTGAAATGATGTGTTTTTAATAAAACTAATATTTTAAAAACCGAATCATAAGTTAAACTAGTATAAGACAAGATGTTTAAAGTTTAAAAGGTTCAACCAATATTACACCGTCATTGAATCGGCTAAAGATTTAACAAAATTAAAGAATTTGAGATATATTGAAAGAGATTGTTCTTACTCATCAAAGAATTTGAAGTTTAATTAAAAAAGATATTCTTAAATAAAAATAATTGATTTATTTTAATTTACAAGAACTTGTTAATTAAAGAAATTTGACTAGTTAATTAACAAATTAATTAGTTTTTAACAACACGAGTTATTAAAGTAAAGTGAACCGAAAAGTTGGACAGTTTAAGATTTTTATGATTGAATCGATCGAATCGGTTGGATTTTTTAATCACTGAATAAAAGATGTCATTTTTTAATTTTTAAATATATATTTAATCAGGCCCAATAAGGTTTCAGACCACCTAAACCTATTCAAGCTTGGGCTCTGGCCTGGACCCTCGAACACATTTTTCAAGGTAAAATTAGGTTTAAGTGGGCTCATGCTTAACCTAGACCGTTGTCATCTCTGACATCAAAGTACTAAAATATTTCCGGTAAAAAAAAGCCAAAATTTTAGCTAGACTTTTAACATGGGGTGTAATAAAAACAATCCAAATTTTTTTATAGTTATCACATATTCAATTTCAAATTGGTAAAAGTCTTATTCTCATCATAATTATATTAATTTTTGGTAATGTAGACGTTTTAGTATTATATATAATAACTGAGCATGAATTGTATAGAATTTCATTATATAGTATTATATAATAGGAAAATTGGCTGAACTATAAAGTAGGCTTTTATGTTGTTCAATGTTAATATAATATTATATATTGTACATATGAAACTTTGTATTAAACTCTTTCAAAAACTTGATATATAATAAATGAGCATGAATTGTATAGAATTTCATCATATAGTATCATATAATAGGAAAATTGGTTAAACTATAAAGTAGACTTTTATGTTGTTCAATGTTAATATAATATTATATATTGTGCATATGAAACTTTGTATTAAACACTTTCAACAACTTTATATTAAGTATTATTATTAACTTTATTATGAATTACTGTTTATGATTTCTAACAAATCATAGAATAGTTGATATGTATGTTACAGATAATCTAGATATACAATTATTTGCACCTAACATATTTGCCTATAACCGGAGGAGAGAAGATTATTAAGGAAAATGATAAACATATTAGAAGTATTTTTGAGGAAGAGGGTGGATATGATGGGGATAGCCATGGTGAAGAAGGAAGTAATGATGTTAAGTTAGAACTAGCTAAGAACAATGAAGGATTTGATGATGGAAACATGGAAAATAAAATGTTGAATATATAGTTCTTGAAGATGTTGAAGAATAAGCAAATGTTGATCTTGAACAAGTTCAATTTCAAGTAAATATTCATATGTCTATTAATTAGTCGAGATTGATTCCACTTATTATGAAAGTTTTATTAGTAGTGGTGAATATCCTAATAGAAATGAGTTTGGTAAATTATTGTGAAGACTAAGTCGTCGTCGTCATTGTCATCATATCCCGAAGTCCCGCAATAAAGCAGGGTCTGGGGGAGCCTGATAGTACGCAGCCTTACCCCTACATTGTAGAGAGGCTGTTTTCAGTTGGCCCACATACATATGTGACATGATAATAAAAAATAGGTTACAAAGAATAAATACGGAAATACTAGTAGTATGTTCATGTATATACCTGATGGTGACCATAATCTGCGATTACCTTTCACTGTGCCAAGACCAGCTTTTCTCGTTGCTAGCTACGCTATAAATATTCCCCGATCAGTGGCCTAAGAGTGCGGCAATCCCACGATCTTATACATCCAGCGAAGGAATCTTCTCGTACACCTAAAAAAAAAAGAAAACTGAAAATAATCAACCCCCTTAGAAATACTACAATGGGAATAAGGAGTTAATAATTATAATAATTTATCAAGAAAATACTAGAAAAATAAAAAAAAATAAAAAATGTAAATAATAATAATAATAACAATTAAAAAAAAATAAAATATATATATAATACAGTGTATAAATA
>JANKOD010000001.1:1448600-1460678 GCA_026284645.1 Erythroxylum acuminatum
GCTATTTGTCAAACAAGGTCAAAGTCTCTTATTCAAAAGTTGTTGTTAAGGATGGTAGTGGGTTTTCAACCTAATTAATATCTGCACCACCCGACCTGAAAAAATAAACATGGAGGCTAAAAAAAAGATTTTAAATAGATTTTAAATGGATGCCGAAAAATGGATGTGAATGAAGATATGAATTTGAATATGAATCTAGTAATAACTCGAACTGATGGATACCCATATCCTACTCCTTTTTTATTAAATCTATTTTTTGTTTTTTTCTTGAATATTTATGGTTAAATATAATATTTTCTGAGAAGAAACAACTTTAAAACCTTCACTTTACTCCTCAATCCTCGCCTTTTTCATCATATTTTATTTTCTTATAGGAAGATAATAATGCAAATGATATAGAGATAGAGTTTTGAATGTTATGGAGTTCACTTAAAGACAATTTGAAACTTTGGATATTTTTGTCTTTGTTTCAATTCTTGATTGTGAAAAATATATGTTGCCTTTACACTAGACATTATGATTTTTATTATTTCGATTTTATGGTTTTTTAAAGATGTACAAATCAAATTATTGACTTATTATTATTAAAGTAATTTTGATTTGAAGCGTTCGCAAAAATCTGTTGTTTACAAATTTAGAAGTTATATTTTTATGTGCCATATAACCCGATAGATGTCCAAAAACTCAAACAATCCAATAGATTTGGATATAGGTAGTAAATCGAGAAAACCGATAGATTTTAAATCGATAATGGATTGAGTCATAAAAAATGGGTATGGATATAGGTAGAGTAATACTCAAACCAAACCCTACCCATTGTCATCCTTAGTTGTTGTTGTTAACAAACAAGGTGCTTCTAATAAAAGAATGATCAAAGCAGATCCAGTTGGCAATCAAGCTTGGCGGTCGCGCGTAGAAATGTTACTGAACGGGGTAAATTTGTTAATTTTTTAAATTAAAAATATAAAATAATATTTTTTATAATTAAATCTGAGTATAAGCTGCCAAAACTTAGGCTTGCTTAAGGCCAGTCGAGCTCGAGCCCTACCCATAGGGATGGCAATGGACCAACCCATAGGCCAAATAAGCCAATTTTTTTAAAAAATATTTTTTAAAATTAAAAGTGTAAAACAACTTTTTTTATTGGGTCCAAGCTTGGGCTACTCAGGCTCAGGCCTGCCTAAGGCCCAATTTTTCTAAACGAAATAATGTCATTTTGCTTAGAATAGTTGAGCTTCAAGTCGATCTGGGTCTGGAATTAGTCATGGATTGGCCCATTGTCATTTCTACCTGACCAACCCGATTTGACATCAACAGGCTAGACTCGATTTGAACAAAACTTCGGCTTTTTTTCCTTTAAAAGATCAAGTCTCAGATCAAGCTTGAGCTCGGGATACTCAAGCCCAACTCGATTAAAGGCTCGATAATTATAAGAAAAATGAGATTATTTTTTGAAATAACAATGTCTTTTTTATTTTAAAAATAAAAAAATCAGGTCTAACTAGGTCTAGTTTGGCTCGAGCTCAATCTTGGCTGCCTCAAGCCCGAGTCCAAGCAAAAGTTGTCAAGTAAGTTTTGACTACCTTTAGAAGCAGAATTCCTATTTTTACCTTCTCTTTTATGAATAGGGATAACAATGGATTGGATTAAGCTAAAGCCCTGCAATTGGGCCCAAGCCTAGCCCAAAGCCCATGTGGGCCAAAGAGAGCCCCGCCCGATCTCATGCTTGAGTTGACCTGACTCAAATTTATTAGACATTAATATAAATGCATTTACGGTTCTATATTTGGGTGAATCTTCGTAATTGTACTATAATTCGCCTATAACCTTTTTTACATAAGTTTTAAGATAACATATATTATTATATTTGGTATTAATTTGCAACATAATAGTTATAAAATGACACCGTTTCACTTTCAAACCTAATTACATTACGTTTCATTAAATATTTGTTTCATCCCATGACACGTGGCATGTTAATTTTGCAATTATAGCCTCAAGAATATTGATGTGAATTTTCTAAAAAATTTATATTTTATGCAAATTTGGATTATTGTTATAATATTTATTATTAAGAGATAATTTTACTTTTTGTCTCGTTATAGTGACACTCTTAATCCCTCTACTGGTTAAGAGTAAGACTGCGTATTACTAAACTTTTTTAAATCTCGTGTCTCAACAAAATTTATATTGAATATTCATGCCGTCTCATTGTATTGACAAAAATTTAAAAAAATTCCTTAGAGTCACATGAGGTAATAATTGTATAGCATGTAAGATTAATGATGTGAGATTTGACAAAAAATTAATAAAATTAAGTTTAAGAAAACAAATTATGTTGTCACACCACATCAAAAAGCAAATATGGAAGAATGTGACAAACCAAAATGTGGTGGCGCATTTAGAGGATTAAAGAATGGAATTGCAATGATTATTCTCTTAATGAGTGTGTAAGGCATGGTAAGATTTCGAGAATGATAATTTTTAGCCCGCCTACCTTTGTTCGAGTTGATCGGATTTTAATTTAAGTTTAAATCTTTTTGAATTTTAAATTTCAAATTGGACCCAAGCTTAAACTGTCTGACTTGATCTTACTCGAAGCTCGATAATATTTAAGAAAATATTATCTTTTTAATGAAATGGTGTCGTTTTTAATTTTTAAAAATTAAGCCTTGGACATAATTGGGACTTGGATCATGGGTTTAATACAAAATTTCAAGCTCCATCCGACCCACTGCCAAGTCTAATAAGGTTTCGATTATAATAACAATAATTGAGTGAAAGTCTTACTGATACGCAGAGTCAGAGGAGGTCTAATAGTACAATGTATTACTCTTAATTTTGATTAAATGCATATTATTCCTTAATGTTTTTGCTTTGTGTTTGGGCCTGGCTTAACACTTCAAGTGAACTAATCCAATAAGGTCTAAGCCTAACCCAATTCACAATCTTAAGCCCAATATATCAACTTTACTGCCCACCAATTTCAAGATAACTTCCAAAAGGCCACTGACCCCCCAAAATTAGCCCTAATCAGTAGAACGCTTCAATTCAGCAGTTTCTCGCTTCAAAGTTCATCAATGGCGTTACAAATGACCATCCTCACGCGCACTAAAACCCTGATCAAAACCCTAAACCCAGCAAAACCAATCTCCACTTTCACCTTCTTATCGCAAGAACCCCAACTCGCACCCGACCCAGTCCACTCCGATCCCCATCCGGTCACCGGCGTCACACCGCTGCCGCCCAACCCAGCTTCCGGAAGTCCGCTCTACAACGAGAACTGGCGCCATCCAAACCCATTTCCCAACTCGCCGCTGACTCAGTCCATAATCCCAGTCGGGTTCCTGCATAACACCCCTGGAGGTCGCATGCATTCAATGGCGCAAACTCTTGATCTGAACTCGATTTTGAACTTGTTCGCCGACTGGATGACGTCGCAACGGTGGTCGGATATCAAGGAGTTGTTTCAGTTCTGGATACGGTCGTTGGACAAAAATGGGAAGCCGAATAAGCCGGACGTGGACTTGTATAATCATTACTTGAGGGCCAATTTGATGATCGGAGCAACCGCCGGAGATTTACTCGACTTGGTTGCGCAAATGGAGGATTTTGCAATCTCGCCAAATACGGCCTCGTTTAATCTGGTCTTGAAAGCTATGTTTGAGGCTAAAGAAACCGAGGCTGCTGAGAAGTTGCTCCAACGGTTAGCTGTTCACTCTCTTTTTGTGTAACGAGAAAATGTATGAAGATAAATTTGCGTTTAAGTTTTATATTGGACCCTAAAGTCATATTCTTGTTTTGGTTTTTGATATTATTTGTCACAGAACGTAGTTATATGTTTGAAGTTTGAGTTGGGTACCTGGTAAAAATCGTGTGTTAAATGGTTCAGGATGGAAGAGACGGGGAAAGAATCTCAGCCTAATGATGAATCATATGAGTTGGTTACATGCTTGCTGTTCTCTACTGACAAACTTGATGCCGCTTTAAATAACATTGATAAAAATTTGAAATCTGGGAACATCTTGTCTATGAGCGTGTTTGGTGATTGTGTTAAAAGCTGTGTTAATCATGGAAGATTGGACTCATTAGTGTCAATTATCGAGAAGTGCAAGGTACTTGACTAGTGCGACTAATAATTGAGTCGTCATGGTTAATATTATAGATATTATGATGCTTATGTTTTCTGTGGCAATGTTCACATTGTTGTCAGGCTACAGATCAGAATAAGGCTTTGTTCCCAAGTTGGAACATGTGCTTGGCAATTGCAGAAACTGCAATGCAAGCAGATAACAGCAAGTTGGCATATTACGCTCTTGAATTTATGGCCAAATGGATTGCTCGAGGCGAGAATGTGAGGCCTCCTGTCCTACTATCTGTAGATGAAGGACTCGTGGTCTCGGCACTAGGAACTGCTGCCAGGACTTACAATTCTACTCTTCTGGATGCATCATGGGCCATTCTTCGACGCTCTTTACGTGGCAAGAAGGCCCCTAATCCAGAATCTTATATTGGGAAGATATATGCCTATGCATCATTGGGAAATTTACAAAAGGCTTTCAGTACCCTGCGGGAGTTTGAAACTGCTTATGGAAATTGTGACAGAGAAACAGAAGAAGAACTTTTCTCTCCGTTTACCTCTTTATATCCTTTGGTTGTTGCTTGCTCCAAGAATGGTTTTGAGACTTTGGACTCGGTATGTATTTATTTGTCGGCATCCTTATACCTTGTTACGGATATCATATATGCTCATTACATCTCAAACATATAGATCATAACAGCTGAGTTTCTTCATTTTCTCCTATCCATTGTTTTTCAGGTATATTTTCAACTAGAAAATTTAAGCCGTGCAGAAACTCCATACAAATCTGTTGCTGCGCTTAATTGTATAATTCTTGGCTGTGCAAGTATATGGGACCTTGACCGTGCATACCAGACTTTTGAGGCAATCGGCTCCTCTTTTGGGTTGACCCCTGATATTCATTCCTACAATGCTTTGATGTATGCATTTGGAAGACTGAAGAAGGTCATCACTTGAGTCACATCAGCTCTTCTCTCTCTTTTTTTATCAAACACATGCATGCACACACCTATAGCTGACATACTCATGGGTTCCCTGTTTTTATGTATTGCGGACTTTGATTCACACATTTAGGTGACATGTTCATGGGTTCTATATGTTGCGGATTTTGAAGAACTACCTTGCAAAGTCATTGGAGATGCACCAAAAAAATAAATTCTCCATTCTAGTATGCATGACATAACTGTTTGGTTCTGCAGAAAGTGCTATTTGTAAATTGTTTGTTCCATGTTATAGTTCAACTCCTAGTCACACATACTAAAAGGCATGCAGTTGCATACATGTAAATGTTGCATAGAACGATTGTCTCATGGGTTGCTTGTTTTTTCATATCCTTTATGTCTTATTGAGAAAACTTCTTGTGATTTTATGCAGACAGTTGAAACTTCGAAGGTTTTTGAGCACTTAATAAGCTTGGGGATCAAACCCAATGCAATGTCATACTCGTTGCTTGTTGATGCTCATCTCATCAATCGGGATGCAAAATCTGCTCTCTCAGTCATTAATGAGATGGTATTACTCTCCTTTTACCTCATACCTGTCTCTATTAAGTTTCTGCCTCCAGTTTTGGTGTGTAATGAGTGCTTTCACATGGAGACTAACTGGTGTTTGATGGACCTGTTTGACAGGTATCTGCAGGATTTGTCCCCTCGAAGCTAACTCTAAAAAGTGTTAGAAGGCGTTGCATTCGAGAGATGGACTATGAAAGTAATGACCTGGTGGGTGACTTAGCTAAACAGTTTAAAATACGAATGGGACCTGAGACTCGCAGGGACTTGCTGTTCAATCTTGATTATGGCACTGATTATGCTTCATAGGTAGAACAACTGAACTCTTGCTTTCATCTACAATTCCTATTGCTTTATTTTGTATACTTGCTACTGTATGTCATAATTGACTTCATCCTTGCTTTATTTTGCTCCTGAGTTTCATGAGGAAAGTAAATTTAGTTCTCATTAGACAAGTTAATGTTACTGTTAATGAATACAATATAGGCACTCTTTCTCAAGATTCCTGTTATATCGGTTTCATTGGAAGTTAATCCAGTTAAGAGTCCTTGTTACCTGAATCAGTCCGTATGATAGTTTTCTCATTTAAATTGTTGCAGGTTTGTTTATCACATTGCTGGAAATCCTTGCTAGGACAAAACGCAATGTTGGACAAAAGTTTTGTCTTGTCCGTCTGTAAATGAGTTGATTGTATTTTGGCAGGAATCATAAGGGAGCCATTTACAGGCCAGGAGGTATGTTAGGATCATAGCCATCTATATATATCTGACCTCCAAAGTCTTGGTTGGTGCTCTATGACGAGTCTATTAGTGACCCTGAAATTGGTGGTCCAAGAAAGATGGTTGCATTTAGAAGAATAAATTATTGAACAGCTTTTAAGCATGTATTTAAGCAGGAAATGCTCTGCTTGAGGCTTTCTTGTAATCATTTTTCTATGGCCACCATTTGTGACCTTTAACTTAGGATATCTGCTTTTGATCAATTCTCCAATATTCTATTGCCCAGAACAGAAGGATTGTTTCATCAGTTTTGCAGTATATGAACATATCTTTTGTCATCAAATCTATATTTGGATTGACACTTAGGCTACTATGGTCTGAATGATAAAACCAAACCTAGCAAGTTGGATTGAGTGTTGGAAGCTGGCCTAGATAGGCAAAGAGAACTCTTTGTAATTATTAAAATAATTACGAAAAACATTTATGTACTCTATTTGACAACATTAACAGATAAAAAAAACAAATATATGGAGTTTGGACAGCCGTCTCTTAGACCTAATTTTATTCTCCATTATTCGTCAAGTCTTCAAATCAACCATCCAAAAACTTCTCACCAATAAATAGTGGAGCATCAGTTATTCCAACAGTTTGTTTCCTACGATCCTGGATTTACAGCAGCTTTCTGCAGTGTATGTACATTAGAGTTCATCAGTATATTGCAAAAACAGGTATTTCTTACAGGCTGAAGTTGAGGACAGGCAGACTTAGAACATTGAACATAGTTACTTGAAACTATTTGCCAACTTGATTCTGCTGAAAAAAAAAACCAACTTGTTCAAGAAAAACTCACCCGTTTTGCCTCCTCCATGTTTGCTTTGATTAAGGAATAGATGGCAACACCTGCAATGGCTATAACAGTACCAATACCAGTCTGTGTAGAGATTTTATTGCCTGCGGAGTTTGCAACCATTTAAAAGGGATGTGAGAACATAATAAAACTAACATCATCAACCAATATGTTTAATATGGATGGCATCTGATTAGCAACACATGCTACTACAGAAACCTTTTAACATTCAAGCAACTCTAATTCTAGCATGAATACTCAGGGAATTTTCAAAATTCAATCGAAAAATATACCAGCCGAGTTCAATGACAACATTAAAATCCTTGCTGACATTAGGAAAATTTCAAGATCTCATGAAGGGATACTGAGAGATTACCGAACACAACAATAGAGAAGCCAATGACGAAGACTCTCTTCAACACATTTCCAACTGCATGTGTAAGTGGAGCAACTCGTTCCAAAGTGTTGGTGGCAATCTGCAATTTAGACACAGTGACCAAAAGTAACACACCATTGTTCTAAAAACATGATTCAAAGTCAATGTTAAGCATGCCAGAAAATTTCTATATGGTTAAATTTGGCATTTACCTGGTTGTAGAGATGGTAGAACATCCCCACCCAAAACAGGTCAGACAAGAATTTCACAAGTCCAACTTTGGCTATTGCATCACTGAAACCAGTTTGAATCAACTTAGGACCCTCAAGCTGTAAACACAGGAACACAGGCAATGATTGACCATTATGCAAGAGAAAGCAATCAAGATTTTCAGTTTGAAGTTTTTGTTCTGAGTATACTTACCACTATTGCTGGTGGAATGCAAACCAAAAGGGCAATGATTGAGATGTAAGCATACACATTGGTACTGTCCATGCCAGTCTGTTAAAGTAAGGAGGATTGTTAGAAACTTGTCGAACAATTTTGTAAAGCAAAGAACTAAAGAAGCACTGCTTCAGGGCCTATACAATCTTAAATTTCTGATATCTTCCTCTTGACAGACATGTAAAGGAAATGGAGAAACTCCCCTGAATAAGCTTACCATTGCTTTCTTTGAATAGATACTTCTGTAAGTAAATGCAATGTTTGAAACCATTGCACTAATGAACCCAGTCCAGTTGAAGGAAAGTTCAGTCAGCGATGCCATTGACACACCTATAAACCTCAGTGTAAAAAGTTGAGAAATTCATACTCATTCTACAAAATGATTCGCTCAGGTTAATATTCTGTTCACTTTGTGGTTGGATGAGACCAAAAACATAAAAAGGGCTAGAAGAACTATGCATACCAATAACAACAGGGGCCAGTGATAGCCAGAGTGACAAAGGGATTTGTTGGCCTAGCACAAACTGAGAAGCAGCAGCATTGAAAAATGGCTCAAGGGCTGCAGAAAAGTAATAAACCATCAAGATCATAAAACTGATGCAAATGATTAGTAGTTGTAACTACCGATCGATACAATACCCTGTGGACTCAAAGATTACAGTTGAAGAGTTTTATTTTCACAACCTCATCACACTTAAAGATCACATTACCTTTGATGGTGTGAGTAAAGGACACAGCAACAGCTGCAAATGAAACATTGGACATGACATGTCCAAGGGCATGACAGAATGCAACTGGTGTTAATAGTATCAGAAGCTCCTTATCAATTGGCTGTTTCACAAACAAATTGAAGCAATTAAGCAATCTTTCATTGACCTCATCATTGAAAAGAACAAGCAAACACTCAAACTAGTCACTCACTGCACGTTTTGGCAAACCCACAGCCCAACTAACGAGACAATAAACCACTCCAACTACACACGAATCATTGTAATTTTGACCCTCACCAAGCGAAGAAGAAGAAACCGGTGACCAGAACCGGAAATTTCTCTCCGAAGCTCTTCGCAGGCTGTACCTGCCTACACTCACAAATCAGTCAAAACTCAAGCTTTTTCACCAACCAAGCCAAGCAAAGAAAAAATGTAAACAAACGGAAAACTCAAACCCGTCGGCATCAGAAGCAGCGGCTTTAATGACGGGAACTCGTCGGCGAATGTGTTGAGTCCAAGATCAGAAGGAGTTTTCCGGAAATGGGGAGAACGCCAGGCGCGGGAGTTTCCCGGCCGGAGTCTTAAGATGAACGTTGGCTCTAGAAATCCGGTTCGTTGGAGACAGCAAGTAGCGGGGGCAAAATGGAGAAAAGGCAAACAATTATTAGCTGATGGAGGCAAAACGCTCCTATGGAGCAGCTGGTAGAATATTAGCTGGTTGGGTTCAATCAGCTAACCCAACCAGCTGTTTACCAAACAAAATTTTTAGCTTTTTTCCAAAGTCAACAAGCTATTAAGAGCTGACCAGCTGAAAAAGAGCTGATCAGCTCTTTACCAAACGAGGCCTATGACTCGACCTTTCGGGATTGGGTTGAATCGTAAAGATAATTCATGCAGGAGTTCACCAACATTCCGACCACCATGGCCACATAAAACAAATATTTTTTAAGAAATTAAGTAATTCATTATTAAAAGCCGGTCTAAACATATTTAGATCTCCTTTGGTTTGAAGTTTCAGTTTGGATGCCTAGTATATTGTCTCATACCACTATAACAAAATTGGCTTTTATTTACATTTTTTTTGTGATGATTCGAAAATTGTCATCAAAAGTTAGCTTTTTGCGATGATTTACGATATCACCGCTAAATGCATGTCTTTAATAACGATTTATGTGAATCGTTGTAAAAGACGTGACCTTTGCGACTGTTCAGATATTTTACCACTAAGTGTCGAGCCTTTGGCGACAATTTCCATAATCGTCGCAAAAAGTTGGACTTTTGACGATGAAATTTTAAAATCATCGTCAGAAGTTGATATTAGAGATTTTAAATTTTATGAACTTTTTAGGAAAATTTTAAGAAATTTTTGTGTGTGACAGTATTCTTAAAATTAGTAATGTTAAAAAGATAATTTTTTAATGTTAATGTGCTTAATATTCCTAAGGTTAATTATAATTGACATTTGTTTGATTTTTTTATAATTTTTCATTTGCCTACTTTATAAATTTGTTTAAATAGCGAATATATTCAAATTCTATAAATTTGTTTAAATCTATGGAACTATACACAAATAATTCTTTAATGATGCCCATTGCACATAGTACACTTTTGTTCATACAAATATTTCATGAAAAATAGAATGGAGCTTCTAAAAATTGCAAAATATTTTCAAAGTTTTACATATATTGTTGAAAAACACATGGTAGACAATTTAAAATTTGAAAAGTAAATGTCTTTTGTATATAAAAAGATAAAAATACCTAAAATTTTAATATTAATAAGATCAAAATATAAAAAATATTTAAGTTGACTACTGTACTTAATCATTAATATTCATTAACAATAAAATAATAATACATATAAATATTGAAATATGGTAAGAAATATAATATAATGATATATGGTAAGTAATATAAGATCTCAATTAGAAGTTTAAAAAAATTTACAGACAAAATAATAAATAAATTTTCACACTTATTCTATCGAAAAGGAAAAGAAATGATTATTTTTCTAAATTCCAAGTGACATGAGACTCGGTAGAAAAGATAAAGGAGTTCCCTATGTTTGGATTTCTAGGAATGGTCCTTGCATATTCAAAGGCATAAATTGAAACAGTCAAATATCTTCCCTTAGGTGTTGGTTTATTGACATCCTCTTTTAACAACTTCTTGGCTTTAACTAACTAGGTGAAGAAACAATGAACAAATCCCCAAATATAGTATGAATCACTAAATTAGATGAACTGCCTCTACGATATGTTTCACCTAAAAAACAAATATTATAAAAATTAAATAGCTAAGTAAGTCAAATAGTATAAGGAACTGAAATTCGATCACATTTATACCTGACTGAACAGACATAAGTTTTGGAATCAATGATTGTTCCAAAACAACAGATTTCCTTAATCCTGTACCAATCATATTGCCACTGCCTCCATTTTCATCTATATTCTCTTGAAGATTTGAAAAAGCTTTACACAACACATATTATATACAATCAAACGTTCATCTGATAACTTCCTAACAGAAAATGAGATACAGATAACAAAGAAAGAGAGGTAATTTGATGATACTAAAAACTTTGAAGAAGAAGATCGGTCATGGAAGGCAAGGGCTGAATAATGTTTGATGAGGAGATTTGTTGTGCATAGATTTGTTCTTCATTAGGGAGGATTTTGCCATATTCCTCCCAACGGAGTTCATTTCTTCCATTGGAAACTAATCGTCACATCGACGTTCCGTGATGAATTAATGTTAATAGTCTTATTCTAAAAAGTCAATTTAGCATTAAATTCATTATGTTTAATTAAGTTCTTTTTCTAATTAAATCCCATAAATTTTCAAGGGAGGAATGAATTGATCCAAAATTGAATGAAACTTTACCATACAAATACTAGCAACAAAAAGACAAGGTCAATCCTTTTAAGCGATACTAAAAACAACCTTTTTCTTAGCAACTTATTATTAATTATGATCAAAAACAGCAAAGCTCAAGTCCAACATTAAACTTGAACCAATTATTTTGTTCTTGGTACATTTGATTCTCTTAACAAATACTCAGGAAAAGCTTTTGTATATTAAACACGTAATACAAGAGCTTAAGTTACATACATAATAACAAAGATACAAAAAAGATAAGAGAAGAAGAATCTTACCTAGAGAATGTTGAGAGAGAGAGAGAGAGAGAGGAGGAAGATAGGAGAAGCAATCGGCTAAATGCTGAAAATAGAATGAAGTACATAAACACCCCTTGGAGAAGTTAAATAATCAAAAAGGCCTTTCATCAAACAGCTAGCAGGCTTTCCTCAAAGAAGCATGTGTTAAGTCAAAATGACTTTACGATTAATAATTTTGATGACAAACAAAAAGGAGACAAATGAAAAGCAGACGGAAG
>JANKOD010000001.1:1471311-1484080 GCA_026284645.1 Erythroxylum acuminatum
ATCATAAATATGCATAAAAAGTCACAAACGACACTTATTTTGAATAATTAAAATCCCTCTAAAACGACACTTATTTTAAATAGGAGGGAGTATAATTTTAAAATTTATTTAGGATTATGTTATATTTGCAATACAATATCATAATTCCTATTAAATAATATTATATATTTGCTTGAAATATTTTTCAAAATAAAAAATACACCATGAACTTTCACTTTATTAAATTAACATCATATAAAATTTTAAAATATATTACATTGTTTTTTTTCAAGAGAGTTTAATAAAATTAGTCATTTTTTACATGCAGTTATTATTTTGAGTCCCTCTTGCATTGACTTTTTTTATATGTTTTAAATAAAATTTATATTTTAAAAATTTTAAAATGAGAAATGGACAAAAATACTAATGATTAAAAAACCCAACATCCTCGTGGTCGAATTAGTGGAGTGGAGAACATGGGGCCAAAAAGTCTTGTGTTCGAATTCCTCTACTTGCATTCTCTCGATCGAACCTGTTGTACAGGACTTGCCTAGTACGAAGTACTTGATTGACGTAATTGCGGGTTCCTCCGTTAAAAAAAACCAACATGTCTAACTTTTCAATTCAATTTTCAATTTTTTCGTTTTATTTATCTTAATAACTCTTGTCGTTAAAAATTGATAAATTTATTAATTAATCGGTCAATTTTAATAAATTAATAAGTTCTTATAAATTAAAATAAATAAATTAATTTTTATTTAATAAAATTTTCAATTAAACTTTAAATTATTTTTGTTTTTCCACCAAAAGTGCCTAACGACCGTACCAACAGACTATTTTTCATCGAAAGTTTGTTTTTTCCACCAAAGGTGCCTAGCTATCGTACTAACGAACTATTTTTTCTACCAAAGGTGCTTAGCGACCATGTTAATGGGCCGATAAGAACAATCTCTCTAAATTAAAAAATAGAAAAATACAAATATTCTCTCCATATCAGATGACGAAATGAAATGATTTTGTCTGGTCTCTCTGTCTCCTCAATGTGAGAGCCAATTAAGATCTGATTAAATAAATAATTTTGGAAACGTGTAACTGTGCGAAGCCAAAAATAGACATTTGATGTATATGTATCTCTTCATCTTTTTTCTCTCTAATCTCTATTCTTCAATCTTCGTGTCATTTTGGCTTTCAATCTCCATCCTCAATCGGTATTATTCCCTCAAAAACCCTAATGCGCTTTCCTTCTTCATCTCTCTTGCCTTCTCTGATCTGATCTGATCTGCTCTGCTCTGCTCTGTGCTCTGTTTTCTTTTTCTTTTCTTCCTCAAGATCTGTAGTCTTCAATTTTGGTTGGAAAAGCAGATGCATTTTCACTTTTCTTCGAGAATTGTTTGGTTTTAGTCATCAGAAGTGAAAAGTGATTTCTGGGTATTCCTTTGTTTTATCGGTTATTTTATTTTGTTTCAAAATAGCCAAGAAAAGAACGTTGTGGTACTGTAAGTAAAATGGTTAAAGATATTCACTTTTTGTGTTTTTGTTTTGTTGAGTTCTTGTTTTGACTTCAATGGCAGGTTGATCTGATTGGTTTGAGACTGGAAACTGCTCTCACATTGCTCAGTTGCTCAATTCTCTGTTGTTATTGGCGCACTGGCGAGTGGTTACGCTGCTTTTTGCGAGTTCAATTGTGTGAATTGTCGATTCTTTGTGAGGAATTGGTAAACATTACCTGCGATCTCGATGCCCATTTGGGATTTTTAAGACTTTGAGAAGTTGGTAAAAGATCGATCTAATGTATGGTGCTGGTGTAGTGTAAAGGAGGCTCTTTCAATGATTGTAGGGATTGTTCAGGTTCATGGTAACATCTGCAGAAGCTTGTTTGTTATGATAGGTTATGGTTTCCGAAGGTACTGGAGATTTGGGTTCATTTAGTTGATATAGAGACTCACTTGTTCAATCTTTGGACATGAGAAGCCACTGGTTCAATAAACTATCTGTCACTTCCGGTCTTAAACCGAGGCGTGGTTGGTTGTTGGTGATCCTTGTTGCTGCACTTGCGTTGATCCTAATTTTAGGATCCAGTTCTTCCAGTGATTTTGATCCTGTGTCTTCCACTCCTGTCCCTGACATTTATTCCAGTTATAGAAGACTAAGAGAGCAAGCTTCACTTGACTATTTAGACCTTAGAACTCTGTCATTAGGATCTGCCAGTCAAAAGGATCTTTCGTTTTGTGGGAGAGAGAGAGAAAATTTTGTGCCTTGTTATAATGTTACGGCTAATTTGTTGGCTGGGTTTAAAGATGGGGAGGAATTTGATCGACATTGTGAGATGTCGAGACCGAGAGACTGGTGTTTAGTTCGGTCTCCTAAGGACTATAAGATCCCTCTTCGCTGGCCTGCTGGCCGAGATGTGATATGGAGTGGAAATGTGAAGATAAGCAAGGACCAGTTTCTTTCTTCTGGAAGCATGACTAAAAGGTATTACTAAGAGGGTTCTGTTCTGTCATATGCTACTCGTTTTTTTGAGATAGATCAACTGATATTCTTTAACGATTTCGTAGGTTGATGTTACTTGAAGAGAATCAGATTGCTTTTCACTCTGATGATGGATTGATCTTTGACGGTGTCAAAGATTATTCTCGCCAGATTGCTGAGATGATTGGATTAGGGAGTGACACTGAATTTCTTCAAGCTGGTGTAAGTCCTCTTCCGTTCTCCTAAGCTCTTGGTAGAGTTCGGTTTCTAAAACCAGTAACATATTTGAATGTATAGACATTTATAATGTAGCATGTTCATGTCCATAATAAATACATATGCAGCTTGACTTATTGATCTGCCCTTTTGAATTTATGTAAATGTTTTATGGGTAATGATTTTCAAGTGTTAATTGCAGGTGCGAACCGTACTAGATATTGGTTGTGGTTTTGGTAGTTTTGGAGCTCATTTGGTATCATTGAACCTAATGGCTGTCTGTATTGCTGCATATGAAGCAACGGGCAGTCAAGTTCAGCTTTCCCTTGAGAGGGGCCTTCCAGCTCTGATTGGGAATTTCATTTCACGCCAACTTCCATATCCATCAATGTCTTTTGACATGGTTCATTGTGCTCAATGTGGTATTTTTTGGGATGAAAAAGGTATAACTGCAGTTTTTCAATCTGCCAATTTTCCTGATAGTTAACTGTGTCTATATTTTAAATGTAATGGGGTTATTCTTTTATGATTCTTTGCTGCTTTAGATGAAATCATTTGCTGGTGTATACGCAGATATTAGCAGCTAAACTTGGTCTAGACTGGATTTCCTTTAATAACGAGTACCTGCTCCCTTGGGTTTAATATAAAGAATAAATCCAGTATCACTCCTCCATTAAATGCTTGAACAATTTATACATTGTGGTTTTTGGAAAGCATTTACGGTTTTGTGTTAAGTTTCAGTTATTTCCTGTGGTTAATTGGTGTATGCATGACATAATTAAAAACAGTGCTACTTGAAGCTTTCTGGATTACTAATTTAATGCCAAAACATTCGAGTGCCAATAACCCTTACTCTGATTACATAGGACGTGTCAACTATTGCAGCCTTGTTTCTACTCGAACATTCTTTGCTGATATTAACTTGCATTGTAGCATTCATTGCTTGGAACCATAATTTTATCACTAACAATGTTTTAATAAAACAGATGGGAAATTCCTTATTGAAGTGGATAGGCTTCTCAGGCCTGGAGGTTACTTTGTCTTAACCTCACCGGCAAGCAAGCCACATGGTGGTTCACTGAGGATGAAGAAGACAAGCATGCTAACTCCTATAGGAGAATTCACTGAGAGAATCTGCTGGAGTCTTTTGGCTCAGCAGGATGAAACATTTATCTGGCAGAAAACTGCATCTGTCCAGTGCTATAAATCGCGGTAAGGGATGCTATCATGTGTAATAGATGTCTTTTCTAGGTCAATCATATGTAGGTGTTTGAGTTTGGGTTTGGCATATTTCCACTGGATGAACTTTATCCTTCAGACTTTTACTTTTTTTTGGGCATAATCTGCAATTTCTAATTATACCTACACTGTTGCTATTGTTTTATACTGTAGCAAGCAGGATTTTGCACCACTTTGTGATTACAAGCATGATGTCACATCGTATTATCAACCTCTTATCTCGTGTATAAGCGGGACCACCAGCAAACGTTGGATTCCTATCCAGAACAGATCTTCTACTTCCAATTTTGGCTTAGCCGATCTTGAAGTTCATGGAAAGTATTATTTCGAATTGCATTTAAGTATTTTTTTGACAACTTAACTTCCTTAGTTTTTACTATCCTCACGAGATATCTAGTTTTCTTCAAGGATTCTAAAACTCTATATACCTGTCTTACTTTGTTCATTCATTTATCCTTGCAGGAGTTGAACCTGACGATTTCTTGGAAGATGCTCAGATATGGCGATCAGCTCTGAAAAACTATTGGTCTTTGCTTACCCCTTTAATCTTTTCTGACCATCCAAAGAGACCAGGTGATGAAGATCCATTACCTCCGTACAACATGATAAGGAATGTGATGGACATGAATGCTCATTATGGGGGTCTAAATGCTGCTTTTCTAGAAGATGAAAAAGCACTGTGGGTGATGAATGTTGTGCCTGTTAATTCTCACAATACACTGCCTCTCATACTTGATCGGGGTTTCGCTGGTGTTCTTCATGACTGGTATCTGCTTATTTTCCCTCACAAAACAGCAGCATTCAATTCTCCTCGCTAAAACAACTCCCCTACTTCACATAAATCAGAATGGAAAATGTCAAAAAAACAAAAGAAAAGAAAGAAAACATGTTCAACTTCACATAAATCAGAATGGAAAATTTCAAAAAAAGAACAGAAAAGAAAGAAAACATTGGTGATGGACCTTTTGTTCAGTACTTCCATGTGTTATAAACATTTTACATATAAGTTCTACTTCGACAATATACCCTTGTTTAAACTTTCAGCAGAATATAGTAGTGAAAACTCATCAGATCTGTGGCCTTTTGTTGTCAAAAGTGTTATTAATATTATCAGTGAAGTTCAATGGTGGTATGTACTTAGGAGGATTATCACTTAGTAAATCTGTACACTTGGACTTCTAGTCTTTCATATATGATATTGATTTTTATGGCATTGAGACATAAAAATCATTTTACATGTTGGTACTTAGCCTAAATTTCATGAAACTTTTCAAATTCATTCTACATGTTGGTATGCAGGTGTGAGCCCTTTCCGACATATCCCAGAACGTATGACATGCTTCATGCAAATGGACTTCTGTCACATCTTAGTTTTGAAAAGTGCAGAATGGTGGATTTAATTGTAGAGATGGATCGAATTTTGCGGCCTGAGGTAATATACAGCCAGTCCAGCCTATGTTTAAGAAATGCCGAGTGATGCTTATCTCATTCATTTCTGGACAACTTGAAGTAATGCCATTAAATGCGCCATTATATTTTGATTGCAGGGATGGGTTATTCTTTCTGACAAACTGGGAATTATTGAGATGGCTCGAGCTCTTGCTACACAAGTACACTGGGAAGCAAGGGTGATTGACTTACAAAATGGCAGTGATCAGAGGTTGCTTGTTTGCCAAAAGCCATTTGTGAGAAAATGATTGATCCAGCATCATGAATTCTTACCAATCTGAACCTGTACATTCTGTTCTGGTAATTCCTTTATATCTCACTGGAAATTGGCACTTCTAATATAATCTTTAGGATTTGAACCTGGTACTACTGAACACCATAGTTTTTTTATATAAGGACAGTTGAACATGAACCCTATTTCAGTTGGAACATCTGGGTCTTACTGTGATTACATGGTTACCAAAAAAATCTCCTAAACAGATCTAAGAACAATTAGTCATGAACTTAAATGTTTTTCACTCTTTCGACTCCCACGATTCACGAGCTTTTTGTTAGCAACGAGCTTTTCATAATGAGCTAAGGTTTCTTCCAATGCTTTTGATGTTTCTTATATACTTTGAGAACTCTGAAAAGAATCATGGAATAGATAAAGTTGTAACTCAGCATATTTACTAATTTAATCTATGTCATTGCCAGATCAAATTTGTGGCAGCACCATCATCTGATAAAGTCCTGGAATCTTTCTTCCAGGAGATAAGCAAAAGCAAAGGAAAACAAAAGCTGTAGATTAGAGAAGAGGCTTTCTACAAAGTAGCTACAACAGGATCCATTTTTTCTGTTTTTTCTTTTGTTTGTGAAGGTATTTGTAGCAATTCATTCATCAATTTTTTTTGGGTGTTTTAGTATTCTTTTTCAGTGTTGAATGATTTCTTCATTTTCTCCATATGGGACTCAACAAGTCTCTGTACTCAACAACTGCTACTTGTAAGGATAATTGACAGGCCACGAAGTGATAATCAAATTGGTTTTCGTTTTGTTCTATGCCCTCAAGTCTCAGAACTAGCTGTTTACTTCATCCTAAATTCTCTCTAGTTATAGAACATCAATGTTTAATAATCTTACTGAAAATTAAATTGGTACTGTAAAAAGTTTAAAGTTTAATCGATATTAGATTATCATAAAATTAGTATATAATAATATGAACAAAATTAAAATCAGTATTAGACTGTTATAAAATTGATATTTAATAAAAATTAAATAAAATAAAAGTTTAAAATTTGATTAAAGAAGGAGATTGTTTTGTTATGTTTAATTAAAAAAGAGATTGTCGGATGTATTAGATGATCACGGTCACAAGCTATGTGTTGATACTTCCAATTCCAACCACTGCTTGGTAAGCTATGTGTTGATACTTCCAATTCCAACCATTGCTTGGCTTGGGTGGTAATGCTCGTGACTAGATGTAACACATTGCGCCGCATCACCACCGCTCCATATACGTGTCATCTCAACAAAAGGGTGATGATGATGCTGCACCAGAAAAACAATAAATGCTGGAGGTTAACTTACGTTGTCCATTTTCGTTAAATTTCCCAACTTTTCGCATGTTACTATTTCTTGCTAAATACCCATCCCTGGATTGTTGAAAGTTTCAAGATACTGGATCGTAAATGTCTGCATAAGTGCCAACATCAGCAGGTAACCGTGTGAAGAGTAGTTAGTAGTGAAGAACATAGAGTAAAAAATGGTGTATGTTACTTCCTGACTACGGTACTAGTTCTTAATCAGAAAGAAAGGTGCGTACTTTGTATGAAATATTAGTTCTTAATCCGTGATGCAATGCATATGTATATTAGTTCAGCTAACACTATACATTTGAAGTACAAGTAATGATAATGATTGTATGCCCATCTTTAACATTGATCTTGTGTGCATTAAGTACTTAACCTCTACTTTTGATTCATGATTACGATATGGGTGTGGTTTCTTGGGTTCTTGAGACTTGAAGAAATTGTTTGCAAAATGGTTTTGGGTAGCCTTGGTTCTAAAGTTTGATAACCAATTTTGTGTTCAATTGACGGAATTGACATATAAGAAGTTACCATCTTTAATTTGGTGTGGAAAACCTTCTGGGTATGGGATTTGGGTGGCTATAGTTTCATTTTGTTCATTGTTAGTAGCTACTTTAGATACTTATCAAGGAGAAGAACTTGATTTTTAGTATTGTTAGTTTGTTTGATGGTGAAGAGTGCTGACATTGATCATGAACTCTGTGTTTTCATTTTGAACTTCCATTGTTATAGGATTCCCATCAATTTTTTACCCAATAAAAGAGATCGAAATATGAAGTTTGGTAAAGCATTTAAGAGAGAAATGGTTCCTGAGTGGACGGAAGCTTATATGGATTACAGAGGTCTTAAAAGAATACTGCAAGAAGTTTTGCAACACAAGAACGAAGGGCAACCCTCAACACCCTTGAGAGCTCGAATATCCTTGCACAGAGCTTTCAGTGGACTGAATCAACAGCCTAAACATGTTCAGAGAAAGAGTGACATTGAAGACCAAGTGATAAATGTGAACATGTATCAGCAAGATGGTTCTAGGAAGCTTTACAACACCGAATTCCTGGGGCAGTCTGAAGATGGAGCAGATATTGAGGCAAAATTTTTTAAGAAACTTGATGAAGAACTCAACAAGGTTAACACCTTCTACGAGGACAAGGTGAAGGAGATGGTGAATGAAGCATCTTTGCTGAATAGACAAATGGATGCATTAATTGCATTGCGGATCAAAGTGGAAGAACCTCATGTTGATTTCAACTCTTCAAGGATTAGCTCCACTGGTGTTGCTATGAGTCCCTTGAGGACATGTGGTGAGACAAAATGTTAAACGCAGTTTCCATTTTTCTGAAGTTGTTAACAAACTAAACGATCATTTATGGATAACTGTTATGTGTTACTTGGAAATCCAATAGAATATACTGAATGTTTGATGTTACATTTTACAGTATTTTCTTTCAAACTTGAAAACGAGAATGGGATAGAAATGGGCAATACTTGGTTAACAGACGACTATACTAACTCTCAGAGTGGTAATGTAGTTTGCATGTCTTCTAAAGACAATTGGCCCTCTTCTGCATCCATGAGATTCAGCTGTATCTTCGAAATTTTTAGAACACTTATGCTAATATGCAGGAAGTGAGCGTATAGAATTGAACATCGGGAAAGATGCAAGCAGTGATGTTGGGGAAGAGTCTGCTAGCAGTCCTGAAGCAGGTGAAGTAGGTACTACCACTGGCTTCCCACAAGAGGGTAATACGGAAAACAGCAGTGAAAATCCTTTGAAAATATTAGACCATGTGAAAATTAATAATACAATGGATTCTCCATTATCCACCATAAAAAGGGTGTTCAAGGATTCAAAAGAAGAGGACCTGTGCTTCAAGAAAGAGGAACTTAAGAAAGTTGAGGAAACGCTGCGGGTTGTTTTCATTGAGTTTTACCAGAAACTTCGTCTGCTGAAGCACTACAGGTGATAAGTATGAACCTATTTATTCTCCTCCACATCGAAAATTCTTACTTTCATCATCATTTAAAAATTCACATGCTCATCATTTGCAAATGATTGAACCAGTTATATGAACCTAGCAGCATTTTCCAAAATCATGAAAAAGTACGACAAGGTAATACTTGGTTTATCTGATATAACAACCATATTGCTAGAGTATAGTGAGCAAATGACAAGAACTAAAAATTGATCGTGTTATGTACTTATTCTACATCATCCAACCAGATTACTTCAAGAAGGGCAGCCAGATCCTACATGAAAATAGTGGATAACTCTTACCTTGGCAGCTCTGATGAGGTACAATGATGTAATTTTTCTTACCATACCGAAGCAAGTTCATCTCTTTTAGTGACCAATCATGCGTTGGTGCTCCTCCGTAGTGACTCTAATCAACCGAAAAGGATTCAACATTCATTTGACTATATTTTTGTTGATCGAATATGCTCTTTTACAGGTAACTCACCTCCTTGATAAGGTGGAAGGTACATTCATCAAACATTTCTCCAATGCAGATCGGAGAAAAGGGATGAAGTCATTGAGGCCAAAAGTTAAGAAAGAAAAGCACAGCATAACTTTCTCTTCAGGCAAGTAATAAAAGAAATAATGGCAAAAAGCTTGAAAATTTCAACATAAATTTATCCTACTCAAGTTTGTAAGCTATCAACTTCAGGATTTTTTTCCGGTTGCTCGATTGCACTACTGGTTGCTGTAATTTTGAGAATTCAAGCTCGCAAGCTACTTGGTCAAGAGGGGGGTGCCTCATATATGGTCAACATTTTCCCACTTTACAGGCAGGAGAAGCCATAAACGTTTAGAAACTTCTGTTATAAATTGGTTTCTTCGCTATTCTTCAATAATCATTTGCTTTCTCTGACAATAATGTTGATCTCCTTGCAGCTTATTTGCATATATTGTACTTCATATGCTCATGTATGCCGCAAACACATACTTCTGGACACGTTATCGGATCAATTATCCGTTTATATTTGGTTTCAAGCAAGGAACTGAACTGGGTCATCGAGAAGTTTTTCTCTTAAGCAATGGTCTTGCAGTTCTTGCACTAGCCTGTTTCCTGGCAAATCTACATTTGGATATCCACTCCAGAGTTTCAAATTACAAAACAGTCAATGAACTGGTTCCTTTGACCTTGATTACTGTAAGAGTCTATATCTAACTCGGTCATTGAGTGAAATTCGTTACTTGTTATGCACATAACCTCTCTGTTCCAGGTGGTTCTCGCCATTCTTATTTGCCCATTTGACATCATATATCGTTCAAGTCGTTTCTTCTTTCTTCAAAGTTTGGCTCGCTGCATATATGCGCCACTGTACAAGGTAACGAATAAAAAGTTAGTTAAATACCGTTACAAGTAGACTATACACGGACAGCAAGTTGAGGTTATGTGCAGGTCAGACTTCCAGATTTTTTCTTGGCAGACAATCTTACTAGCCAGGTAGACGCTGTAATCTGTTCATTGTCGCCAGGAGAAGAGTTCAACAATTCTTGAAATTTGATTGTGATCTTTACTTCTTTTTAACTTTAGGTCCAGGCCATAAGATGTGTTGAGCTGTATATCTGCTACTATGGTTTAGGGGAGTACTCTACAAGGCAAAACAAATGTCATAGTCACAGTGCCTATAATGTTTTTTATTTTGTTGTTGCTGTTGTACCATTTTGGCTTCGCTTTCTACAGGTAACATCTTTTCTTCATTAAACTATTATTAAAGATGTAAAGGTTCATATAACAGTTTCCAAGTTTTATGGATGGATGCACTTTCCAGAATATGATTGTTTGACAGACTTTTGTGCCATCTCTTCAACTCCTTACATCATCTTCATTGATGAGTCAAGAACCAGTTCTGCTATCTGATCTTATGTTGCATTATGCTTATGTCACTTCTTTAGATTCAATTAAGCATTTTGCAATGCTGAACTTATTAGTTACTGCTATAACTTGCCAGAATCAACATCAGCTTTCTTCTTGAGCTTGAAAGATGATATTACATTCCCTTGTGATCTCAATTATTAGGATCAGCTAGTTCAGGGTTACCAGTCAAGAGATATTTGATTAGCCACTAATACAAGTTTGTTATATGTCACCTTATAGTGTCTTCGGCGATTGTTGGAAGACAGAGATGCGATTCACGGATACAACGCTTTAAAATACTTCTTAACAATAGTTGCAGTTCTGGTTAGAACAGCTTTTGAGCTAAAGAAGGGAAGAACATGGATGGTGTTGGCATTGGTTAGTTCTGCTGTTGCAATAATAATGACTACATATTGGGATATAGTACAAGATTGGGGACTCCTGCAAAGGAACTCAAAGAATCCTTTTCTGAGAGACAAACTAATAATTTCACACAAAAGTGTCTACTTTGCAGCTATGGTAACATATCTTCCAAGGAAAGTGGATTCATATAGTCCATATAGTCAAAACTGATCCTGCATTCTAATTGCAGGTTTTGGATGGTCTTCTGAGAATTGCTTGGCTTCAACTGGTATTAGAATTCAATCTAGAGGGTCTTCACAAAGTGGGAGTTTCAATGCTGATAGCTTGTCTAGAGATTGTTCGTCGCGGCATATGGAATTTCTTCAGGTACCATGCCGATCATGTCCTTGATTAGTACAGGAATCCAACTATTAAACAAGTCCATAAGCATCTGGATCATATGTTTCTTGGCTTACAATTGAGTACCCACTTAATTTCATTGTAGTTAATGATGGCTTGACATGAATATGCTGCTCTGACTACAGTTTATAATCGCTCAGGTTGGAGAATGAGCACTTGAACAACATTGGCAAGTATCGGGCATTCAAGTCCGTCCCCTTACCATTCAATTACTACGATCCCGACACCGATAAGGACGATTAAGCAACTGATATTGCCACATTGTATTGATAAGCACACTTGGAGAGCAGTACAATGGAGAGTTGCAGGCTGCGTTCGAGAGCAATTCATGCTTTCCCGACAGAACTGCCAAGAAGGAAATGTTATCAGATACACAAAAAGCTTTAGGAGCTACAAGGCTTAGCTAACCCAGTTTGATGGGTTTCTTTGAAATATTACTTATTTTCCAGCAATCATTAACACATTTTCAAAGTTTTCAAGAACTGTCAGATCAAAACCGTGTTTTTGTTTCAACTTTAGAGTTCATCAGCTACAGCAGTTGCCAATTAGTTTTAGCTCAAATAACATAACTCCTAGCATCCACTGAAGGTGGCCTTAACAGAAATGGCTTGGGCTTGGCTAATCATATGATAAAATAGTCTTAAGATAACATATTCATAGCATAAGGTACCTGCTTTACGGAGATTTGGGACCGGGATTCGGGTAAAGTCGTAATATACTTACTCTTTTTTTTCCTTCATATTTTTATAAAAAGATTGTTTCTGTAATTTAAACATGTAATCTTTTGTCACAAAGTGTACATTCGACATAATAAAAAAGAAAAGGATGGTCTTTGACTTGGTTTAGTCGAAAATCAAACTTGATCTAAAACCAGGATTTTGAATTCCATTTTGAACCGGTCGGTACTTGCCGGTATTGGTTGTATCAGACCAAAACTGGTACAAAGTAAAGGATCGGTTGTACCAAGTTTAAATACCGGTCGGTACCAGCCCGTTTCGGATGGTGCCGGCAGGTATTCAAAATATTGGCCAAATACTGACCGGTACCGAAAATTTTAGAAAATAGTGTGGTTTGTTATTTTATTTATTTTAACTTTTATAATTATTGTGAATTTTTAATTTTTGTTTTAAAAATAATAATAAATATTTTTATTACTAATAATAATTATAAATTAAATAAAACTTTAAAATAAATTATTTTTATTTAAATTTGTTTTAA
>JANKOD010000001.1:1484626-1499730 GCA_026284645.1 Erythroxylum acuminatum
TTTTATTTAATTTATAATTATTATTAGTAATAAAAATATTTATTATTATTTTAAAAATTTAAAAATTTACAATAATGATAAAAGTTGAAATAAATAAAATAATTAATTAAAAAACCTTGAAAAAAAGGGGGAAGGAGAAATAAGAGCAAGGGAGGAAAATTTCAAATTTTTTTGAAAATTTCCTTTATATTTTAAAATTTACAGTATCTGTCGGTGTTTAGATTTTGAATATTTTTGCTCTTCAGGTTCATATTTTTCCTTATTTAAGGATTTCAATTTTTATTCAGTTTGTAGGGATATAATTGAAAACAAAAGTCAAAATTAAGTTACATTCCATAAAATAATGATACATACCAAATATTATAATAAGAATCCACTTATCTTTCCTATTAAAATTTTTATAAGTATCCACTTCTCGTAAATTTATTTTTCAAAGAATCATATTCTAAACTCTCTGTACTTCCTCGTGTACCAAACGGGCCAAAGGGTTAATTGCTCAAGTCACTCTTGTTAGTTTTTGCCCTTAAACCCTACTCCTAATGTCCTCTCCCAAAACCCCGTAGACAGAACCAACCACCGACCCTCCAGCACCGGAAATACCCACCGACAGCGGCTCCGATACTAAAACCTCAGATGACTCAAATAATCGAAAACAAACCATTGAAGTGAATAACGACAACAGCCAAGATCAAGCTGATGAAGAAGAAGAAGAGTGCGGGTTCTGCTTATTCATGAAGGGCGGTGGTTGTAAGGACAAGTTCGTCGCGTGGGAAAACTGCGTGCGAGAGAGCGAGAGCAAGAACGAAGACCTTGTCGAGAAGTGCTTTGATGTTAGTTCGGCGTTGAAGAAGTGCATGGAAGCTCATTCCGATTACTATGAACCCATCTTGCGGGCGGAGAAGGAGGAAACTGAGGAGGAATTGAACGAAACAAATGAACCAATCGATGCTAACAAATGAACAATCTTTTAATTTTTTGAAAAGCTAACATCTTTGGAAAAATTCTTTCTTTCTATTGACGTTGAATCCATTTTTGTTGCTAGAGCTTTAGTTTTTCTTGTTTGTTGATCTTGAATTGAAGTTACCGACTTGGTGAGAAGTCGGTTCTCAAGTAATGGGCGTTTCTGTAATACTCAAAACCTCAACATCTTGTGATCAGCTAAGTTCTGCAGAGGCTTATACATAACCATAAGCTTTGGAACACAAGCAGAAAGAAGAGCTAGATATGTAACTTGCATTTTCTGGAAAAAATCGTTTCACAAACTTTTACTAGGACTAAATGAATAATTATATCAACACGAGAAGAAGAGGGTAAAAAAAAAAAAGAAAAAAAGAAAAATGGCATCATTCACATTTAGTAGCTTCCTTTCTGCAGCATCTCAATTGTGTGTGTATTGTGTATATACTAGTTAATTTGAGGACCTTGTTGCGGATACCAAATGGTGGAAACATCTAGCTGAGCTCTTAAATTTGTTGCCATCACCTTACAGAACTTGAGTTTGCCATAGCTAGCAAGTCTTTACAGCTTGAACCCTCGCAAAGGCACTCTTGAGGATTAGCATAAAAGTAATCTTCTTCCTTGGGCCGATCGGGAATAACCCTCCGGTGAGTTGGCTGTCCCATCCTTCTTTCGTGTGCCTCTCGAACCGAGACTGCAAATTCATTCCATGAAAGTGTCCCATTCTGATGCAAATCCAGTAACGTTACAAGTCTCTTGCGATCAAGCTGGATTGTCCTTTTGAACCCAAGATACCTAAATGAGGTAAGGTTAGAGATTCAGAAATTTCTTTTCTACACAAATGACACCTCTCTCTCCTTGTTAACAATACGATTGCATACCTGCGGTGACCTTCAACAACCTTTGCCATGTTCCCGTCATAGGTAGGAATGAAAGTATTGCTGGATACTGACACCATGAAATCAAGTGCAGCCATTTGAGATGAATGATTCTGAAACTGCTGCAGCTCCACTTGATCTAACAGCATCTCTTTCCTCACCTGGAAACAACAAA
This sequence comes from Erythroxylum acuminatum, assembly GCA_026284645.1. Classification (NCBI taxonomy): domain Eukaryota; kingdom Viridiplantae; phylum Streptophyta; class Magnoliopsida; order Malpighiales; family Erythroxylaceae; genus Erythroxylum; species Erythroxylum acuminatum. The sequence goes on from JANKOD010000001.1 coordinate 1,486,637, forward strand.
AAGAACCGAGATCCAGAGGCATGACTAGCGCCCAAGCAAGATAAAACCAAACTACTTTTGTAACATAAAACTAAATAAAACTCCGGAGATTATTCCAAAAGGCGTTAAATGCATTTCTCTACAGTTGGAAAAAAAATCCGAATGATACTACAATATATACCACATTCACAAGCATTTCACCACAAGATGACAAATTATTGAAAGAGGGAGTTGACAACTCACAATTCGAGGGAATGCAGCTCTTAGAGCTGCAAGTCTTCGTTCGCTGCCATATATCTCACCAGCTGCAATATATATTTGTGTTTCCTTGTCAAAACCCATTGCTTGTAATATTAAAGCAGCCTCCTCAGGTGTTAAGGGGCACAACCCTTGCAATCTTCTCTCTTCAGAAACTATCTCTTTCTCTCTCCACCAAGGGTATGCATACCTAAAAGTATGGACGAAGAAATTTTTTTTGTTTATCTCCTTCGATGCACAATGCAGATACTGAAAAAGACAGGCTAAATGACGCCATTTGGTCAAATTTGACAAACTTTGAGAGGCTATACAAGACTGATAGTTTTTTGAATCATTTGATAGGATTGCTAAAACTGTTACTTCATTTGACTAGTTATGATTTTTCCTATCAACTATTTAAACATTGGGTACCCATCTTCTACCGGCACTGACTAGGAAAAGACAAATGCATCTTGATAAGAATACTTGAAAGTGTCAACAAACCTTAACCGCTTAAGTTCGTCAGCTTCTTCATTGGTGCAGCCATGAGTACAACCTGAGAAAGCCAACATGTCCATCTCGTACCTCAAATGCAATGCCACATATGGCCCCTTGTCTTGAAGAATGCGAACCAATTTGTATCCCAATTTTTCAATCTGCGGAGTAAATTTTAGTGCCTGAAAATTCACACGGCATCTGAGGTTCTGTAATTCAACTGACAGCCCATTGTTTGCCAAGCGTGCATCAGTTTTGTTGAAATGCAGCACCTTTAACTTGCTGAAAAGGGGCAGAATCTGCATCATGACATAAAAGTAGATACTAGAATTATCATAAGAAACAGAAATCAACATTGTAATACATTGATTCGCCAAAAGATCAAATTGCGGTGCAGGAATTGATTTCCAAGATAGCTCAAAGATGCAAGATTCTAAAACTTTATCTTACCATCCCCAATCCATTTAGTTTAACATAATGAATACCAAGTGAGAAAGAACCAAAGGTATTCAAACCTGTTGCAAGTAATACGTTTCATTAGACCAGCTAACTGGTGGCATCTCAAATATTTTGAACTTGAATTTCCTAGAAAACCTCTTAGGTAGTCTTCTGACAATCCGAACTTCATCTCTTAGGGAGTTGATGAAATGTTGCACATCGAAAATGTCCTCAAAATTACTGCAATGAGAGTTAAAAGGGTTAACATTAAAGAAGTTAGAAACATGAATGTGATCTAACTTGCCAAGAACAAATGTACCTGGGGTCAGCCCAGAAAGATGTCTTATCAAGCTCCGGAACAACCAAAGTGAGATTCAAAAGTCGAGCAACAGCAACCATGTCACAGATCTGTGATGCCAAACTAATCAAGTCAATAAGCTGAGAAAATTTTAGAATATCAAACAAAAGACGAAGTACAAACCGCAGCACGCATTTGATTCAGGCCTCCATTGCAAGACACCTTAAGAAAACCTTGACTTGTATAGTTTCCTGCAAAGAACAGCAGAAATTGAAAATTTATCTCCTAGGATGAATGGATGGAGGTAAAAGATATCTACAGAAAAATGTATGTGTCACATTGTCTGATACTCTAGTCTAGATTCCATATATAAGTTAATAGACAACTAATACCTCATGAGCTTCCAAGGAATCATGCAAATATTTGAACTCCTATTGCGCAAAAAAGGAATCTTTTTATTATCCACTTCTAATGAGCACAAATCGAGCACAAGTATTCACATCACAATCATCGCAGAACACCCTGTAATCCCGCATAACCAACCCACTCAACATATATATATATACATATATAGCGTGCAAATGGCCTGATCTTATAACAAGCAACATCCACTAGAAGCCACGTGAATGAGCCTCAGTAGCTGTAGAAAATCCAAGAATTTAAGTAACAGCATAAAAGCAGAAAAATATTCAAAATTCCAAAAAATGTAGAGACCTCGCTGTCACTACGTCAACCACCACACATTTTCTTTTTACAAACCCAAATCACCAAGATAACAGAAAGACTTTATCTTGACTAATTCATGAAACAAAAAAAGAGACAAACACAAATAAACAGAGACGACCCCTCACTTGCAGGAAGAAGGGGCGGCCGCGATCTGACGGAAACATGGAGGTGGCTATCGGTGGTAATCTGCGAGAATTTGTAAGTAATATTGGTGATGAACTTGGGGTGCCAAAGCTCCCCAACAGCAACAATCTGAATAATGCAGGTCCATAGCAGAATACTTGAGCAGACGCTTATAAACCATACTTGTATCCTCGTTCTTGGGATCACCGATACACTAGAACCTATCTTCTCCGACCTTCCTTGTACACTCTCAGATCTAAGTTCCATTTTTCTGCTCTTCTCTTCATCGCCACTGCATCGAATTCAATAAAAGAAATCCAGAAAATCAAACAAAAATCTCGACCCCTTGGGATCAAGGCCCCAGAAAAAGAATCCCCATTGTAGAATCAACAAAAAGTCGAGATCTTTTTCGCTTCAGAGACCCAAATGCCACCTAAATTTGAGGGATGGGAATCAAAATTAGGAGAGAAAAATCGGAACTTGAAATCAGAGGATGGGTTTACAAGCAAAAGGGTGTAATGGGGCTGTGTGTGTTGTGTTATAGGGAGGGAGCACGGTTGGGAAAACAGTGCAAGAATTCAAGCTTTTAGCTTTCTCACCAACCAAACAGAGACGAGAAAAAGAAAATCTTTGTATCTTCTTCCTCTAGCTATTTAATTTTCCTTTGCAATTTTCTTTCTTTTTCTCGTCAATACTTCATTTCTTGCTGTTTCAGAGATTAAATAAACTCCCAGATTGAATTACCAAAATCAATCGATTAACAAACAAAGCCGGCGATCCAACGGATGATCTCAGATAAAAACTAAATGATGTCTTGTTATTATCGTGAATATTGAATATGACTATTTATTTAAATTTTATTTAAACTTTAAAAATAGGATAATTTAAATAAAAATTATTTTTAAATATTTGACCAATTGCAAAATAACATTTATATAATTTTTAACTAATATTTTATTTTAAATACATAATTTTAATTATGTTTTAATTATGATCTAAATCTATCTCCAATTGCAATGCATATCAATGATAAGATCCAGAGCAAGATTGTAATATTACTTGAAAATTGTATATATTTGAAAATATTTTATAGTCCAAAAAGATTACATCTATCAATAATCAAAATTCAAAATTTTGATTACACTATTACAATCTTAGAACGTAATATTTGAGATCATTGCCTTCTGTTAACCTAAATTTCAAATACAAAGAAAAATGTTTCAAATATGTCGGGAAGAAATTTAAAGTTTAAACGATGTCGTAAAATATTGAATAAAATTGATAAATTTTAAAAATAATTTAAAAAAATTGTCCTTACCAAAAAATTTGAAATTTAATTAAAAAAGAGACTGATTAATGAAAACTAATTTAATTATTTTAATTTATAAAAATTGACCAATTAATTTAAAAACTATACATTTTTTTACAACAGAAATTATTAAATTAAATTAAACCGAAAAGTTAGTCGATTCAAAAAAAAATTACTATTAAACCGGTCTAACCGGTTCAGTTTGTAAAACATTGCTTTTGATGGTAATAAATATTTACTTAGTTTTATTTGATCAACTATTTAACTTTATATATTTATATGTACATATTTATATTTATAAATATTTACATATTTAAGTTTATGCCATATTTTGTTTAGTTAATACACGAATTAAAATGCTTTTAAATCAGTTTTTTTCAATATTCAGTTATGATTTTTTAAAATATTGAAATAAATCTATAAACTCGTTAAAAAATCATTTGTATGCTTATTTATATAGGTTGAGTTGGTTTCAATTAACCAAAAAGTTCTTGAAGTTTAAATATATAGTAAGATTTTGATAAATGATAAGCAAATATGTGTATATGAAATATAATTAAAAGATATTGTTCTTATCCATCGAATTATTTGAAGTTTAAATGAAAAAAGAGATTGTTAAATGAAAATTAATTGATTTATTTTAGTTTATAAGAACTTTTTAGTTTATGAAAATTAACAGATTAATTAATAAACTGATCGGTTTTTAATAATAAGAGTTATTAAAGTAAAATAAATCGAAAAAATAAAAATCGAACTGAAAAGTTAAACGATTTTAAGATTTTTATGGTTGAACTGACTTACACATTTTGTTAGTTGTAATTCAAAATTTTAAAGTTAAATGAGTCTTAATAGACATAAGTTTAAAATAGCATAAAATATATTAAATAATAGGGTTAATTATTAAAAAAGTCAGCTCTCGTCAATTTTTTAATTATAGCTTGAATTTTAAAAATTAATAATAAAATTATCAAAATTTCAATTTTATTTAATTCTTGCCCAAACTTAAAAAATGGCAATAAAACGCTTAAATTTTTAAGTTTATTAAATTCTAGCTCGACGTTATCTGTTGTTCTCTCGATGCTCTCAGCTATTTGTTTTATGTTTGTTCTTTTGACGCTTCAAACTACTATCGCATTACAACGTACTATACCAATAAGCTCTTCATTTTTAATTTGTTTTCCTTATACCCTTTCATATGAGGATATCAGAGTTGCGTAATCTGAAAATCGAAAGGTGAAGATGTCGAAAAAACAAACTGAAAATGAAAGAAAAAATTGAAATCAAAGATTATACGATTTTATCATAATAGATATGGTCTTTATACATAGGCTAAAGTCGACCGACCTCAATAATTATTTGCATGGGAGGTGTTAGGCCAAGCTTTGATGCATGTGATAGGGGCGGACACGTGCAATCAATATGAATCTTCTATCTTCTTAATTTTCCATCACAAAAAAATGCATTCATGTAATGTAATATTATTTTTTATATATAACACAAAAATATGTGTGCCCACTTTTATGTTATACTCTTTACATTATTAAATTTATTATAAGCTAAAGTAGCAATTGATTTCACTTTTATTTTTTGATTATGATTTTTAATTTTCGTTTCTCTTTTGTTTTATTTTAAAAATAAAAGAAAAAACCTATTTAGTTATTAGTGTCAAAATTTAAAGATAAATAAATAATATTTATTAAAAAATCTACTACATTTTAGTCAAATAAATACTTTAATAACTAATAATTATTTATAAATTAAAATTAATTATATATATATTAATTTGAAATCGATACAATTAAGATATTTTAAACTTAAGGTATATTTATTAAAGTTACAAATTTTAATTTTAAAAATAAAATTTAAAGCAATTATAAAAATTAAAATATAGTTGTATTATATTATATTAATCATAACTCTTATTATTAATTAATATTAGACAATAATATTAATATTGAGGCTCACTCTTTGTTTAAAAATAAAAAAAAATGTCATGTCAATATTGACATAATATTTAATTAACAAGAAATTAATTCCGTTAAATTTTCTATTCACTTAGGTCTGTTTTGAATGTTTTTAAAATGTGGGGGTTCAATTTGAATGCTTAAAATATTAAGGTTCGTTTTGTATTCTGTTATAAATACCGAGGTTCAAAATAACAGTTTTGTATTCTGTTATAAAGGTCAATGTTCAAAATAACAATAAGGTATTATAAGACAAAATGAGTTGAGAACTTCAATATTCTTAATGTTGTTAATAGAAGTTGTTTAACTAAAAAAGCAAGGTTAACTTGATGTATAGTATGATAGTTTGACCTTTCACAGTTCATACACTCTCTTGGTTAGTGCCAAGATTTGTATAATTTGTTGTCTTCTATTTATTGTGATACATTAAACTAGAAAAACATAGTTGTGCTTTAAGAATAAGCCTATAAATTGACTTTTACGTTATTTAAAAAAAATAGAGATCAAGTTTGGATTATCTTAAAACTTTGATATAAAAGGAGTTTTATAAATGTATGAAAAAACACAAACACAAATGTATCCTATTGTACAAGGCTTCTCTGCTTTGCCAAGGTGTTGGGACACCAATATACACAATATTTTCTTTGTGTTTCTTTTATAAAGAGGTTGTTTTCATAAAAATCTTTGACCTTCTGGTCACGAAAGAGCAACCTTTATTAGTTACTCTAAGATTCGCCCTCATTTTGATGTATGAAACTTGAATTTAATTTAATTAAAATATAGTAGTTCAATATATAATCCAATCAAATTATTTTACTATTTTTTAGAATTAGATTAATTAATTTCACATAAGTAATTATAATGTTTTTCAAAACAATATAATTTATATAAAATAGTGATTTTCTAATAATGAAAATTAAAAAATGATGGTTATATTAAAATAATTGATATTTATAAATTGGGTTAATTACTAAAAAAGTCAAAATTTTCTTAAATTATATCCAAAACTTAAAAAAGAAGCAATAAAATGCTCAAACTTTTATTTTTTTTCAATTTTATCTCAACGTTAGTCTCTTCGTTATCTGTGCTAACGTGGCACAACCACGTATTGATGTCCCTCACTAATCAGACATCTCAGCTGCTTTAAGAGAAGATTGTCTGATTAGCGAAACAACGCCATTTCGCTTTGATAGTAAAACGACGTCTTTTCAATTAAAATCAGATGTCCCTCTCTTCTTCGTCTCTTCTCTATCGATCAACGCTTAAACTCTTACTCTGAAATCCCTAATTTGTAACCTAAAATCCCCCTAACGTTCATAAGAGAGTGAATTTGTGTATTGGTGCTTCTTTTATCGCAAAGTTATTTGCTCTATCAAACTAATAAGCGTTCTCTGTGATTTCTTGCGTAGGTGCTTCATAAGAGAGTGAATTCATCGTCAAGTAAAAACTGAAGATTTCACTGCCAGACTTTTTGTAGTGCTACCTAGGATACCATTGATCCTCTCTCTTTATTGTCTTTTCACTCCGATTCGATTTTTATATGAAATGATGTATTGTTATAGGGTTTCAACTCCGACTAGGGTATGAAATGGTGTGTTGTTGTACTAGGATTTCAAATTAGATTGTGCTAGGGTTTTGCAAGCACAAATCTAATTTGTTGTACTAGGGTTTTAAAATTAGATTTGTGCCTCCAGAAAATTGACTTGTACTGTGCTAGGATATTAGGGTTTCAAATTAGATTTGTGCTTCTAAAAAATTGATTTGTATTGTGCTGGGGTGTTGGGGTTTCAAATTGGATTGTACTAGGGTATGATTTGTTTGTTATTAAAAACGAGGATTAACTTGTATGTGTACATAGCAAATTGAACAGTGAAAACCTTGAATACTCTTACACTTGGCTTTCAATATGAAATGCAAGTCGAATGAAAAAATCAGAGTAACTGAATGCATGATGGTCGATTCATACTTTGTTTTATGTGGTATGCAGAATATATATATCTTGGTAATTACAAAAAAATATTATTTCTATTTGGCTTTTTCTATGCTCTAATATTTAATATTTGCTTCAACTTATACTCCATTTGGTAATTACTAAACGCATTCCATTTGGTAATTACTGAAAAATATGATTTCTATTTGGTAATTACTGAATGCATTCTATTTTGTTTGTCTTAAATTTTTTAGTGTAGTTTCTTATTTGTATGTTGTGGATACATTCTTTTTTTAAATGGTACATCTGCAAAATGACTTACTTATGATCGTTTCAGTAGGTGAGGCTGCTAAATTGTGAAGTATTGTGAAAAAACTTCAAGAAATTTATAAAGGAATGTTTCTTGTGCCTTTCTAACATTTCAGTTTGTATTATTCTAATGTAGTACGAGCCTTTTATGAAGCTCCTTGCATATGAAAATGTAAGTGTATTATTCTGATGCAATCATACTAACCTCTTTTTGTGCACTGTTAGTTAATGGGATAGAAGTGAATCATCTTAGTTATTGCTTCTTTTTTTCTTCTTAGTTGTTGCTCATCTTAGTTGTTGTTTATTTTTTCTTCTTGTAATATTTATCATTTTGTATTTAGTCATAGTTTGCCTTTGCAAATGTTGGTCAATTTTGGATTTCATTATGGTGGAGTGTTGGAAAGGCAGGAAGTTAAATATGTTGGGGTTAAGATTCAAAGAAAAAAGAATATGGGTATTGATGAATTAAGCATGCTAGTTCTAAAAGGGATTTTCAAAGATAAAAGACATAGAGCAATCTCTATGCTTTACAAATTTACACATGAGTCTAATAGAAGCTTGATGGATTTAGGCTTAAAGTATGATAGGGATATGTTGGATATGCTAAAAAAATGGAAGAATTTAATTGTCAAAATGTTCAAATATACTATGATCATGGTTATGAGAATCCTGCGACAATTGGTAAGGAGTCAAATTCTGATGATGAATTGGAGCAAGATGAGGGGTTGTTCCAAGTTGAAATGGGGTGAGATGAGGACTTCATTGTTGTGCAGGACAATGAGTTTGGTGATGATTTAGTTGATGAGGAGTTCTTTGGAACTGATGATGAAGAATATGTTAATGCTAGAACAAATGAGAGGAGGAGTGTGAAGACTTCTCAAAGTGGGTTTGAATTCAACAATGTTGTCGATGGTGTCGGTGGAAGTGAAAACAATTTCAATGAAGTTGGTGATCATTCGAATGATACTGGAAGAGCAAAAGGAAGTTCGCATTGTGCAAATGGTGATTACGATGATGGTGATGGTGAAATTTAATCACCAGTTCCTAGTGATGATGAAGCATCAATACTAAAGAATAAATACATTAGTTTTAATCCAAAAGTTGAAATGATAGATTTTAAGTTTGAAATTGGAATGAAGTTCCAGGACGAGAAGCAGCTGAAGGAAGCTATAAAGAAATATGCAATTACAAATGGGTATAATGTTTCAATGGTGAGATCTAGTATACAAATGGAAGCAGTTTGTGATGCACATTGTCCTTTTCGGGTGTATGCTAGCTGGATTGGAAATGAGAAAATATTTGTTGTGTAGAGAGTCGAAAACACTCATACCTGGAGTAAAGTGCAGAGGAATAATCATTACTATGCTTTGGGGATCAATGGAAGGTCATTATACGAAGTTATGGTCTTATGGACATGAGTTAATGCAAGCTGACAAAGATGGAAAGTTTATTATTGAATGTGATTTTGATGAACAAACTAGGAGACCAATGTTCAAAAGATTTTATGTGGGTCTCAGTGCTTTGAAGTATGGTTTTCTTGGTAGATACAGAAAGATTATTGGGTTAGATGGATGTTTTCTTAAGACTTTCCTTGGTGGTGCATTATTATCTGTTATTGGTCGTGACGGAAACAATCAGATGTTTCCTATATGTTAGGCTGTAGTTAAGTGAGAAAACTACCAATCATGGAATTAGTTTTTGAGCATTCTTGCTGAAGATCTCCACTTCATGGACTTTCATAAACGATTAGCAAAAGGTAAACTTTAAATATCCATATATCTTATGCAGGGACGTAGCCAGACACTGCATATAAGGGGCCCCAAAAAAAATTTTAAAATCTTGGGGGGCCTAAACCCCAAACAACAATATTTTTATATAGAAAAAAATTAAAAATTAAAAAAATTTAACTTTTTTTAAAATTTTGGGGGGGGTCCAATGGGGAGCTAGGTCCCTGATCTTATGTTCATTTGTTTATGTGATCAACACTTAATTAATTTATGTAACAATTTGTTTTATAGGGTTTAGTGGAAGCTTTCCATAAGCTAAACATAGAAAATGTGTCTGTCATGTATATGCAAACTAGTCTAGTGTTCATAAAGGGCACACGTATAGGATTTTATTTTGGAAAGTGGTGAATTGCACCACACAAGTTGATTTCGATGAGGTAATGAAGGAGTTGAAGAGTTTGTCAGTAAGGCTTATGAGGATTTTAAAAGTAAGAATTCGGACACATTTGTGAAGCCCTTTGTGAGCACAAGATCGAAATGTGAAATAGTACATAACAATATTTAAGAGACGTTTAATGGATTCATTTGTGAAACTCGTACCAAAAGCTTGATTAGTATGTTAGAAGAAAATTGAGTTTCTTTAATGACTCAGATATATGAAAAAGGGATATGATGATGAAGTGCACATATGAGATTTGTCCTAGAGTGAAGAAGAAAATAGAGGTAGCACAATATGATACAAGACATTGTATGCTCAGGACAAATGGGAATTTGAAATTTGAAGTTAGTATCTTGCAGATAAGTACATCGTTGACTTGCAAGCACGAACTTGCCAATGTAGACTATGGGATTTAATCGGGATTTCATGTAAACATGCTTTGACTTGTATATCTTATCAGAGGGAGGATATTGATGCTTATGTGAATCAATGTTATAAGCGTGATTCTTATTTGAAGATTTACCAGTTTGCTATGGAACTCATTAGTGGTCCTAAGTTTTGGCTAAAGATTGAAAATCTTCAGCCAATATTATCTCCACTGATTAAGAAGATGCTTGGACGATTAAAAAAGGCAAGAAAAAGGGATCACACTGAAGATGCCTTCATTGCTAAGAAATTGGCCATAATATAAGAGGATGCAAAAATAAGAATCAACCTCCAAGCTAACATGAAATCGTTAAGGTAGATATTTTAGTTGTGTAACAAATGTGTTGTTATTCATCAAGTATTATTAACTTTATGTTTATCTTTAATGTGTAAAATACAATGAAAAAGAGGAAGTCCACCAAAATTAGTATCTACTGAACCCCCTTTATCCAGTATTCATAGCGGTCAAGTAGGTAGACCGACATAATCAGTATCTACAGGATCAAATACTGCATCTTCTATATTACTAAGAAAGACGAGAATGATTAATTAACTTTAAGTATAAAGTTTAAGTTTTTTCTAACTTATATAATATTTTTTTTGTATTTATAGGCACGTAAAGGATACGAAGTAACATTTGGGGAGGTTTATGGGAATACTTAATTTACAGTAAGTCATTTAAATTCATGTTTATACTACTTATATGTAATTATAAGGAAGATGATAATATTTACACAAGTGGTTGTTTATAATTCATAGATAGGTGAGGGTCAATAATAAGTGTTACAACCTCCCAATACTAACACAACAGCAACACAAGCATCCCAAATTACACCTGCTAATACAACTCAACCTAGGAGAAGGATCAAACTAATGGCTAAAAGATCTGTTACTAGGAAATCTTCATAGTTGGTAATATTGCTTCATTACCTAATTCAATGTTAGCTCATTTACTCCCTATGTTTTTGTTTTTTGGGTATATAGCTATTTTGCTTTCAACCTCGTACATTAGAAAGCTCTAAAAGAACTAATTAGCTTTAGAAATGAATGAGAAATGATCTAACTCTTTCTAATCTCAATTTAAAGTTGGATCAAGTTGAATGTCGACTACACCTTAGAGACTTTCACTGCCAATTTTGGTGTGAGAAATATGAAAATTTGTAACAATGAAAAAGAGCAAAAGGAAGATTGCCTGTTAAAGTTCAAACATATATATGTGTCGATCCTGAATCATTAGACAAATCGCATAATCAAAACAAGGCTTCATGGCTTCTGTGATAGATCCAAACTATATATATATAATGCAGAAAGATTTAATTATTCATTGTTTTCGTTGTTGATGATGCATTGCTCTTGATTTCTCATAGAGTCTTGCTTAAATCATGGCTGGTTTAATATATTTACTGGTTTTTTTGGCCCTCAGTGGCTATTGAAGTAAGTTATTGAATGATTATCGTCTAGTTTTTGTATGACATTTGGATGAAAGGTTTTTCTTACTCTTTTCATCTGTATGCTTTTGCTGAAACAGGTGATAGTTCCTTTGTATTTACATGTGTGTGATCTTGATGACATCTCTTTTAAGCTGAATCATACTTCTAAATTTCTGCTAGTTAGTGTTTATGTAAGGATGGTGTGAGTGATCAAGCACTGCAGAAGTCCCTGGATTAAGCCTTTGAAACTAGAGCTGATTGTACACCAATCTATCTGAGAAAGTTGGAAGACAAAGGCATGGTTTTGAATATGAAGCTTTAGAAGGTAGAACCATTTGGAGAAACCAATATTTTTGGATATTGTTTCAATTTAACGAATAATGTCAGTGTCTTTAACCTATATATTTGATTGTTTGATCTTACTTTGTAGTTTACTCTTCAAAAATGATATTGATTTTATTGTTCTCGTACATGATTGTTGGCCTTTTCCGGTTAGTTACTCTTCAACATTGTTGTCCTTGCCAACCGCGTTTTTTTTTCACTATTCTTTTTCCTTTGAACGCTAATCATATCATTGTTTATAAAAGAATATATTAGAGAGTTTATAATTTTCATTTAGCTATATTTATTATATATGGAATTTAATACATTTCTCTTTTTGCAAATATATTTCATATTCAAGAATGTTAGCTCTTTCGGTCTCCTATTTTTCATTCTTAATGTAATATATGCATATTCTAAAAAGTAACAATGCTCAATTGACAAAGATAGAACATAACTCTTCATTGTAATTACTAGAGGATAAATAATTATGAATGATACAAACGTGATTATAATTAATAGATGGAATTTTGTAATAATTGCAGTTACTTCTACAATGTAAAACTTGTAACAATTGTGTTTTCCTTAACAACTTGAAACGCTTACAACTGAAAATTAAAGTGGTAGGTGATTGAATAAATGATAAAAAGAGTCTCAATAAACGTAATAGTTACATTTGCTTTTCTAATTATTACAATATCTCCATTTTTTTGTACTTACATCCGACGACCAAGCTATGAAATCGCATGGGACCTACAAAATAAATATATAAACACAAATATTAGGACTTATGACAAATTTGCATCATGCACATAAATTTTTATACATACCTACTTCTTGTGAACAACAATATATCTTCCGAATAAGACTCTTACCCCAACGCACAGAATTTGTTTGACATATTTTACGACAAAAACAAACTTTCATCTCTTTCATAAATACC
>JANKOD010000001.1:1499830-1510149 GCA_026284645.1 Erythroxylum acuminatum
AAGGTGAACGAATTAAAAACACAAGGGCTAAGATGAATAATCAAGTATATCACAAGGGCTCTTTTATAGGATTTGCCTATATTTTTACACATACCTACTTCTTGCGAACAACAATATATCTTCCGAATAAGACTCTTAACTCAACGCACAGAATTTGTTTGACATATTTTACGACAAAAACAAACTTTCATCTCTTTCACAAATACCAAGTACCTATAAGAGACCTTCAATTTGAATATTGATTAACATTAATTTATATGATTGGCATTGCTACAAACAATAATTGAATTACTTACTTTGGTATTAATGCATTTATAAAAATGTTGACCAATGTTAGGCTTAGCATTTGAAATCTGTAACTTCATCAAGGCATTACAATTGGGGCAATTAATATTCAACATATGTATTATCTATAGAAATATCAATATTAATTATATTTGAATCCAATTAAATTATCACATATAAAAAATAATATATATTACTGTTATTTTGCGGCTACACATAATGCTTTCTCTTCACAAAATTGAGAATATATCCTTCTAGCATTTGCTATACTATCAAAAGAATAATAAATAGTACCCTTGAATCCATTAACAACACCTTGACACTCTTCCTATGTGAAATATATACTAGGTGCACACCCAACGAAAAATATCCCCAATGAAAAATATCCCTAACATTAAGATTTTAGCTAAACTACCATTGCATTTACAAAATGAAGGAGAGGAAGCTTCTTCCCTGCAAATCAGGATGAAGTATCACATAATTGAATATTTAGGCTATGGACTATGAAATGTCATATTTTTCAGGAATTACCAAGATGTATATATTCTACATACAACACAAATCAAAGCATGAATCGACCATCATGCATTTAGTTACTATGATTTTTTTATTCTGACTTGTATTTCATACTGAAAACCAAATGTAGGAGTATTCAAGGTTTTTACTATTCAATTTGCTATGTACATATATAAGTCAATCCTTCTTTTCAATAACAAACAAATCATACCCTAGCACGATCCAATTTGAAACCCTAGTACCCTAGTACAATACAAGTCAATTTTTTAGAAGCACAAATTCAATTTGAAACCCTATTACAACAAATTGGATTTGTGCTTTCGGAATTCTAGCACAATACAAGTTAATTTTCTGGAAACACAAATCTAATTTGAACCCCTAGTTCAACAAATTGGATTTGTGCTTTCAGAAACCTAGCACAATCCAATTTAGGTTCAATTTAAGCCATAGTACAACAACACACCATTTCACACCCTAGTCGGATTTGAAACCCTAGTATAACACACCATTTCATACAAAAATCGAATCGAAGTGGAAAGAACAATAGAAAGAGAGAGGATCAATCGTACCCCATTTGGTGCCACAAGAAATCCAACAACGAAATCTTCAGTTTTTACCTGTTGACGAAATCACTCTCTTTTGAAGCACCCACACATGAAATCACAAAGAACACTTCTTGGTCTGATGGAGAAAATAACTTTGTGATAGAAGAAGCATCAACGCATGAATTCACTCTCTTATGAACGTTGGGCGATTTGAGGGATTTTAGGTTATAGATTCGGGATTTCAGAGTAAGAGTTTTAAGCGTTGATCGACAGAGAAGAGACGGATAAAAGAGGGAGAAGGGAGGGACATCTGATTTTAATTGAAACAGCGTCGTTTTACTATCAAAGTGAAACGACGTCATTTCGCTAATCAAACAATCTTCTCCTAAACCAGTTGAGGTGTTTGATTAGTGAGGAGCGTCGACAAGCCGTTGTGCCACGTCAGTATAGATAACGATGAGACTAACATCGGGCTAGAATTGAAAAAAATTAAAAGTTTGTACATTTTGTTGCTATTTTTAAAGTTTGAGCTATAATTAAAAAATTGAAGAAATTTTGAGGTTTTTTTAGTTATTAACCCTTATTAATCAACTCTTATTAAAATAATAAAATGATATAATTATTTATTTGTATTCTTTTGAATTTTTATTATTATTTTGCATAATTTTTTTTAAAAATATATTTAATTTAAATTCTATGAATATTTTATTTAATAAATAATTAAATATTTATATATTTTTATTAATGAATAGAAAAACTTTAAAAGATATAAATATGTATATCGAAACTTCAAGTTATAGAAAAACTTTAAAAGATATAAATATGTATATCGAAACTTCAAGTTTTTGTAATAGATTCTCTCCGAATTTAAAATTACTCACAATTTAACTAAACTATGCAGAGATACAAAACGTGTTTCATCCAATCAGAAGCTGCCAATTGTCGAGAACCCTTTTGACCTTTATCTGCATGTCTTCAAGAAGTCTCAAACTCGACTTCAAGTCCCAAACTCGACAGCACAAACAAACCCTCTTCTCTCCTACAAGACATAACCGATAAACTGATACAAAACTCACTAAAACCGCCATGATTGCAACTAGAATAAGGTTGTTCTTGCTTGTAATCACAACGGCCTTGTGGGTTTTATCGACTGTGTCGAATTCTTTACGCTTCGACATAGAATCTGGACACGCCAAGTGCATATCTGAAGAAATCAAAAGCAATTCTTTGACTGTTGGAAAGTACTCCGTCGTCAATCCCAACGGCGACCAGCCTTTGCCGGAGTCCCACAAAGTCACTGTCAAGGTAACTAACTCTACACATCGGTTGCACAGTAGATGTATTAAAGATCCAAACTTTATTGGGTGTTTTTTTTGGTGTGTTTGATTTGATGTTATTGTTGGGTTCTGCTCGTTAGGTGACTTCGAGTTACGGGAGTAGTTACCACGAGGCCACGAAAGTTGGCTCTGGGGAGTTTGCTTTCACGACGGCGGAAGCTGGGGATTATGCGGCTTGTTTCTTTGCGGAGGATCATACACCGGCAACGATGATGACGGTGGAGTTTGATTGGAGGTCCGGTGTTGCTGCTAAAGACTGGACTAGTGTTGCTAAGAAAGGGTCCGTTGAAGTAAGTTGATTATGCTCTGGTGTTGTTTCTTGCTTAGATTAAGTTTCATACTTCGAGGTTGTTTCGACTTTGGATTTGTCTTCTAGATCGAGTTTGATTTGAGGGTGATAATCTGATTAGTTAGAACTTCTGGCTCAGAGGAAGCTTTGATTTCCTGAGCTTGGAAGTGAAGATGATGGGTTAGTGTTAATGCATCAAATTGGAAATCTACGATTTCAATGTGAATATGATGCAGTCGGTTGTTCAAAGTTTGATGTTTTAGATTCAATAGGATCTTCCGAATGAATTGGGTAGTGTACTATACATAGAGCTGCTTTGTGTTAGTTTAGCAACTTAGGGTTAAAGCCTTTTGGAATGTCATGCATCTCAATACCTTTCTTTGAAGAAGCGAAGTTAAATTGTGTTTTAATTTTGTGACCAAGAAGAATTTGTTTGATGAGCATGATGAAGTCAGAATTAAGTTGTTTAGATTACGGGAACTTGAACAAGTAGTTAAGTAACATTTTCGGGTGATCGGAAGGTTAATCAGAAAGACATCCTAGATTGGTGCTGCAGATCTTCAGTTTGCCTCAGGAATTTTAGTTATGAATCTGTGAATGGATTTGGTGTGATACTTTTCATATAGAACACAGTATTTGTGGAGGATGATTTGAACCAAAAAGTAAGGAAACCAGATCATAAGGTTGAAGAAGTAACCTCCTAGGAATTGCTAGGAAAAGATGCAAAACTTTTTATCCATTCTCGTTCTTCGATTATCTCTAAGCAGGTTATACGACAATCTTCGATTCTTTCATACAAGTTAACAGTGTATTTGAATATGTAATCAGTAATGATGCACTGTCTTAGTACTTTATCTGAAATTTCTGACTTGTCTTGAATATCAGGCAATGGAGCTAGAGTTGAAGAAGTTGTATGATAGTGTAATAGGAATTCAGGATGAGATGTATTATCTTCGGGAAAGGTGAAAGATGAATTCAATTACACAATTCTAATAGCTTTTTTTTTTTCATATTAGTTCTCTAACTCATGCTTAATGCATCATGTTTCAGGGAAGAAGAAATGCAAGAGTTGAACCGAACAACGAACTCGAGAATGGGCTGGTTAAGTTTTCTCTCACTTCTTATTTGCTTATCAGTTGCAGGCATGCAAGTATGGCATTTGAAGACCTTTTTTGAGAAAAAGAAGCTGATATGAGTTTTGTTTTGGCCAACTAGCAGAGTTTCTTTTCAGGTTTTTTTGTTTTTTGGCATTTCCCAGTGCAGATTGTTACACAAAATGAGATATAATTGGGATAGAGACAACAACTAAATACTAAATGAAACTCAAAGACCATCTTGTTTGGCATGTTCCCTTTGGATGGGACACATTCTTGTAATTCTTCATCTAATCCTTAACCAAGATCCATGGTCTAGTCCTCTGTGCATACTGAAGTTCCAAATTGTTTCAGTTGCATGGGATGAGAATATTGATTTCTTGTCATTCATTTCTGTCCCTGACACTATCCAGCGTTTTATCAAGATGACACCGTTTTGAAGTTTGGCCGAACTGGCTTCGAGCCAATTCGATTTGGCTCTCCCAAGCTCGAACCCAATCTAAAATCCATTCAACTTGAATCAGACTAGTTTGCCAACCCTATTTAAAGGCATTAGTTTGTCAATGAAGCTCATTATAGGCCGGTTTGCGGAGTGCGGAGCATAGTCAAAGGTGAGCAAAAAACGTGTTCTTAAGCCATCTACCTAACTTGGAGAATTGGTTACAAGATTCAAGTCCGATGTATCTATTTGATGGTGAAGAAGTTACGTTACGTTGCTCATGCTAATGTTTGAATTCCATTAAGAGGAGGGTTGGAGAAGAAATTAGCCCTAGCTACCTAAACCAGTCATAATCCCTAGAGGTGCTTTGCCAGGATATGGCCTTGGGATAGTTTGGCACCTATCCACTCACATTCAACTAAACTTACTAATGGAATACTATTCAAACAGCAAGTATTCTCCAACTTGTTAAGAACAGTTGTGTAACTAAGTTCAGAAATAAACTCAATTTCATTCATAATCAGAAACAAACTAGCAATTGTTCTGGAATGATCAATCCACAAAAAGGAATCAGACGGCTATAAATTGACATCTAATGCTTACAAGAAAAACACAATTAGGAACTTAAAAGCTGTGCATGTTGTCTATTCCAGATTTAAACGAGTCGCAGGTTAACAGAAAAGATATCTGTGAAGAATGTGCTTAACGAAAAAGAAGATGACAGAAATTCATACTAATGCCTTCTTGAACAAAAATTTTTGACAGATTACCTTGGGATAAAATATAGAAAGACTACCCATTGACGGGCGGACCACGGTAAGTCCAGAACATTAAGTGAGGAAATAGGTGAAGAAGCATTCTCACAAACTTTGTCAAATATATTCACAGAACCAGCACCAATTTCAGATGCAGGAAATGGCCAGAAAGGATGGCATGTACTTCAATATAGCTCATGTCACTGCTTTCAGACTTATGGGTTGAATATATTCCAGGAATGATCTCCTGGTAAAATATCCTTAATCTTTTCAAGTCTCTTGAGAATATCCAAGAACGAAGGTCTTCTGTTCATATCAGGAGCCCAACACTGTTCTGTCAATCTGTAAAGAATCACAAGAAAAAAAAGAAACATTGTTAGGTACAGAAATTTGGTGTCTTATAATGCTACTATACACAGGCATATATTACATATTATGAATATGCATCATGAAAAGGAAAAATTTTCCTATACATGAAATGCTTATATAAGTTGTTTAACAACCAAACTAACATAGGAAACTTAAAATGATAAAGGCATTGCAACTTTTTAAGGGAATGCAACATATTTAGAACTCTTTTGAAACAGGTGTCTCTCTTAAGGTGCAGTATGGCTGCTATCTTTCGAAGATTATAAAGACAGCCCTTTTTATTCTGAGTGACAAATGTTTTTCATCAGAAATCGGTTCAAAATTTCTTTGGTGACTGGAAATTTGTTCATGCTCTAGAGGGGCATCATACTTGTATTGTTCATGGTGACAAAAAGAAATTGGGTATCTTCGTCACAAGCCTTACAATTCAGGAGAAGTTTAAACTATAAGCCATCAGACAAACTCAAAACACTTTCAAATTACTTACTCCCTCAGCTCAGGAATGAACCCCTTGGCACGAAAAGTTGGCCTGTGTCCTTCAGCCGCATACTTGGCTGCTTCGTAAGGCTCATAGTTTGCAAGTGGTGGTTCTCCTTCAAGCATCTGCAGTGAAGAACGTAATGCATTACAACCCTTTTGAAACACTTCATTATTTTCTTATCTTGTAAGGACCAAAACTTACCTCATAAAGTATCATTGCAAAAGAGAAAACGTCAACCTTCTTATCGTATTTCCGGTGTTTGAAAACTTCAGGAGCCATATACCGGTCTTTTTTTGTTTCAAGAATCATAAAACAAAAATAAGTAAAAGAATGGATTCTATTTGAATGAATTTTACAAAATGCACTTACAGCTTCCTGTCTCGCCAGTCATTTTGTATACATCATGGGAATTCTGCACCTTGATGAGCTTGCTTAATCCAAAATCACCAACTTTCAAATGGTCTGCGCTCGAGTTGACTAAGAGAACATTCCTGTCATTGTGTAACAAATATTAACAAGTTGAAAAAGAAAATGCTAATTATCCTCACCATAGGTAGCAAGAAAATGAGATGATGAGAAATGACTCCTTTTGTGGGTAAGTCTAAAGCTGTATTAGAATGGCATTTCAAACACATTGTTATGTAGTGGAGAATCACACAATTCATTTGCAAGGTCAAACCTTTTGTAGAAGAAACATACCTTGGTTTTAGGTCTCGATGAACGATAACATCTGGCTCGTTGTGAAGATAAGCCATTCCTCTGTCACAGAAGTTATACAGGATTCAAGTTAGCAAAAAGGCTGGATTAGGTAATTCTGTGTGCCCAAGATCAGGATACAGAAACCTTTTAGGCCTAAATACATTCCTCAAACCTTTTAGGCCTATATACATTCCTCATAGCAATAATATCAGGAAAATGAAGACGCAAAATAGAATTCAATGGCAACCAAAAAAAGTACAAGTATGTGCATGCTATCTTAAGAATTAATGAAAAAGTAGGATCAGTACAAACTGTGCATTTGTACTGTAACCCCATAAAATATCCAAAAAAAAAAGAACATATACTGTGATATCAGAACAGTGGTGTAGCCTTTCACATGTACGCAATTTGTAAATTTCACCAAAACTAATCAAATATGGAAACTGATATCTAAATAATAGTGAGGATCTAACCAAAAAAATAGACAAACAAACAAACAAAGAAAAGAAAAACATGTACATTCTTAGGGGAAAGTTTCACATCTCTCCCAGCGTTGTCAATATAAAACCTTAACACACATACCTGGCTATGTCCAAGGCAAAGTTTATGGCTGTTGAGGGGCTAAGTGCACCTTTTTCCTTGAGGTACTGGTGGAGATCACCCTGCAATATTAGAGGAATACTATGATTAAGCAAACATTTTTTATAGTTGATCTCCAAGCACCAGCAAACATCAAACAAGTCAGGTACCCCTCGTAAATATTCAGTAATCAACATAAGGGGTTTCTTCTCTGTGACAGCTCCAAGAAATTGTACTATATTTGGGTGGCGAAGCTTCACTAGTAAATTAACCTCGTGCCTGAAGTCCTGTCTGAATCATGAAACAGAAGACAAGTCAGTGAGCTGCACCAATTATAAAATTATAAGTCTGAAAAAGCGTGTACTTCTATAGAACATTAAAATATAAATATATATAAGTCTCAAATGCCTCTCTATTTGATAAAGGTAAAAGCTGTCAATCTGCCAGAGCATTTTCTAAAAAAAGAAGGCGAAAAAATTGATTCTGTGCCTTTCGAATTAGATACCTAATGCTAATCTAGGTTTGATCCTTGATTGGAGTTAATGATGGAAGAAAGAAAGAATATGTAGAATATATATTATACATGTAGGACAATATGAAGCTTTATTCGTAGACAGTCGCAATTGAAAGAACACTATTCAAGTAAAGAACTTACATCACCAATCTATCATCTGAAAGGGAGGGCAAAATGCGTTTTACTGCAACTGGTGTTCCACGCCAATAGGCTTTCCAAATCTCACCAAAAGAACCCTACCAGGATAAGGTAACATCAGTGATACAGCTTTCGAGTAGATTTTGAGGAAATGCCAAATTTTGTTTCCGGTAAATGACCACAAAATGTCAGCCTATATTGCTGATATAAAGATGACACCTCAGGAAAAAGAGAGTAGAGATAATGGAACATGTCTTTGCTTCACAAAGAGTAATTATGAAAATATTGACATTATGTACAATAGTAATTTCAAGATACCAGAACCGGACCTTCCCAATGATCATAGCATTAGAGAAGTCAAACTCTGACGGGTCGATTTCCCAGTCACATTTATTCGGCAAAGGAGGTAGAACCGGCTTTGGTTCAAAATGGCTCCCGTTTTGTCCCTGCAAAATTCGTTAGAAATCTCAGACGGCAAAACATTAAGACAGAATGCAAGAGGTATCTATAAGACGTATATCATAAAGAAGAACACATGGCACTCTACAACATGAGTGGTTCGTTCTTAGTAGCAAATTGATCATAAATTATCATTCGAAGTGTCACAAAATCAATCAATTATCACTGGTACTCACATAGGACAAGCCACCGTAAGATTTAAGAAACTCAATCATGTTATGCTTTTTAGCTCCTTCTGCATCAGCAAGTGGCTGAAAAATATATGAAAAAAAGAAAAAAAATCTCAGATGTCACAAACACTCTCGAAACAGTTAACCACAACCAAACAGAAACAGACAGAAAAAGTTCAGTAACCGTGTTCTTCCACCGATCTTGGGCGTTGACATCGGCGCCAAATTCAATCAAGCACTTGGCAACATCGATCAAACCGTGAAGAGACGCAACATGAAGAGGAGTGCGGTTATCGTAATCCCTAGCGTGAACGAGCGAGGGATCTTCTTCAAGAAGCTTCCTGACGGCGGCGACGTCGTTCTGGTGAGCGTGCCAGAGGATGAGGGAAGTGCGGCTAACTCTGGCCTTTTCCTTCTGTTTGTCTGACGACGGGCGGCAGGCCGAGTCGCCGGAAGAACTGCCGGAGCTCATGAGACAAATATGGGATCGGATTCGGTGTCGACGGATCTAGAAAGGAGATTCGTTCACTTCACGCTGCTTTGCCTTAAGCCCTCCTCTTTTTCTCTTTATTTAAATCATTTCAAAAAGAAAATGTCAAATCATAGTGTGAAAGTGGACCTTGGGAAGTTATGGACTATCCGTTATTCAGTTAATCCTTTCTTTATTTGTTTTGTTCTAGTAAACATACGATTGTTTTCCTACGCTTTAAACCGCATTTGGTCCGACCTGGTCTCGGGTTGATTTTTTTAATAAAAAAAGTCTTAAATTAGGCTTCAGATTAAGTTGTTTGGACTCAGACTTAGCTTGATCCAAAGTTTGATACATATAAGTAAAATGATTTATCGGGTTCTAAGTTTGAGCCTTGTAACCCAAAGCTTGATACATATAAATAAAATAACGTTATTTTATAAAAAACAACTACTTTTATATTTTAAAATAAAATGCCTAGCTTGAGATCGAGTTGGGTTATCTCAATTCTGGTCGGATCGAGTTGGGTTATCTCAATTCCGGTCGGACTTGAACTGAGAATCACTTCTTAGGCCCCGATCAATTGTCATCTCTAATTAGGATTAAAGGGTGTGTTTGGAGAATAGCTGATCAGCCAAAAATTGGACGATTGACCACAATCAATTGTTTGACTTAGTTAAATAACTGTTAAACTTGTTTGGTAATTAGCTGGTTGGATTGGTTGATTCAACCAATCAGCCAAAAATCAATAAGCTGGTTTCTAAGTTTGTACAAGGGTCTAGAAGGAGGATCAAAGTTGAAGAGGTCGGAGTTGCCAACCAGTTGATTGAGAAATTGACCCGTAAAGAAGTAAAATTGGTTTCAAGCACTGTTGGCACTTGGGCTGAAGGCATTGAACGAAAGAATACTAGAAAGTCTGATGGGCTTGGAAGAAAGGATGAGGTGAAAATAACTGGAAGTGGCTTCCACACATTTCAGAGCCTTTCTGGAGTGGTTCGGACAAAAATAGATGGGAGTGTCCAAACCCCTTGAAAATGATGATGGGAAGTTGATAGAAATTAGAGGTACGGTCAAGAAAAATGTAAATGATGATAAACATGCACATAAGTACAGGGACAAAGATATACAGAAAAAATGCAAAGGGAAGGAGAAAGACAGAGTTAAAGATAGAAAGAAGAATA
>JANKOD010000001.1:1511401-1527422 GCA_026284645.1 Erythroxylum acuminatum
ATTAAAAAAGAAATAACAAGTCTAACTCTTTTTATTCTTTATTTTCTACAGATGTGGCTTCATGTATAACAGTGGATTATCCTACCATCCTATTCGAAGAATAATTGTTTAATAATTTATCCCCCTTTTTTTTCTACTATGGATCTTTTATAACACATTGTTTGGCTTATTTTTACTTTGCTTGGGTTTAACATATTGGATTAATCTTTGATAGATTTTATATGTATATTTTTATGAATAATTTGTATTTGTTTTCACCAATTATTTTTATAAATTTTTGACATATATATTGATATGAACAGGTTCTGGTTACCCCGAGAACCGAACTTGAAAATAACTTAACCGATCATATAGGTTCAGGTTCAGGTTCAGGTTCGTGAAATTGTCAAAACTGACATTCAGGTTCAAGGTCAGGTTATTTATGAACAGGTCAGGTTACCCTACCATGATCACCCTTAGTAAAATCATATATAACTAGGATGAAAATAGGTCGAGCGAGGTTATCCAGTGCTGTTAGGGCTTGGGCCTGAGGTAACCTGGCTTGAGACCAAGCCCCACTCGTCTTGGCTTAAACTTTTTTTTTAATATAATGCAAAATGATGAGGTTTTGCTTATAAGGGTTAGAGGTCAGCTCGGGCCTGGGTTGCCGATTTTTTAAAGAAACTTGGCCCAAGATTCAGCTTGAGACTCTATCAACTCAAACTTGACCTGTTGACTTTATATCTCGATCGTACCCGACCTAGTTGTCATTCCTATTTACAACTTAAAATCTTTCTTACTCTTACTAATAAACTAAAACTCACATATTCACCCAAATGCTCTCTCTAATTTTTAAAATCTCTTATTAACTCTCTAGTATACCAAAGATTACTCGAACATCTTATATGTACCTTTTTTATACACAAAATAACCCAAAATAGTTGTTAAAAATGAAAAACTAGTCGCTCCAAAAGCATTAGTGGACCACTTTGCGACACCGGTCGACCAATATGGATCTATAAACTCTCGGTACAAAATTTAACTTTTTTTAAAGAGATACTAGTCAACCAATGTATACTAAATACCCCTAAAAATACCTTAAAACTCTAACATTAATCATCTAGATCATAAAAGTTATTAACAATCTTTCATATATTCATTGGATGATTATATGAAAGATTAAAAATGATTATTATTCATGCAATGATTTCATTCTTTCTTGTTTTTGGTACACTTGGTTTGAATTGCATTGAGGCTCTCTAAAATTGTATTCAATGCTTCAATTTACTCTTTTTGATCATTTGATCCGCTTTAATCTTCCATTGAACTTGATCTTTGACCTTTTGCTTGAACCTTTAACAAGTTAACTTAACAATATCATTAAAGATAAAACATTAGTTGTAATATATTTGGTTATTAAGTTAGAATCTCACCTAATCTAACATTCTCCTTTGATGACAAAATATTTATCAATATTAAAAAATGAATATTATTTTTTAATCACTCTATAAAATATTGATTGTAATATGTTTTGTTATTATAGAAACCATTAGTTAATACCTTATACGATCTAATAGCAATGTATGGATCATGACTAGGGATGGCAAAAGAGTCCGAGCCCAAGCTTGGCCTGAAGTTAATGAGCCAGGCCAGAGTTGACCGGGCCTCGGGCCTTGCCATCCCTAAAGATGAAGTATGTTTTAATGTTTTTAGAAAACAATTTGCCTTATGGATCATTAAACAATAGGCCTTTGAATTCAAAGGTATATTCATTAGGAGGAAGATAATGGTTATTGAAGGGTGTAGACAAGAAGGAAGAGTCGAGAGAAAAAGATGAACCAAGTACACATTTTTAGCAATTGAGTGACCGACCTGTTTATGAATCATTGTGGTGGTCTCTGAGCAAGGAATATGACCATCTCGGTTCTAACAATATGATTCAAGGGTGCAACGTCGGTCAATGTGTTGCAAGTGGCATCTGAGCTGAACTATTATTTTGATGGACCAGGACCAGGACCTGTATGACCTTGATCAGGAAAGATTCCAGATTGCAAAGATGGAGCAATGCTATTGACATGTAGCCAAGTTAGTTCCCACAAGCTGTCGCCGTCTGAGGTACTCCTCTGCATTAGCACGCTCTCGTTCTTCATTTTTAATAGTGTTTCCTTGAGAAGCTCTAGAACCAATTCTTGAAGCTCATCAGTCTTCTTCCCTCTTACTTTCACATTCATATACTTCTTCATTCGGCTAAGGACTCCTATCCACGTTTTGCTAAAAGTTGCTAATTGTACAAGCTCATTGAGTGACCCTTTAAACAACTCTGACATGAGCTTCACAGCTGTTATAAGTGTACCTTCCATATTCCTGTAGTCTGTTTGAGAGTTTCCTTGAGCAATTTCAAGCAAATCGTCAAGCATTGTGAAGATTACGACATCAAAGCACTGTGACCATAGACCATTTGGAATATTGATCCTGTCATTAACTGCCAGGCACTTCTGCAGTGATGAAAGGGCATGATTTCTAACCTCTTCTCTCACGTCCAGGCATACCTTTTGTAGTTCCTGCGCAAGCCTCAGCCACAGTTCCCCAATATCCCGACACAATTTTGTAGCTTCTTCCTCCCTGATTGCTTCCCTGGTCTCAGTAGACCACCTAGCCAGACAATCAACAGAATCTGTCATAAGATCTATAGCACGAATAGACTTTTCTGCCTGTCCTACAGGAGACTCTGCAAACTGTCTTACTGCATCAACGCAGAGAAGATAATTGTCTGGTGACAAATGAGCTCCATTTGATACTGTAAACAATAGGGCATCAAATCCAGCTTCAGAAGCTTCTGGGTGACGAGCTGAGGCAGAAAGAAGTGACATTATTATGTGCCATCCCATTAGAGATCTGACAAGTGGGGCATTTGCTTTTACAAGCCGACTGACTTCCTTTGTTATTCGCTCGCTGTATGCATCAGCAATGCGGCTATCAAGCTGTGAAACAAGTTGCAATGACTTCAGCAGTTCATCAGCTAGGATCTCTTTGTAGGGGAGCAACCGCTGACAAATCCTAAGAAGTCCAAAAACAGCATTCTCGACTAATGCACAAGGTGTTACAATTGAATGAACAATGTTCGCTATGTGTTCGTAAACACACTGCCACAGTAGCATAATTCTGTCCCAGTTGTTCAGTGTAAGAGCAATCAGCAGTTCCAGGCAGAAAACTGCAGCATCTTCGTCTTCCAGAGAGCTGTTCCCTCTCTGAGACCGCCTACCAGCCCAGATGAGTGCTCTTGCTAGACTCAACAATGAGTCATCACGAAAGGACTTACTTTCAGTGAAGATGTTATCAATATGGCACTTTTGGATTGTTTGAAGGGCGCCTTGATAAGCAGCAATCTGTTCTTCCGTGGGAAGGAATCTTGACTCCTCATTGTCAAGAGATGAATGCCGATTGACCCGACCCATCAAGCCATAAGATCTCCTGGGAGCTGCCATGGGTTGCAAAGGAACCGGAAATAAAGATTTTGTCAACAGTTTCCCGTGTTCAGATTCTGCAGAATGCTCTACTTCATTAGCAACATCAGTAGCCACACGAGTTGGAAGAAGACCAAGTTTGTGCAGTCTCAGAATGCTTTCTACAATATTTCTCCAGCCTGTGCATAAATAATCACCATATCTATTTGCAATGGTGAAAATGGTTACGGTTGCCAGCCTGGCTTTTATGTCATCCCCAAAGCTCAATATAGGGTCCTCAGAAGATGGGGGAGTCAAGAGGGTTGTGAACTTAGAAAGAGAAACAACCAGATCATCCAATATATCTCCAAGATGACGGCATGCAGAAATTTTTGCAACTGCTAAAAATCCATCAATACATGTTTGGTAAACATCTTCAGCTTCTGCATGATCTAAAACAACTGAGATAGCAGCAATTGCTGGACCTGACATGACAGAAAACATATCATGGTCAAGATAGGCATTAGAATCCGACACAATGAATGGAGAAATTTTCTTCGATTTCTGCATTAAATAAGCCCAACGGCTGGGGGTCATTTCAGGTAATCCAGCTCCTTTATCTGGAGTTGTGCGGATCTCATTCATGCAGATCGACTGGTAGAGTTCTGACAGGAACTCCCGAGGCAAGTCATTGCCTCCATTTATTCGTCTATTGTTTCGGATAAAATCCTCCTCTGTCATCTTTTTCTTGACCTGAACATTGTGCTGATCTGTGTTTAGCATTATAAGTGAATAAGACAAGACAAGAGCAGCATCATTGTTAGCTAGAATATTTGGTGATTGCTCATAGTAAATTTCAGAGAAAGCCTCAAGAACCCTCTGTATTTTCTGTGATTCTCCAGGCAACCTAAAAGTTTCCAAGAACAACCGTAACGCATCATCCATGTTCATATTTTGGAAATCAAAAGTCTGAGCAAATTCATGAAGAACCTGAACACAAAAATCATCAGGGTTTCCCAAGAAGTCCCCAACAAGATTCTTATCTAATCCAGCAGTATACCTAAGAAAGCAGGCCACACTTTTGGGGTCAAGTTTTTCAGGTAAGACATGTGTTCCCTGGAGGAACTCTAGTCCTTTCTTTGGGTCATGATTAAAGTGATCAGCTCCAACCATCAGTTTTTTCTTAATGTACTTCTTTTGGCGGACAAATGGAACCCATTGCTTAGGGTCACCATAGTTCTCACACTTCATTTTCCAGAATGGAATAGAGTCTTCAATAGTCATTTTTTCCTTTTTTGAGCCAACTGCTCCATTGCCTATCCTTTCAGCCATACCCTGAATAACAGCTATCAGACCATCCAAAGCAAGGATGTGGATTGTAGTCAATGAAGAGTTAAATGGAAATGCAGTCATTGACAACAAATTAGCAATGTCTTCAAACACATTGCTACATGTGATGTCACAATCAAAGTTGGCATACATTTCTGTCATAAATTTTTTCTGTCGACAAAAGTCTATGAGAGCCCCTATTGCAACCTCCTGCTGTTGGTATGAAGCACAATATCTGCTCTGTGCTAGCCTCAAAATCACATAGGAGAAGAAAGCCTCCAGCTGTAGTTTGAGCTCAGTGCGCAGATGGTGATACAAGTTGAGAACAACACTACATACCATTGAAAGAATAACCGGGCTTCTGGACATGCCAAATTGCATAAGATTACGAAATAATTCATCCTGAACTAGACTCAACAATCGAGGATGATTTTTTATAGATTTCCCACCCAGTTCAACAGCAGAATTAATTAAGTTCAGGGCAAAGAGTGGAAGATCTTCATCAAATGCTATACTATCTGATCTTGGATCCATTGACACATACTCAACCACATTTAATAATGAACACAGGAAGTGAAATACCTCCACCATGCAGGGGCCTCCATATGGCTCCAAGAACTGCAAATCATAAGCAAGACTGCCCTTTCCACTGCCAGATGAAATTGTGATGTTTTCCATCAGACTGGCTACCTGGTCTGTGGAATCAGTAGAACCTAAACTCACAGAGGAATCTCTTCCCACAAATTCAGAACAGCCAGCCCTACTCTCCAGTTGTTTACTCTTGATAGTGTAATGATTATCCGGGCCACCATTCTGTAAGTGAAATAGGTCTAAAAAATTATTAACAAAGGAAAGTTTTGAATAATCTCAGTTTGATAACCACATATCCCACAACAAAATTTTCAAAATTGAACAAAATATTCCACCCACCTCCAGAAAACTGGTTTGATAGATCAACCTTATGCCAGTAAAAAGAACAGAATATAGTAAAACATCATGACATTAACTTGCACAATTTCCTCCAGTTATTAGTTTGTTTCAAGAAGTCAGACAAGTAATTCATTTGAGTTGAAATGTGTCACATATTGGATCAGATAGCATCACTATTGATTTATCAAACATCACCGTGCAAGTTCCAGTACAAAAGAAGAGAACATACTGTAACTGTGAAGAAAAATGAGGCAGGCAAGTTTACCTTCCGCTTGACTATTTTAGATCCATTAACCACAGAGTATTCTGGGTCATGAACATCTGGAAGATGTGAAAAAATGCAGGTAATTAGTTCATGCATTGTATGTCGGGCTATATGCTGCAGCAATTCTCCTTTAGCTTGATGAACTATACGGAAACAAGTGTTCACTATTGTGCATACATGCTGATTACTCAGTGTGACCGATGCTTTACTTTTCATACAAGCAAGAAGAATCTGAAGTATCTTCAAAAGTATCACTTCTTCTGAAGCAGGATCTGTGACGTCAAATTGGCAACTAGTTATTGCAGCAACTACAAAGTTCATAGCATCTTCAACTTTTACAGTTTTTTCGTTAATCACATCAAGAGTTAAAATCTTATAAACAGATGACAGAGCTACTCCTGTGATTGGAGCACCAATTTCATCTGATCGAATCACGTCCAAGAATGGCTGGAGATACACAGCAGGATTGATTGTATGCCATGGATGCGACCGTGAGAAGATCTGTTTGCGCAATGCTTTCAAAGACTTAATCAGTGAGTGCTCCAGCTGATCATCGCCCAACACATATCGGCCATCCCATCTTATATTTCTTCTTAAAACAGCCAATACAGAAGCCACTTCTGCATTAATCACACATGCCAATGAAGTTCTGTTGGAATGGGAAGTGCCATATTCCTCAGGTTCTTCCTTAACTGTTCTCATACCAGACTTTGCCTTCAACCGACCCATTTCCTGCAATAGTCTTTCTCTACAGGCCAATTATAGTATTTGTCTACCAGCGAGAGTGCAGATAATACACAAGAAGTCGGTGAGCATACCCTTCACAAATGATGCAAACAAATGATGAATGCACCTAAGCAAGTACACAGAATAAAGCTGCTAAGTAAAGATCAAAGAAAAAAAAAAGTTTGAGCAAATTTAGACGAAGAACCAAGCTTGCCATTAATGGGCACACTAACAGCACAAGATATATTCATACACTTCAGTTCTAAGAACCAACTTCCGCGATGACATTTATCATTTCATTTGACAAACGTTCGACAAATTTAAAGTACCACAACAAGTAAAACTATAGAGAACTTATACGGCTTATTATGGACAAAAAGATCAATGCTTGAAATAAGATAGTTCAATTGCTCAGTTTATTGACTGAACATCAAAGTTCATGAAAGGGAAAACAGAACACAAGTGCAAGTATTACATAACAATACAAGTTACTCATCACACCGTCAACAAATAAATGCAAAATGAAATAATAAATGCAAAATGAAATAAGAAACCAACCGCAAAAGAACTTGTTGTTCCTTTGGTCACCATATTCCAACCCCAACAAATTCTGAACAATTCTTAAACCAAGAAGAAAATTTGGAACCAACCCAGAAAAGAAATGAAAATGAAGAAGGAGAAAGAGGATAATGGGCTCAACTGTGAATCCAAGTGTTCACTCAGTGACCATGTCTGCTTTTACAGATAACCAAATACGAGTTCATAATATGTGTACACACAGATAAATGTATATATAAGGAGTCGAAAATTGATGAAATCATTACAATATGTACAAAAATAAAAACCCAAAAACAAGACTAAACGGAAATGAACAAAGTGACAGGGGAAGAGAGTTCAGGAGCAGATACAAGTTTTTCCAAATTTACACTCTTGTCCTCCAAATCCGACGCCAGACACTAGTAGTTGCGTAGCTTTTGAATATTCTCGGTTGGGATTTTCCTTTGACGAAGGAATGGCTAAGAATACAATTTGTTAGCTTATTATATTTGTGAATTTCCATCGAAAGTAACGAACTTGTTGTATTCTAGTGTTTGTACGGATCAGGAACTTGTTACGATCGTCGAGGAAGGTATGGCAACACAAAAGGCAGAGTAAAGTGGTGACAGACAGAAAGTAATAAACAAATACGTATTTTGAAACGGAGACGGTGCCGGACGGTGACCGGATAGTGGCAGTTAGGAGTTTTCTTTGCGTTTCAAACTCTCACACTGTTGAGAGTTTTGTATTGGAGGGAAAACATTCTCTGAGTTGTCTTCCTTTTTTTTTTTCTTTTGCTTTTTTCTATTGTCTCCTTAATTGATCAAAATGTAAAGAACTGAGAAGAGGGTATTTGGCGAATGAAATAGCTCTCATTCATTTCTGTGTATTAACAGTTGCAGAAAAAATATCAAGAAAATCTTATATACTAAGCTACCTACTTATACGACGTAGTACTACCACAGCTAACTAAGTTGTGTAAAGCTAAGTTAAATAACTATTTACATGATATAAATTTCAACATTCCACTAAACCTTCCTTGAGCTGTTGTCTAACCACATGACAATCAATGTCAATGTGCTTAGTCCTCTCATGAAAAACAGGATTAGCAGCTATATGTAATGCGGCTTTATTGTCACAATGCAGAGAAACCGGAAGCTGAAAATGTACTGCCAAATCTCTAA
Organism: Erythroxylum acuminatum; assembly: GCA_026284645.1. NCBI lineage: Eukaryota > Viridiplantae > Streptophyta > Magnoliopsida > Malpighiales > Erythroxylaceae > Erythroxylum > Erythroxylum acuminatum. The sequence goes on from JANKOD010000001.1 coordinate 1,519,795, forward strand.
GAATAAAAGAAATCCACATAAGCTCAGTCACAGCATCAGCCATGCTCCGATATTCTGCCTCAGCTGACGATCTGGAAACCGTAACTTGCTTTTTACACTTCCAAGAGACAAGAGATTGGCCCAGAAAAACACAATAACCTATCAAAGATTTTCTACTGTCCATACATGCTGCCCAGTCTGCATCACTATACACAACAGGTTGAAAATCTATCGAGACTGGATAAAACAAACCCAACGATGGGCATCCCTTCAAATACTTCAACACATGCATGACACTACTCTTCGATACTTTTGAACATCCTCAAGTAACTCCCCTGACTCACTACTAAGTTTCAACCCCTTTGGTATAGGAGTTGCAATGGGCTTGGCTCCCATTAAACCTGCCTCAGAAATAAGATCCAAAGTATATTTCCTCTGATTCACATAAGTGCCAGCAGAGGACCGTGCAATCTCCAATCCAAGAAAATATCTAGCTGGTCCTAGATTCTTGATAGTAAACTTCTGATCTAGAAAAGTTTTCAAATTATTAATCACCTGTTCGGAAGTACAACATATCATCAACATAAACAAGTACAACCACAAATTCTGCCCCTGCATGATATACAAACAAACAATTATCATGAACTGATTGTGTAAAACCAAACTCCAACAGGGCAGCAGTCAATTCAATATTCCATTGCCTTGAGGCCTGTTTCAAACCATAAATAGACCTCTTTAATCGACACACTTCTCCTTGTTTCGCCTTAGCATAACCATCAGGTGGCAACATGTATAATTCTTCATCAATAAACCCATGTAAAAAAGCATTATTGATGTCTATTTGATGAAGAACCCACTGCTTTGCAGAAGCCAAAGCTAAAACAATTCTCACAGTAACTGTTTTAGCTACCGGAGAAAAACTATCGATATAATCTTCACCCTCCACTTGATTATAACCCTTGGCCACCAATCTTGCTTTATACTTGTCAACAGACCCATCAGGATGTAGTTTGGTTTTAAAAACCCACTTCGAGCCTATAGCCGACTTCCCTAAAGGCAACTTCACCAATTCCCAGGTTTGATTATCCTCTAAGGCTTTCAACTCCTGTTGCATTGCACTCTCCCATTGAAGTTTACCTTTAGCTTCTGAATAAGACAAAGGATCATCAATCTTATCAACATTTGCCAAAAAACATTTATATTCAGAAGAAAACTCCGTTGGATCTATAAAAGGATAAACCCTAGGAGTATAACAAGTGGGCTGCTGCACTGTAATTGCCCTCTGTCGTGACTGACTTCTAGTAACATTGTTTGTTACAAAATCATTTAACCAAGAAGGTGCATTTCTTGGTCTGGAACTTCTTCTGATCTCTGTTGATGGTTGCCTCGGGTCTGACTGATCAACTAAGACTGCATCTGAATCTGCAGACCTAAAAACTTCCTCTGGTTCAATGTCATTAGCATCAGGCATTGTCAAAGCTGTAGCTCTTGGTTGAGTCGAAAATGGAACTTGCACAACATCAGTTTTCTGCAGCTGCTGTGAAGTTTCTAAACCAGAATGGAAAGGAAATTTATCTTCATGGAAAACAACATCTCTAGCAGTAACATAACCTTTACTGTCAAGATCATAGAGCTTGTAACCTTTCTGTCCCATCGAATGCCCCAAATATATGCATCTACGAGCTCTAGCTGCAAATTTATCCTTTTGTGGCCGCACATCTGTAGAGAAACAGAGACAACCAAAAGATCTAACAATATCATAGTTAGGTTCCTTGGCTGACAATAATTCATAAGGTGTTTTCCAGTTTAGAGATATAGAAGGCCACCTATTTATAAGATAAGTGGCATGTAAGATACTGTCACCCCAAAATCTCTTAGGTAAACCAGATTGAAACATCAATGCCCTTGCAACTTCAAGAATGTGTCTATGTTTTCTTTCTACTGTCCCATTCTGTTGAGGCGTATATGGACAACTCCTTTGATGATGAATACCTTCTTCTTTTAATAAATCTTGAGTCACATGACTTAAAAACTCTGTGCCATTATCAGATCTCATAATCTTCACACTGCTAGAAAACTGAGTTTTTACCATAGCAAAGAAAGTCTTTAAGATGTAACTCACTTGTAACTTTGAAGCCATAAGAAAAGTCCATGTGCTCTTACTATATTCATCCACAATCGTGAGGAAATAATGTGCTCCAGACAAAGAAGCCTGAGCATAAGGACCCCATACATCCACATGTATTATGTCAAAAATGTTAGAACATTTAGTATCACTGGTTGGAAAACTCAATCTGGTTTGTTTGGCCATTGAACAAACTTCACAACTCAAGTTTGTAACAATATTCTGTAAACCATTACAACAAGAAAACTTCTGCATTACAGAATTAGATGGATGACCTAGCCTTCTATGTAAAACATCACAATGTATCACTGCTGTTTTATTTATCACACAAGCAGTTTCAATCGCCTTCTTGCTGTTCTCTATACATCTGAATGTGTCTCCGTTGATGACATACAAATTGTCCTTTACTTCTCCAAAACAAATCCGGCTGTTAGTCGAGAGGTCCTGTAGATCACAGTGAGTGGAATAGAATTTAAGCATTACTGGTTCAGACTTAACCAGTTTACTGACTGAAATCAAGTTGTGGCTGAAACTAGGAACAAATAACACATTATTCAACATCAGCTTATTACTCAACACTACATCTCCTTTATACTGGACATCAACAACCACTCTGTTTGGTAAATGCACTTTAGTCGGTTTTGAAACTTCATAGAAGGTCTGAAACCATTCTTTCCTCGTGCATATATGTGTGGAAGCACCAGTGTCAATTATCCAGTCATCACGTTTTGCATATACAGGAACAGTCATATGTGAATTCACTAACAACATACCTGCATGCTCAACATCGACCAAATTCATGCATTCTGTATCAACAATTTGTTTGCCTTTGAGGATCTTCGAAATCTCTTGTTGAATCAGCTTTGTAATGTCAACACCATTTCTCTGTTCGAAAATCTCATCACAAGGAACTTCAGCTAAGTGAACCTGTTTACCCTTTTTATCTGATTGAACTCCCTTCTTTTGTTTCAACTCCTTCCACCAATCCGGATACCCATGAATTTTAAAACAAGAGTCCCTCTCATGACCCTCCATATTACAATGATCACAATACTTATCCTCTTTCTTTTTATTATCCCTCCTTTTTGAACTGCCTTTGCCGACATTTCCACTTTTAACAAACATAGCATTGTTTTCTGCTGAATCAACATTCTGCATCTGTATGTGTCTCTGCCTTTCGACTCTTGCAACCATAGAATATACCTTGTCAATACTAGGTAAAGGATCGGATGCTAAGATCTGACTTCTGATATGATCAAAAGACTGATTAAGTCCCATCAAGAATTGCAATACTCGATGCTTCATTTCTGTTGCTTCTAGCTTCTTGTTCAGTCCACAATTGCAGCCACTACATTGACACATTGGCATCGGCTCCAACCTATTCAACTCATCCCAACATTTTGCGATTTTGCTATAATATACAGCCAGAGAATTGTTCCCTTGTTCTGTAACATTGATCTCCCTCTGTATTTGATAAATTTGAGGACTATTATTCTTATCCCCAAACCTTTCTTCTATTCTATCCCAAAGAACCTTGGAATTAGTACTGTAGATAAAAGCATCTGCAAGGTCCTCCATAGAATTCAAAATCCATTGCTTTATCATACAATCAACCTTCCTCCACCTTTTATACTCTGAAGCATTCACTGATACGATTAAAGAACCATCAATGAACCCTAACTTGTCCTTTGCTTCCAATGAGTTCATGATTGAAAAACTCCAACTCATGTAATTGGACCCAGTCAGTAACGACGTCACTAGCACCATTCCTGGATGATCAGAAGTATGTAGGCGATAGGGATCATCCTCCTGAAACTCATTCCTACCTGCATATTGCCGAGAATCTGCCATTTCTCCAAAACGCGGCTAAGCTGTAAACAACTTCTGATATACAAAGAATCAACACAAAAATGTCTTCACTGCACTATCAGACGTCGATCTTGGTCAATCGGCTCTGATACCATGATCAAAATGTAAAGAACTGAGAAGAGGTATTTGGCGAATGAAAATAGCTCTCATTCATTTCTGTGTATCAACAGTTCCAGAAAAAATATCAAGAAATGCTTATATACTAAGCTACCTACTTATACGACGTAGTACTACCACAGCTAACTAAGTTGTGTCCAGCTAAGTTAAATAACTATTTACATGTTATAAATTTCAACAATTTTCTAGTTTAAGAAACGCGAAGATTAGATGAGGATGATAAAGCCATTAATATCATCATACAATCAACTCATAATAACTTTAATTAATGATATAGAGACTTCCACTCTAAAAGATGTTAAATCATCTTTATTTTTAAGAGAAGTTATTGACAAAAATTGTATAGTAATATTATTTAATGTAAACATCAAAGCCTAATTGTTATTGGTAAATTTACCGAAAGAAATTCAAACACACCTCTAAAATACCACGACAGTCAAATTTCAAAATTAAGATAGGGTGGGGTTCGCCTTTAACTGCAGAACTCTGGGGTGTTTACTCAGGACTTTCGTTGGCCTGGGAAATAGACTATCGACGAGTTGTTGTTGAAACAGACTCTCTTATGGTCATTAATATTCTCTCGTCTTCTCATATAGTTCTGACTGAGGATCACTTTTTGTGGTAGGTATCAGAGGTCTCTTACAACAAGCATGGGAAGTCCAACTTCAGCATATCTATCGCGGAGGGAATCAGTACACTGATAGCCTGGCGGCTATAGCTTTCTTTCTGGCTATAGCTTTCTTTTTGAGTTCAGATCTGCATTTTCTACGGGAGCCTCCGATGGGAGTCCTGGAGCTACTGCACCGAGATGCTCAAGGAGCGATGTATTCTCGAGCTTTGAGTTAATTTTGTTTGTTTTTCTTCCTTTGTAATCAAAAATAAAAAATAAAAAGGGAACGTAAGGCTGATTATTACAATCGGCAAGGGTGATGATTATAAACCTCTTGAAGCCGTTGGATTATATAAAGAGTTTGCAGAAAATATTCTTATAATGACTAATGCAAAGTTTATATTTCATCATAAATGGACTTTGGATACTATTTGTACTTTATAAGTTTTGGAAGGAAATGCTATTACTTGAATATTTTCAATAACTACATTTTCTTTTATAAATTGTGATAGTACCAAGTTATGATATATGAGATAATGACATATGAGCAAGAAATATATTACCTTATTAAGAGAGGATTATAAGCGAGTAGAGTATATCAAAATTAAACTTATGTGAATATTGCACCTTTAGAAAGAACAAAAACTTTCTTTATTTCAATTATTCATAGAATTAAAAGTATTGGTCACTACAATTTATATCTTTGGGAATATGCTAAGTTGCTTTGAAAGATGAAGTTTAGTACATATTTTCATTGATGACTATTTTTGAAAGGTGAATTTATTTTCTCAAATGTAAAAACAATATATTTACTAATGGAAGGATCTAGTTGAAAAATCAAAATAGAAAAATAAATATCCCAAAACTTTTAACAATTTGAAATCACAGGGAGGAAATTTTAATGATTTATATGGAAGTTATGAAATAGTTTTACACCACATAGTTGTAAGAACTCCTAAATCAGATGGTATTGCTGAGCACATGGAAAATGTGCTAGCTTATTGGTAATGAAACACATCCTATGAAATAAAATATGAATCAATCGATAAAACCTCTGCATGTAGTGCTTTTCTCCTATTACCTTTTCATGTAATGTGTCGAAATCTTTAATTTAAAATTTACTTAAACCTTTTGGGATGTTCAGTTGCTTAAGGAACATAATTCAGGTAGGAGGATCAATAGTTGCCTATGGAAATTTGATTTTTACAAGGCTTTTGATACAATGAGTTAGAAGTTCTTGCATGGAAGCACTTGGTTTCCCAGTGCAATTCATAGCAAGGATCATGTTATGTATCAAAACTTCATCTTCTAGTATCGTTTTTAATGGTGTTCCTACTAACAAGTGCCAATGGAAGATTTTTGTTTCATCACAAGTGTAAAGTATCCAATCTCACATATTTGATGTTTGTAGATGACTTGATATTGATGAGTGGATCTGATTTGCATACTTTCAGGATCCTAGTGGAAATATTTAAAACCTTCTCAGAGTGTTCAGGGCTAAGAATCAATGCAGAGAAAAGTAACTTATTTCTTTAAGGGATGTCAGCAATGTAGATGAACTAAGCAGAATTTCAGGTTTGCAGTCTCATTCTTTACCCTTTAAATATCTTGGTGTTGCTATCTCACATGCTAAGCCCAAATACTCAGATTGCATTCCCCTTATTTAGAAGTACAAGACTAGGATCAATGCTTGTCAAAATAGGTTGCTCACATTTGCTACAAAAGTTAAACTAATCATCTCAGTACTTACTAGTATGCATATTCATTGGCAACATATAGTATCTTACCTAGAAAGGTTATCAAGGAACTTGATCAAATCACTAAAGCTTTCTTTATTCAGGCAAAATAGGAAACTTAAAAGGGGCCAAAATCAAATGGAGTGATATAACAATTCCAAAGAGACAAGGGGGATTAGGAATTGTATTAATCCCTATACTTATAAAAGGATATGGAGATTGCACATAGACGAGAATTATATAGATTAAATGGATTCATGAAAATTATCTTAGAGATCAAAGCTTTTGGTAGCTATAAATTACTAGGGGCACTTTATGGTGTTTCATTCATATTATGAACTTGAGAAACACTATCTACCTCTAGATAAAATACAAGCTTGGAATGGAGAAATCATTTGGCTATGGTATGATAATTTGGCAAAATACATTCCACTAGGGTAAAGGAATGAGATCTCTCAACTTAGGAATAGACTTCCATTTAATGCCAAAGCCTCTTCACTCATTCAAAATGGCTTGTGGTCAGGAAAATTTAGAGGTTTCACCACCTTACTTCAGTATTATCCCCAAATCACTCACTAACATAGAGATGATAGTATCAGCTGGTTAGCAAACTCTAAAGTAGTGTTCACTAACAAATCTTCTAGTGAAATCTTTCAACCTCACAAAGAGAATGTTCACTAGTCTAATTTATTGTGGAAAGACCCTCTCACCCTTAAAGGTGAATCGATTACATGGCTGGCAGTTAAGAACAAACTCAAAACCAAGAACAGGTGGTTTGGTTCTTATAATTCAATGTATGGTGTGCAAACATGCTGAGGAAGATAGAGATCATATGTTCTTTCAATGCAAGTATTGCAGATCAGTTTGGAGTAGACTCATGCATATGTTGTTAGCCCCGAATTTTTTTTTATGACTAAATAAGTATGATTAGCTTAATTAAGTAAATTAAGTCAGCATAAATCAAGTTGTCATAAATTAAGTAAGATAGCATATGACATAAATGAAGTATGAGAATTAGATGTATTAGATATGTTAGATGGGCTTTGGGCCTAAAGAAAACAAAATAAGATGAGAAGAAAAGGGAAAGGAGATAAGTGGGGCTTTGGGCTTATGGGCTTAAGTAACCTAAGTTGTAGTATAAAAGGGAAAGAGATAAGTGAGTTAGTAGGTTAAAGAAGAGAAGACACGAAAA
>JANKOD010000001.1:1527522-1541917 GCA_026284645.1 Erythroxylum acuminatum
ATTAATTAATCTCAAAATTTTACTTGAAAAAACACTTTTTTGAGAAGCTCCAAATTTTAGCTTCTTAAAAAACTGTATTTTAGCTGCTAAAAAAGTCATTTATATTAAAGAAATGTTTTTTATTTTATAGCCAAAAACTCATTTTTCTTAAAAAAGACTTTTGTGATGGAGAAAAGTACTTATTGACCTCCAAAAAGTCCATCCAAACAAAAACTAACTTAAAGGCTAAAAGTGCATTTTAGATCTCAACATTTATAACAAAAATATAACTTAAACCCTAATGTTTTAAAGTATTTAAATTAAATCTTAATGTTTTTAAACCATTCAAAACAGACTCGAAGTGAATGAAAAATTTAAAAAAGTTAATTATCTGCAGTTAAATATCGTAATAATACTGACATGACATTATTTTTATATTTTTTAAATAACAAGTGAACTCTACTATTACATAATTATTTTTCAAATTAATCATACAGATTTTTATTGTAAATCTCACTTGTTATTTGATAATAGTACGTACTTTTTATTAATTTTTAACAATGTCTCACTTATTATATATCAATAAGATTCATCTTTTATTTAAAAAATAAAAATAATATCATATTAATATTAACGTAACGAGTTAATTCTTTTAAACTTTTCATCTAATTAATTAACATTTTGTTTAAAAGTTTAATTTGAACATTTTAAAATGTTAAATATGTTTTATATTCTCTTATAAAAGTTGAGATAAAATTTGTTTTATATTTTGTTATAAATGTTGGAGGTTTAAAATGACAGTTTAACCCCAAATTTTTCAATGAAAAGAGTATTGTCTGCTGATGCTTTTAATAGGCTTGTTCTGAGACTGTACATGCAACAGCATAACTTCAATTTGTGTTTAAACTCATTTGTAGCTGACCATGCACAGGAACACATTTCAACAAGTATATCACATATGTATTACAGAAAAAAAAAAGGTACTCAAAATGCTTTGAATGAATGGAAGCATCTGAATTTCTGATGTTCAATGATGTTGAACTTGATATCTATAATATTGGATTATCAAGTAACATTTTCAGTACAATATTTACTTGTAATAAACCTCCTAAGACCGCTCATACTTCCATACAACTATCTCGATCTCAAACCGAGTCAGTCTTGATCTTCGAGGGACCGTTTTCGAGCTCGTAAGTTGCGCTCTAGACTTTGAGGTACCGGAGGAGTCCTCCCCCTCCTAAATAGAACAGCAAGTGCCCTCATTTTCTGGCAAAGATCAAATATCTGCAACAAATTCATGGGGACAACTAAATTACTAAACATACATACATTGCTGTGACAAGATAAAAGGTTTCTGAATGCTTCTTACTGATGAGGCTTCAATTTCAGCAACACCTTCACAACCTTTACCTCCTCCCTGTAGTAAATCACAGTATTTCACAGCTTCATTTTCATCTTCAAACACCTGTAGCAACATTTCGGTTTTTCAATTAAGCAAACAAGATTAGATGATACGAGACATAATCAAAACCAATTTCAAGTGTTCACATGTGTTGGTGATGTGTAGGGTAGCTAACTACTCAAGGATTTGGCAGGCTAATAACAACAGCAATAATAACAGCAACAACAACAATCTAATGAAAGTCTTGCTGATACGTAGTGTCTGGAGAGGTCCAGTGATATGCAACCTTACTTTTAACTGGTAGAGAGGTTATTTTCAAAAGTTCAAACAATCCACTAACTATAATATGTCCATCAATCATCAACCACGAAACTTTTTCGCATTCTAAAACGGTTTCTTGCTTTCACAGTGTACCTATATTTCCAGTGCACAATATCAGTGACAAATTTGCATCTAAGAGGAATAACTCACCAGTACTCCTTCCCTCACATCCTCTACAAGCATCCGGAACTTCGTTCCGGTCCTTGATTGTTTAGTTTGATTGCCTATTCCAGGCCTCCTTTTTCCTCCTTTGGAGAACAGAAGGCCAAGCTCTCTTTCAACTTCACTGTTTCAAAAGCAAAGCCAGAGCTCAGCTACAAGGATGTTTGCAAACAAAAAACAAACACATCATCAAACAATTGAGACCTGCGATTTCTTCGAGTTTTCATTGTGCACAACTGATTTTCCGTATGGGTTAGTACATATAGGGCCTTTGAAGATTCCATCCATGGATTTGCCTCCAACACTAAAGAAGAATTAAAGGAAAAATAAAACAAAGCTTTCTAAAATTTTGAGGTCAAGAAATTGGAATAAAAAACATCATACAACAGAACCACAAATGCAAAATAGATAGCAATATAGCTAAATTACTGATATTCAATCAAGGAATATGAATCGCCATTCACACATTATAGCTAAAACACCCGGGAAGTGTAAATTTCAGAACAAAAAGTTCAACAATTCTCATCCAGAGTAATCAAAAGGGTATGAGCATAAACTCCTCAGAATGCAGAATCCAAAATAATAAACCTTTCAGCAACAGAAACCCCAACTTATGTTTCCAAAAGAACAATAAGAGTAAGCAAACTGAGGTAAGGATTAAGGAAAAGCACTGAACAAAACTGAAAACCAGAAATTACCCGAACAACCCACAATCTTTTGAACAAGTTTAAAAGGAAGAGGACAAGGAGAGTACCATCATAGCTACTGCTATCGAAAGTCTGATGAAGATGCCTACGCATATCGTAAGCACGCGAAGACACCTGCTTTACAAACTCATCGGAGTTCCCAGGAATGGTACCATCCAAATGAAGAGCTCTCTCAACCTCTTCATTTTCTTCTTCTCCGTCTCCAAGACCGTTCCTTGATCTACAACGAATATATCCCCCACGTATGCTTCTGTACGATACAGAGAAAACAGAGCAGAGCCGAGGAAGACGACGGTGGTTGGTATTAACGGAGAAAGAAGAAGAAGCAAAGGTGGAGACTTGACGGCGTCGACGTTGCAGAGATGGAAGAGGGTTACTCGGAGGAAGGACCATTGACGGCGATACAGTCGCCAATGAATCCATCATCTTGGTAAGCTTGGAGAATTCAGAAAAAGAAATTACCTTTGGATTGATCAATCACACACTAAAATACTTCTTCCGGTTGGTAATGGAAGGAGAACAAATGGGTAGCTTTCAGGATTTGTATTTAAGTGTATATGGAAGAAGAGACAAACAGGTGAGGTGGGTGAATGTACAAAGAAGAAACGGCACGGCGGCCGAGTTTTTGGCGTTAAAGACTCTGACTTTAACACGGTGGCTGTCCAGAGGAGAAAGAAACAAACGGAAGAGTTCGTAACGTGAATCTTCCCTTCTTACTATTTAGTTTTCTTCTTTGAATCTTTGGTGGATATTTCTTTGCCTCAAAAAAAGAGAAAATTAAATTAGTGCCAAAACGTGGGAATTTGTTTGTCCACGTGTCCGAATTTTATATTTATTTAAATTAATCAATATTTTATTAAATACTTTAAAAATTAATCTGAAAATTATGCCAATAAGAAAAGAAGTTTAAGGTAAAAAAGTTCAATCGATATCACACAATCGTAAAATCGATTAAATATAAAATATAATTAAAAATTTTATTCTTATTAATCATAATTTAAAGTTTAATTAAAAATTTTGTTAAATAAAAAAAATTAATTTATTTTAATTTAAAAAATTATTAATTTACAAAAATTGTCTGATTAATTAACAAATTGATCATTCTTAACAACAAAAATTATTAAAATAAATCAAACCGAAAAGTTAAAAGCAGAACTGAAAAGTTGAATAAGATTGAATTAGTCGACCTCATTTTACATTTTATATTTTATATTTTAATATTATTAAACAATAATTTAAATATTTTGCAATTTATATTAAAGCAGATTAATTATATATTAAATAAGTATATCCTTTAGGAAAAAAATTGAAATGTTTGAGTATAATTAAGTCGTCGTCGTCGTCGTCATTATCATCATCACACCTAATTCGAAGTCCCGCAACAAAGCGAGATTTAGAGAGGTCTGATAATATGCAGCCTTACCCTTATATAATAGAGGTTATTTTCGGTAGACCCACATGCAGATGTGACAATAAAAATTTTTTGCAGTTAATAATTAAGTAAAAATTATTATAAAAACAGTATCAACTATTTTTTGTAATTTCTATGAATACATTCATTTGGAAAATTTTATATCTATATCTTCATTTTGTAATAGATTTATTTAGAATGATTTCATTAATTGTTTTATTTAACATAATTTATTAAACTTTTTTTAAATAAATATAAAAAACAATACATTATATTTTGGATCTTTTTCAATATGCCAGTATTTATAATTATGTTCTATCAAAAGAGTTCATCAATATATAAGTCAATTTTAATTTAATATATCAAACTAGAATTTTTTTTATTTCGCTTTAGTTTTACAAATGAATTTATTTTTTATATTGATTTCATAACTATATTTATTTAAAAGAAATAAATAATGTCTCAATCTTATAAATACAAAAATTAACATGTTGCCTTTTTTATAAATATTTATTTAATAAAAGAATAAAGCAGGATGTCCTATCTTATGGGACGTGATCATCTGTACCAGTTTTGCTGTTCCAACCCTATTTCAATTCATCTCATCCACACATTTATATGGGTCACATAACAAATGAAACCACCTGTGCCAGTTTTGTTGTTCCAACCCTGTTCCAATCTATCTTATCCACACATTTATGTAAAACTCATATAAATGTGCGAATGAGATAAATTAAAACAGGGTTGAAACAACAAAACTGACAAAGGTGATTTCATTTGCTATGCTACAGTGTGTTTTCTCTAGACAATCACTTTTTCACGAATTTAAGAGCCACAAAGCTACATCTATTGATGAATACAAGTATACAACAACAACAACATAAAAATTTCACTAAATGTAAAGTCTAGAGAAGTCTAGTAGTACCCAACCTTAGCTTTAACTAATAGAAAAGTTGTTTATGAAATTTGATCGATGAATGGTCAGATAAAAGATCGAAAGTTCATGACGTTAGATTGAGCAATTTAAATAGTAACACCAACTTAAGATCATTAAGGAAAGAAGATAAATTCTAACTCCTATTTAGAGGTAAGTTTAAATCCTGAAAAGTATAATCTACAAGCAAAATGGCAAAAACCTGCCAAATTCTCAGTTCCATGACTCATGAACAACACTTCTAGGACTGCCTTTGCACATCAATAGAGAACTGTATCGCCAGAAATTGGAACAAGGAAACAGAAAATCAAATGATTTTGTTTTAATGTAGAATGACAGCCAGAAGTACAAGATAGAATAGTACAATCTTGGTATAGAACGACAACTAAATACAAAGTATACACACAGCAAAGTATAGTTTGATTCTAAACCAATTTCAAGAATATTAGTGATGAAAAACTTTAAATGATATGATAAGTATGATTGCAAGCACAAGGGCAGCAATTAGAGAGCCAGCAATCCACTTGTTTTTGGTTATTCTTCTAGACATAGAAGCTAAAACTTTCTTGCTCTTGTCAATGGCATCATCTACTCCATGAAGCTGCAAACCAAAAAGAAAGGGAAAACGGAAGAAAACAAAATTTGACAGTATTGATCTGAGTAACTATCATAAAACTTGTAGCCGATGAGAGTTACAGCTGATAGCATGGTCTGATAACAACTAATATCCACCAGGCAATGAAAATCAAGTAAATGTGAAATATGGGGGGATCATAGTCTATCATTCAAATGGTTAATTAGAAGGAAAGACAATGTATAAAATAATCGATTACCTATTTCACTTTTTTCCCATTTTGACATTATTGATCTGAAAAACCCGACGCAGGAATAACTATTATAAAACTTGTAGCCGAAGAGAGTTATAGCTGATAGCATGGTCTGATAACAAATAATATCTACCAGGCAATGAAAATCAAGTAAATGTTAAATATGAGGGGATCATAGTCTATCATTCAAATGGTTAATTAGAAGAAAGACCATGTATAAAATAATCGATAATCTATTTCACTTTTTGCCCATTTTGACAGTATTGATCTGAAAAACCCAACGCAAGAGTAACTATCATAAAACTTGTAGCTGATGAGAGCTATAGCTGACAGCATGGTCTAATAACAAATAATATCTACCAGGCAATGAAAATCAAGTAAATGTTAAATATGGGGGGATCATATTCTATCATTCAAATGGTTAATTAGGAGAAAAGACCATACATATCATACCTTGTCGTGAGCATGTAGAAGAGTCTGGCGCTGTTGGTGCAAGTCTTCAAGAATTGAGATCCCAATCTCTTCTGTCTCCAACACGGTTCTGCTACTCTCCTTGATTCTGTCACCGGACTGATTTAGTCTCTCAACTGACATAGACAATCTATCTCTTTGATTTGCCGAAACCTGTATCGTCAATACCCAATGTCTTAAAAGTTATCAACTAGACAAATCTAACAAAAGAGATATGCATCTCATCTCAAATGAAAATAATTTGTGCAGCAAAATGAGTATTAGCAATCAGGCCAAACCAGAACATAATCCAAATTATCAAGTTAGAAGGAACTATAAATCTTCTAAGTTGAAACTATAGTGCAACACTAAGATGTAATCCCAAGAGCAATTTAATATTAGTTTAGAGATTTCCCTTTCCCCAAAGGAACTGAGCATGAGTATGCCTACCGTATATTTTAAGGGAAAGGTGACAATCTTGACAATTTTCTGATAAATGCAGTGACAAGTGCTCAAAGATCACAAAGCAATAAACTATTCCACATTCCTTGAGTTATGAAAAGAGATACAAAAGAGCATATACCGCATGAGTATCAGCCAATCCGGACTCCAACAACTCATCATGGTTAACCTGATTAGGGTTACCAGACATTGCCCTCTTGAATTCCTTCTTCAACTTATTGAGATCAGACTTATACTCCCTTAGTTTGGCCAGAAGCACAGCTTTGACACTTGGCTGCAAACTCCTGGCCTCAAGGTCCATCTTTCTTACCTATAACAACACACAAAAAAAGAAAAAAGAATTGAGCTTGATCTAGAGTTAGAATTAGAATTAGAAAAAGAAAAGGGAACACAATTTACCAGATTATCACAATCATCAAGACCGGAATTGACCTCAGCCAACTTTGCCCTCTTCTCCTCTGTAAAAATCAAGACGACCCATTTCACCAAATCATGATTCAACCAAAAGCACAGAACTTAGAGGGGCCACCTACCTCCATTTGGAAGAAGAGAAGCAGAGTTGCATTTTCTGGAGAGATTAGCGGAGAGCTCGCAGTACTGACGCTCGTATCCTTCAAAAACCTCGCTCATGATTGCAACTCCGAAGAGGGTAATCAATCTTACAGGATTTGTTTGGATCTTGAACCTGGAAAAATCAGAATCCAACAGCAGATTTGGAACAGAAGATTTTTGTCGGAAACGCAATCCAGTAAAAACACGTCAACGTTTTGTCTCCATTGACTTCGTGTTAAAGAAAAAGGTGTATTCGTATTCTCGCTTGTTCACCTTAAACGCTGCGTTTTACTTCTTTACCTTCTCTCCAATTTTTAGACTCATTTCATCTTAACAAATAAAATTGAAGATTTAATTAACTAAAATTAAATTTAGAAGTTATAATTAATAAGAGTTTAAGTAAATTATAGGGTTAAATAGGCCCCATAAGAAGTGATTGAGTCGATGGAGTGGGGGGACATAGGGCTAAAAAGTTATGTGTGAACTCCCCTACTTACGCTCTCTCAATCGAGTTTGTCGTATAAGGCTTGCCTAATGCGGAGTATCCGGTTAGCGTGATTTACAAATTATTACGTTAATTTGAAGGTTTACCCAGATCTAAAAGATAGCGGCTAATTGTTCATCTGTTTTTTAAAAAAAAGTTAAATAGGTCAAATTCTTGTTATTTAACACTTTCTCGAGTTAATTCTTCGTATTTAAAATATTATAATTTTTTCAACTTAAATTTTAAAATATTATCATAATTCGTCTTATTAATATTATTTAAAAGTGTATAAAATTAGAAAATAGTTTAAAACACAACATATGAATGTTCATACAAATTAAAAATGATATATAATATTTAATTTGGTTTCATTTGTGATTAAAACTAACCAAGAACCTAAAATTGATTTACCATATTTATTATTCCATTCTAATTAATTTATAATAAAATTAGTGATGATGTCATACTTATTATTTTATTCTAATCAAATTTTAGGTAGCACTTTTAATATTGTATATTTTTTTGAATATTTATCTCTGTCAATATTATCACGTAAAAGTGAACATACCAAACAATCCAATTAAAATCCTGCTAATACACGAGATTTAAGAAAGTTCTGTAATACCCAATTAAAATCTTGCGGATACACGAGATCTAAGAAAGTCCTGTAATATGTAGTCTTATCTCTAATTAACAGAGAGACTATTTTCGATAAGTAAAAGCGAAGGATTTTAAAGCTTCAAACTATTGACTTCTGTACAGTACACTAATAAGCAAGCCAGTTAAAAAAAAAAAAAGACCTACATACATTTCTTTCCCCTCCCACAGTTCACTAATACACTAATCATTCATATCCATAAACATGAATGATCCTAGAAAACTATTATAGAATCTTCACAGAGACCTTTCCGGTAAAGTAGGGGAGGAGGTTGAGGGCCTGAACAACCTGTTTCCATCTCTAAACAAGACTTTGTATCAACATCACCAGCTGCTAAAATTTTCTCACCACCGCTAGTTAATCAACTCATGTAAACATGGGAATATTAACATCTCAATTCTGAAACAGATTACTCACTATCATGTGTTTATTAACAGACTAATCACAGTTGAGAGAACACTGCAATGTTTAACCTCCAGTTGTATCACCTTCAGAAGCAGGTGATCCTGTTGAGGGAACAGAACCAGCTTCATCGCACGTTGTACTTCCACCTGCCTCACCGTGAATGTGCTGTGACTGCTCCCAATTTTGATCAGGAAACACCTCTGATTGCAAAGATGGAGCCATGTTATTGACATGTAGCCAAGTTAGCTCCCATAGGCTATCCCCACCCAAAGCACTCCTCTGTACCAGTACTCCCTTACTCTTCATCACAAGCAAGGTGTGCTTAAGCAGCTCTGGCACTACTTCGTGGAGCTTCTCATTCTTCTTCCCTCTTACTTTTACTTTGATGTATTTTTCCATCCGGCTAAGTACTCCCAGCCATAGTTTGCAGAATGTTGTTAACTGCGATAGGTTATGGAGTAATAGTAGAAACACTTTTGACAGCAGTTTTACAGCAATGATTAGTGTTCCTTCCATGTTTCTGTAATCTTTTTGGGACTGTCCCTGGGCTATTTCAAGCAGGTCATCGAGCATTGTGAAAATCACAAGATCAAAGCACTGTATCCACAAACCATGTGGAAGGTTAATGCCATCTATCCCTGTCAAGCACTTTTCTAACGATGAAAGGGCATGGTTTCTGATATCTTCTCTCTGATCCAAGCATACTTTTCTTAGTCCTCGAATAAGCCTCAGCCACATTTCTCCAATATCCTGAAATAATTTTGTAGCTTCCTCCTCCCCCATTGCTTCCTTGGCGTCATGAGACCACCGTGCTAAACAGTCAATAGAACAGGTCATTAGATCTAGGGCCCTAACAGACCTCTCTGTCTGTCCTACCCGAGATTCTGCAAACTGCCTTGCTGCATCCACACAGACAACATAATTGGCCGGTGACAAGTGGACTCCCTCAGACATAATGAACACTAGGGCATCAAATCCAGCTTCAGAAGCTTCTGGATGACGAGCAGTATTTGAAAGTAAGGATGTGATTGTACGCCAACCAATAAGGGTTCTTATATGTGTGGCATTCGCTTTCACTAGGCGACTTACTTCCTGTGTAATTTGTTCACAGTATGCATCAGCAACACGAGGATCAAGCTTCAAAACGAGTTGGAGTGATCTCAAAAGTTCATCTGCCAGATTCTCTTTGTAGGGTAGTAATCGCTGGCAAATTCGGAGAAGTCCAAAAACAGCTTTCTCAACTAATGCACAAGGTATTACAGTCGACTGAACAATGTTGGCTATATGCTCGTAAACACCCTGCCATAGTAGGACAATCCTGTCTCGATTGTTCAGAGTAATTGCAATTAGCAACTCCAGACAGAAAACTGCAGTATCTTCATCCTCCGGAGAGCTGTTCCCCTTTGGAAGCCTCCCTGCAGTCCAGATGAGCGCTCGTGCAAGCTGCAATAATGATATAGCTTGCAAGAACTTACTTTCAGTAAATATGCTATCGATGTGACACTTTTGAATTGTCTGAATAGTGCGTTGATGAGCAGCAAGCTGTTGTTCAGTTGGTTGTGATCGTGGCTCCTCAGTATCAAGAGATAAGAGTTGACTGAATCGTCCCATCAATCCAGAAGATCTCCTAGGTGTTCCCATGGATTGCATACTAACTGAAGACAAAGAGTTTGTGATAGGTTTTCCATGCCCAAGGTCAGGAGAAAGCTCAGATTCGTCAGCAGCATCACTGGCCACACGAGCTGGAAGAAGACCAAGTTTGTGCAACCGCAAAATGCAATCCAGAATATTTCTCCAACCTGTGCGAATATAGTCACCATACCTATTTGCAATCGTGAAAACTGTCACAGTTGCCAACCTCGCTTTTGTGTCATCACCAAATGCTAGCACAGGTTCCTCAACAGACAATGGATTCAAGAGAGTTGTGAACTTACACAAAGATACAACTAGATCATCCAATACATCTTCAAGATGATGGCATGCAGAAATCTTTGCAACTGCTAAGAATCCATCAATACATGTCTGGTAAACATCTTCACGGTCTGCGTGATCAAACACAACAGAAATTGCAGCAATGGTTGGACCAGACATTATTGCAAACATATCATGATCAAGGTAGGGTCTAGAATCCGACACAATGAATGGAGCCGTTTTCTTGGACTTATTCATTAGATCAATCCAATGGCTTGGACTCATTTCTGGGAAACCAGCTCCTTGCTCTGGAGTTGTGCGGATCTCATTCTTGCAAATCGAGTGGTAAAGTTCTGATAGGAACTCCCGAGGCAAGTCACCGCCTCCATTAATGTGCCTATTGTTGCGAATGAAATCCTCTTCTGTCATCTTTTTCTTCACCTGAACATTGTGCTGGTCTGTGTTGAGCATTATAAGCGAATAAGATAACAAGAGTGCAGCATCCTTGTTAGCTAGGACATGTGGTGACTGCTCATAGTATCGCTCAGAAAATGCTTCAAGCACCCTTTGTATCTTTTGTGATTCTCCTGGCAGTCTAAAAGTTTCCAAGAACAGTCGCAAAGCAGTATCCAGATTCATGTCTTGAAAGTCAAACGTCCCAGCAAATTCATGAAGAACCTGAACACAAAACTCATCGTGATTTCCAAGGAAGTCCCCAACAAGATTCTTATCCAATCCAGCAGTATACCTGAAAAAACAGGCCACACTTTGAGGGTCAAGTTTGTCAGGTAAGAGATGAGTTCCTTGAAGAAATTCTAGGCCTTTCTTTGGGTCACGGTTGAAGTGATCAGCTCCAATCATCAACCTTCTCTTTATGTACTTCCTTCGACGGACAAATGGAACCCAGTGATTGGGATCACCATAATTGTCACATTTCACCATCCAGAATGGGGTATACTCCTCAATCTTGACTGGAGCCTGTTCTAAACTAGCTGATTCATTCCCTATCCTTTCAGCCATACCCTGAATAACACCAATTAGTCCATCCAAAGCAAGAATATGCATAGCAGACAAAGGGCAATTGACCGGAAATGCACTCTTTGCCAACAAGTTAGCTAAGTCTTCAAACACATTACTGCATGTAACGTCACAATCCAAGTTTGCATACATATCCACCATAAATGTCTTTTGCCGACAGAAATCTACAAGAGCCTCCATGGCAACCTCTTGTTGCTGGTATGAAGCACCATATCTGCTCTGTGCAAGTCTCAAAATTACACAGGCAAAGAAAGCCTCAAGCTGTAGTTTGAGTTGAGTACGCAAATGGTTATACAAGTTCAGAACAATACTACATACCATTGAAAGAATAAGTGGGCTCATTGACAACCCAAATTGCATAAGATTACGAAATAATTCATCTTGAATTAAATTCAATAACCTAGGATGCTGACAAATAGAAGGACCACCCAATTCTATTGCTGAATTGATTAGGCTCAAAGCAAAAAGGGGGACATCTTCATCAAATGCTACGGTGTTTGGTCTGGGACCCATCCCAACATGCTCAACAACATTCAATAAGGAACACAGGAAATGGAATATTTCCACCATACAAGGGACCCCATATGGCTCTGCCATCAGGTTCATATCAAACGAAAGTGCATCCTTACCACTTCCAGTTCCAATTGTATTTTCTTCCATCACACTTGTTCCCAGACTAGTGGAAACACTAGAACTCAAGTTCACAGAGGAAGCCTGACCATCTAATTCAGAACTAGTGTTTCCATTCTCCATTTGCTTATTCCCCAAGGAGTAATCATTGTCAGGCCCACCAATCTGTAGAAGAAATTAAGCTCTCACGTCTGTTATAAAAGCAAAATTCCAGAGTATACAGTCATCGATGTCTGCTACTCAAATTTAAAGGTTAAATACTAGGCCCCCAACCCTAACCTCCCCACCCAAGAAAAGAATAAAGAAAATAAGAAAAATTTAGGCCATACGATGGTAAGAATAGACAACATCCACCATTAGTCAGACTACCCAATAACCATTTTGTTTTTTCACTTATCATACAGTGAATTTTAGTAGATACTCTAAGTCAACCCGAATAAGTAACACATAAATCTTGGAAATTTACACGACAAACCAAGAAGGTTATGCAGCTTACGCCATGTTAATATAACTACACAGAATGATTAAGGTCATATAAGTTGCCTCTCCTCTCTTTTACCAAAATGCCAGTCATGCATTTAGAATCATTAGGAACATCATCTTAACTAATGCCCTCAGCATGTAGCGGAAGAAATGATAGTTACAAAAGGCAATCTTTTAGACTGTACAAATAAATATGGATAATAGAGGAATTACATTATTTTTCAATTGAAACTCTGAAGAGTTATCATAAATGAAAAGAGAGAAACTTAATTATTCATATTGGCTTACCCTCTTAACCCCACCAATATATATATATATATAAACGGAAGATTGTGATTTGAGAAGAATCAGGCACAATAACTACCTTCTGGATAGGAAGGACTCCATTAACCAGTGCACGTTCGGTGTTGTCAACATCTGAAAGATGAGAAAAAATGCACCTAACAAGTTCTCCCATTGTATGCCGAGCTATGTGCTGTAACAACTCACCTTTACTTCCAGCTTGATGAACTATACGGAAACAAGTGTTCACTATAGTACAAACATGCTGATTACTCAACATGACAGATGCTTTACTCTTCATACAGGCAAGAAGGACCTGAAGTATCTTCATCAGCACAACTTCTTCTGAAGCAGCATCTGTCACCTCAAACCGGCAACTTGTGACAGCATCAACTACCAAATGCATGGCATCTTCAACATTTGCAGTATTTTGATCAATCTCATCAAGAGTTAGTATCTTATAAACAGATGATAAAGCAACCCCAGTTATTTGTGCACCAGTTTCATCTGAGCGAATCACATCCAAAAAAGGCTGGAGATATACAGCAGGATTGATGGTATGCCACGGATGTTGCCATGAGAAAATTTGCCTGCGCAATGCTTTCAAAGACTGAATCAACGAATGCTCCAGCTGATCATCACCCGACACATAACGACCACCCCATCTTACATTTCTCCTCATGACAGCCAATACAGCACCCACTTCAGAATTAATCATGCACGCTAAGGTCGTCCTGTTAGAATAGGAATTATCAAATTCTCCAGGTTCTTCCTCAATTGCCTTGATTCCAGATTGCAGCTTTAGGCGCCCCATGGTTCTGAAGTACCAAGAGTAGACTTCCCAACCCTATCCGAGTTGACTACTTGCTACAAGCAGTATGCACACGAACTAGGCTGAACAAAACTAGAAGTCAAAATCATTTTCAGAGTTCCAAATGTCTGGACTAATGTCGCATTCAACAAACAACACATAAAAAATTTAGGTAATCACTTAAGCTTCCTTCGTCTACTGTTCAATAAACCCCAGTGAATCTCAAATTTGGGAATTGATATTAAAACAGAAGAGGAATAAGAACAATGAGTTTTACCTGTCTCTCTCTCGAGATCTGTGCAGAACAATGAGTTGCCGAAGTAGCTTAGATGGTCCTAAGGGGCCGCCAGACAGAAAAGTGTCCATGCATATGCTCTTCTTTCTTTAAGCTTGTTTGTTTCTTCTCGGTAATATGAAGCAGAAAAAGAGAGAAAAAGTCCGGAGCTCTCTGCTAATTCTACACCACGTATTCTTCATGCGCCGCCG
>JANKOD010000001.1:1571582-1582802 GCA_026284645.1 Erythroxylum acuminatum
ATAAATATTCAAGTTGAGTAAATAGTTAAATACATAATAAATTATGCATTTTATTGTAATAGAGAAGATGAGTTTGTGGGTATTGTGAGAATTATGTGTAAAATATAAGGACAAAAGAAACTAAAAAATAGGTTCATTCATTAATTTTTATTTAACAATTTTTAAATTAAATTTTATGTGACCGACGTAATTTCTATTATATTTTTAAAATATTGTGACATAGAAGTAGAGTCTCCTAAGTGGGCATGACGTTTGTAGTACAATGTCCATATAAATATATATAAAAGAAGAGAATAGGGCATGAATTATACCTAGGCTCCACATTAATGATATTGTTCCATCACCACATTCCAACAATGCTTATCCTTAAAATATATGGACTGACCCACCTTCCCAAGTGCATAAATCCTCACCCCCAATGTCCCTTTATCTTTGTCAATAAAAAAGTTCTAAAGGGTAGAGTAGTGATATTGTTCCCAAGTTCGATTTGAAGTTAATGAGTTCGACTTAAGTTGATCGGTTCTAACTTTTTCTTAATGAATTTTTTTTAGTTTTGGGTCAAGTTTAGGGTTGGGTTTGAGTTACACAGCCCGACAAAGCTCAAAGCTTACAATTTCATATATAAATTGGCATCGTTTTGAATTTCAAAAAATAAAAAAAAATAAATTTAATCAATCTCGATTAGGTTTTGAGTTGTCTGAGCTCAATTGGGCTCAAGGTTGAGTGTGGAGTCTTGAATCTAATCGGACTTTAAACCAGTCCATTATCATGCCTAATTATAATCCTTTTTGTTATATTTAAGAAAGTTTGGCTTTTATGATATGAATGAATTATTGTGTTTGTGTTATGGAAGGGGGGAATAGAAGGTTCTCTCATTCCCAATCCTTGAATTGGCTCCTTTTCCTAATCTCAAAGGCTTCACATGTGAATAATCACACATAGAAAAGCTTATAGTTGATTAAGATTTTGCATAAAAATCTAAAAAGAAAAAGCATTAGCTAATTATTATGCATAATAGCCATGTCTAGATAACACTTATGATGAAGCAAGCATGACCATCTACATATTTAAACAAGATGGTAATGTGTACGTTACGAATAAGGTTATTATTCTTAGCGCGATTTAATCCGATTCAAGTTTAATAGATTAATTTAAGTTAATTAAACATAGTGTTTAAATTAATTCAAGTCATATATAACAAATAATATCATTTTAACGTTAAATTTAAATTTAATCAAAATTTGAGTCGGTCGTAAATTCGGGCCAACTCGGATTAAAAAAAAAGAATAAGAAGACATAATAAGAAATTAAGTTGAGGGATAAGGACATGTGGAAAGTCCAATCACTATGTGGGCCTTGGAGATATTTTCCTTAAAACAAAAATTGTGGCTTTCTTTGACTTGGAATGAGATTTTGAAGAGTGAAAAAAAGGTGAAACTGGAATAGCCTTATACGTTTGAACATGTAGTCAATGGACTATAAAGGGTATATAAGAACACCCCTAGCATGTGCTTTTACACACAGACTGCAATAACTCCAAATGCACCCCTTACCCACTGACTCCATGAGTGGGGGCTCTTTTATAGCTTTGCATATACTAATAGTGTATACATACATACACTTCCTCCTCTCCTCTCTGCCTCTTCCTCTTTGAATTTCCTTTCACCAATATCTAAACCTTCCTTCTGAAACTAAGACACAAACAACCTCTGCAACTAGAACAAAACTCTTCTTCCTCTGCAGAAGCTACAGTTCCTTCTGAGATACCTTTTGTGTTTGTATTATCTCTCAAAAGGGTACTCATTTCTTACCTCTCTCTTCCTTCACGCATGAGCTTACTCCATATTTCTCACTTACCCTCTTTACACTCACTGTGAGTAAATGGAAGAGACAGAAGAATCCAATGCCAGCAAGAAATGCAACGTCAAGACTGAAACTTTTAGAAGTAAGAGCAATAGCCACAAGCACAAGTATCAGTATCAGTATCAATATCAGTATCAATATCAGCATCATCAACTTTTGCAGAACTCAAATCGGTTTGGGGGGTTCTTCAACCACAACACACACCATTGTTTCAACCCAGCTCTTCTACCGTTACCTTCACCACTCCCTGTTCAACTTGCTTCGACTCAACCTTACACTCAAAATCACAGCTTGAGATCAAAAGCCCATTGGAAAACACCTATCTGTAAGCTACGTGGTCCTCCTCTTCCCACCTCTTCCTGTAACCAGGATGACCCTGTCATAACCACTCCATTAGGTAACTAACACCGCATATCAATCCATTCCTTGCATGTTTGCTCTTTAGATTTTCTGTTGTCTCCTTTCTCTATACTCCATATTGGTTTTAGTTGCTACACAACTTTGATGCAGGTAACTATACAGCGAGGATAGCACAAAAAACCGACATAAAAGAAGGCAAATCTCCTTTCTGGATTTGTGTTTTTGTTCTTCGTTTGTATGTCTCTCAGCATGGAAAACTTAAACTTCTCTTTTCACCATGTATAAACAGCTTCACAAGAAGTGCAAACACAACAGAGTCTGTCCCTTAAAGGAGATGATGGAAGGAGGATAGTAGACTCCACTAAAAAGCTACTGGTGGTTGCAAAGCGGCCAGATTCTGGTGGTGTTGAAGGGTCTGTTATTACCCTGCTTGCCAACCATTTTCTTGTCCAATTCGATTCCTCGCAGAAAATTTTCCACTACAACATGGAGATATCTCCAAGTCCCTCCAAGGAAGTTGCTAGGATGATCAAACAGAAACTTGTAGAGAGCAATTCAACAGTACTATCTGGAGCTCTTCCTGCATATGATGGTAGAAAGAATCTTTACAGTCCTGTAGAGTTTCAGAATGACAGACTTGAATTCTACATTAGCCTTCCTATCCCAACTGGGAAGTCATCATTGCCCTTCGAACAATTCTCTGACTGGGAAGAGAAGTATCAACAGCTCAAATTATTTAGAGTGAATATAAAGCTTGTGTCCAAATTGGATGCTAAGGAATTGAGTTGTTACTTGAGTAAGGAAGGTGATGATTGGATTCCTCTTCCTCAAGATTATCTGCATGCTTTGGATGTTGTTTTGAGAGAGGGACCAATGGAGAAGTGTATACCAGTTGGTCGATCACTCTACTCGAGTTCAATGGGAGGGACTAGAGATATTGGAGGAGGAGCTGTTGGATTGAGAGGGTTCTTTCAAAGTCTGAGACCAACCCAACAAGGACTAGCTCTCAATGTGGATCTCTCAGTGACTGCTTTCCATGAGAGTATTGGAGTCATTCCTTACCTGCAAAAACGTCTAGAATTTCTTAGTGACCTTCCTCAAAGGAAAACCAGGACTTTGAGTGGTGAGGAAAGGAAAGAAATAGAGAAGGCCCTAAAGAACATCAGAGTCTTTGTTTGCCACAGAGAGACAGTTCAGAGATACAGAGTTTATGGCCTGACAAAAGAAGCTACAGAAAATCTTTGGTTTGCAGATAGGGATGGGAAGAACCTGAGGTTGGTGAGTTACTTCAAAGACCACTACAATTATGACATACGATTCAGGAACTTGCCGTGCTTGCAAATTAGTAGGAGAAAACCATGTTATCTTCCAATGGAGCTTTGCATAATTTGTGAAGGCCAGAAGTTTCTGGGTAAACTCTCTGATGATCAGACTGCTAGAATCCTGAAGATGGGTTGCCAAAGACCAAAAGCAAGGAAAGCCATCATAGATGGAGTCGTGCGAGGATCTGTTGGGCCAACAAGGTGATTCTTTGAGCACTTAAACAATTGTTATGATGAAAAGTATTGGTTCTTTTACTATTTTCTGATTGCTTTGTTTGTTCTATACCCAACTATCTAATGTTTAGAAAACTTTTGGTTGACAGTGGCGAGCAGGGCAGAGAATTCAAGCTCCATGTTTCAAGGGAAATGACACGAGTAAATGGTAGAATTCTTCAACCACCAAAACTTAGACTTGGAGATGGTGGTCATGTAAGAGACTTATTCCCTTCTCGCCGTGATCGCCAATGGAACCTTTTGGACAGCCATGTCTCTGAGGGAACTAGAATAGAGAGGTGGGCTCTGATAAGCTTTGGAGGCACCTCTGATCAGAAGTCCAACATCCCAAAATTCATAAACCAGCTATCTCAAAGATGTGAGCAGTTAGGCATCTTCCTTAATAGGAATACAGTAGTTAGCCCTGAATACGAGCCAATCCAAGTGCTTAACAATGTATCGGTTTTGGAATCAAATCTCAAGAAGATCCATAGAGCTGCATCAAACAATCTGCAGCTAATAATATGCGTAATGGAGAAGAAACACAAGGGATAT
Organism: Erythroxylum acuminatum; assembly: GCA_026284645.1. Lineage (NCBI taxonomy): Eukaryota > Viridiplantae > Streptophyta > Magnoliopsida > Malpighiales > Erythroxylaceae > Erythroxylum > Erythroxylum acuminatum. The sequence continues at coordinate 1,575,896 of JANKOD010000001.1, forward strand.
GCAGATTTGAAGCGAATAGCAGAGACAAGTGTTGGAGTTGTGACTCAATGTTGCTTGTACCCAAACCTTAGCAAGTTGAGCTCACAGTTTCTGGCAAATTTGGCTCTAAAGATAAACGCCAAAGTTGGTGGATGCACAGTTGCACTGTACAATTCATTACCCTCTCAAATTCCTCGCCTCTTGTCTTCTCGTGAACCTGTGATGTTTATGGGTGCTGATGTGACTCATCCTCATCCACTTGACGATTTCAGCCCATCTGTTGCTGCTGTGGTTGGTAGCATGAATTGGCCAGCAGCCAACAAGTATGTTTCAAGAATGAGGTCACAAACACATAGAGAAGAAATCATCCAAGACCTTGCTGCTATGGTTAAAGAACTGTTAGATGACTTCTACCAGGAAGTAAATGAACTTCCCAAGAGACTAATATTCTTCAGAGATGGAGTGAGTGAAACTCAGTTTTACAAGGTCCTTAAAGAAGAGTTACAGGCTATTAAAGAAGCTTGTTCTAAATTCAGTGGTTACAGACCTCCCATTACCTTTTCTGTTGTTCAAAAGAGGCATCACACAAGACTCTTTCCCTGTGAAACCGATCCCTCTTTGACCCAGAACCATTTCTTCGACGAGAATATACCACCAGGGACTGTTGTGGACACTGTGATCACGCATCCAAGGGAATTTGATTTCTACTTATGCAGCCACTGGGGAGTCAAAGGAACTAGCAGGCCAACACATTACCATGTGCTGTGGGATGAGAATAAATTCACTTCTGATGAGTTACAGAAGCTGGTCTATAACCTCTGCTACACATTTGTTAGGTGCACAAAACCAGTCTCTTTGGTGCCTCCAGCTTACTACGCTCACTTGGCTGCATACAGAGGAAGACTTTATCTTGATAGGTCTGAATCCATGGCTTCTACCAAGAATGCATCTACAATCTCAAGAGCTGCACCACCAAAGGCAACACCTTTGCCTAAGCTCAGAGAGAATGTGAAAAAGCTCATGTTTTACTGCTAATTTTTCATTCCAATTGCTAATTACATCTTTACATTCACCTGCTTTTTGTCCACATGAGCAAGTCTTAATCTAATATAACACAAGACAAATACTTTATTTTAGATGCTAATTAATGGTTAAGAAATTTAGAACATGAAATGAGAAATTTAGAACTCTCAGGTTAAGTAAATAATTTCATGCAGTAAGTGATGCTGTAACATGAAAAAGATGCTGAAAGATGATCTCTGCAAATAGTAAAATCAAAGATTTGACCTTTGTCTGCATACCATAACAAGTTGCTGATTGATTTTTCTACTCTTAGTAGTACACTTTACCGATCTATCTTTTGGATAAACTTTGATTTCATATACTAATTTGATGCATTCAGATTGTAATTCAATCCCTTTTGGCTCTTGAAGGGGATCTGCTTGGGAGGTGCATATATGTTGATTTTAACTCTTGTTACTCAAAAATCATAAAAAAGGAATCTACCCTGCAGGAGTTGAAACCCCCAAAGTAAAAAAAAAAAAAACAAGAGACATGTCATCCCCTGCTGCACATCTATATAGGATTGCAGCTTTTTCACTGAAAAGGAAAGGAGATAAGTGTGAAGGGAAAGCGATGTCATCAGGGGTGGGTGATTTTAGTAAAAGAATAAAATGAAGCAGACAAGAAAAGGAAATTGAACTTAAAGAATGGTAAGGAAACATCATAATGCATGTAAAATCTGACGTATAAATTTCTCCGTGCACACATAAGAATTTGATCATTACACAACATGGAATGGAAAATAGGAGCAAAAAGAAAAGAGAAGTGAAGACAATTGTTGGTTGGGACCCAGAAAGAAGCGAAACCAGCTGAGTGACTGGCAGTGCAGGGCAAAATGAATGCCAGTGGAGAGAATATGTACAGTGAGGAAGGAAAGAAACAAACTAAAAGCCAAGTAAAGATGGATTTGGAGTAAATGCCACTCCATACCCTCTGACTTTCGACTTCCCCTTTTGTCTCTTCTCTCTCTCTCACACACACATACACCATTCATATGCTCTCTCTCCCTCTCCTTCTCATTGCTGCTGGTACTCTGTTCTGTATCAGACAGAAGCTTTTTTCAAGTACTGCACGGTGAGACAGAGAGGCACTGAGAACTAATAAACATGGGTTGTAGACAAGATGGATAGATGGTAGGCACTGGCTAGGGACCAGTTTTGTAGGGACCCATACCATACCTATTCACTAGTTGATTCTTTAGCTTGTCGGTTATTTTTCTATGTTACAGATAAGCTGTTGTATTCTTTTGTGCCTACTTTATTTTATAAGTATTTATTTATTTAATAAAATAAATAAATAAATAAATATTTATAAAATAAGATAGACAGAATAATCTCAATTTCGCAATAAAGACTCTTTAAAGATCAGATCTTTCACACGAACTCAAGAAAAAGATCAAATCTTTACACTTCCCAGAAACAGATAGTTTAAATTCTTGTCCGGGTCTGATTAGCAATTTCTCAGTTCTCACAAATATCAAAGCAATCCTGACAAGATCAATAACTCGCAATAGCTTCGATTCCTTTCGTCGGTGAAAACTTATTCTGCTGCCTTCTGGTCCCATTATACATCACACCTGACCATAACACGTTATACGAGCAACCACCCATCAAAGTTCCAATCCAATCCCATTTGTTTATTCTTATTGAACGATGTACATTCAACTCCCTTGATCCAACGAGTTAGAATCATCCTTGGATCTTCACTGGCCCTTCTGGGTAGGCCACAAAACAAGAGATGGGACAAGGGTAGTCTGGCGTGGAAAAGAGGCGATGGTAGCAACTAGCATGAATTGGCAGGTATATATAGAATCAGCGAAGAGTCCAATGTGCGATCCAATCTGTTGAGTTACATCAGGTGACTTTGATACTTCTGTTTTTTCCTCCAACTAAAAACACATCTCTCTATCAAGAGGAATCGTTGATTTGATAGTACATCCTGTAGTTCTACAACCGAAACCATGAGCAGAGACAAGACTAGTGAGAATCTGAAACTTTAAATATTTTAGTTTAAAATCGAATCCTAATCTGACCAATTTCATCAACTTTGACACTGAAACACGCTTGTCTGAAGAGACAAGCATACCTACATCACCTCAGAACGTTTATAAACTGTTTATCAGTCAAACATATACTGTGTCCACTACCCCATAACATTAATGGAAGTTGGCATTATTTGGACCAGGCAAAACAATTTCTCAGATGGAAGCTGTAGTAATATTCCTGAATGCCTTCACAGACCTGCACTCAGCCATTTAGTTGATTTCATAACTCGGGATACTCTTATATCTGCCTGAAAAATGCAGTTCAGAGATTCATTAGGATTTAAACTATGTGGGGAAAACAAAAAAGTTCTAAACAGACCAAGAGATTTCACTAAAGAAACATACTTCAAAAAGGAGACATTGGTTCCTGTGTAGAGAAGAGAGAAATTGGAATTACTTCATATCAAATGTTAAAATTCCAAGTGTAATTTCAACATTCTTTGCCAAAATCCAGCCTGAAATTTGATATTTCAACAACCTAATATCATCAATATGTCCTAATTTTGGATTTTCAGCTTCTAATTAATATTTCTTCTATTTCTCCTACATCAATTTGTTTTTTCCTTTCTGGAGAAATCACCACTGGAAAGTTCTTACAACCTTTTCATTTCATCACTTCAAGCACTAACAGAGCGTCATGACCAGAAACAGAGCCAACCCAGTAAAAGGTAACCTGAAAACAAATAAAAAAAGTCTATATTTGTGATATTGCTAGACACTAAGTCAATCTCATTGTTCACAAGTTTTTGTAAAAACAAAGTCAATCTTCGACCTATACCTTACTTTAACACTAATTCAGGAGGACTGAAATACTTGAAATGCTGATATTCAAACCAAGATTGGCAGAATCAAGTGTTGCATTCGCAGGTGAACTCTGAAATCATCAGACTTCATCCAAGTAGATTGTAGGGAAAATGCTGTCTTCAAAAATACTATTTCACTACGGTTTCTATAGAGCAAAAGTAGGATGAATGGTGGTTTTTTATACTTGGGACAAAGAGTACCTCATTTGAAGAGAAGCTAAAGATCAAACAACATTACAGATTCAATTCTTGTAATTGTGCATGATGAACCTTGCAAGAACAGACCAGTGCACAAGAAAACCTTCGAATCTCAAATACTAGAACAGAAACACCAAGTAAACAGTGTAAAATTACTGACAGAGACACGAGAACTCTGCAAATAGCCTTCATGCTCCTTCAAGCTAATAATGGCTATTTATGCTCATCAAGGAATTTGCACAAACTTTCTGTACAGCACTGTGGCAGAAAATGAAAGGAAGAGTAAAAGGCAAGGAGGTAGCAGGTTATCTGAACTTGAGACTCTGCTGCTGAAAATCATGGCACAAAAAAGAAAAGTTGTATTATCTTGTTAAAGATTACAGTTCTGTAAACACAGAAACACCAGAACTAGAAGATTTCATTAAACAAACAGAAAATTACTCAATTTTCCAAAGTTTATATCCTTGGAGGAGCAACACTTTCTACATCCATTCTGTAATATTCAAAATATACCCTTTCCTCTATTTCTTTATTATCCAGCAAGTCAATGAAAGGGTTTGCTTTCAGTGATGTTCACATAGAAGAGTTGAGTCAACTGAGGTTAATCATCATTGATAGTTCCTCGAATCAGAATACCTTGCTGGAGTTCCAATTCACTGTTCCTTATTGATCAAGAGATAATTGCAACTAGCAACAAGAATCAAATTCCCTCATGCTGCCTACCAGTTCCACTCCCTCCTCCATTAATTTGTGTACTTTTACTCACAATAGTTAATTTACAGAACATCATCATGGAACAACTACTGATTCAGCAGAAATAACAATTGTGTCTAAAATTGATTGGCATTCACCATCTGCAGCCTCCATACGGTAAGACCGACAACTGAAGTAGAAAACAGCATTCATCATCAAATCAATAAGCACCACAAATGAATACATGATGACCAACAGCGGACCTTCCCATATCCTAGAAGACCCATCCCCATAGCTTAATGTCTTCACTCTATGCTCAAACAACCCTTCGACAAAAGCCAACCCAATTGTTGATCCAAGATATAATAGAAGGCCCACCTGAGTCTGTCCCCTAATCAAGACACTGGATTGAAGCAAAGCTTGCGGCCCGGAAACATCCTCCAAGACAGAAATGACAGTGGCTACATTGCATATAATTATGGCATTTGCGAAAACAATCGAGAACACAACACCTACCAAAATTGCAGCATACAAGTTTAGATCAGGCCAAAAACCCAGCACCGAGAATGAACTACAAACAGCAAAAAGCAGTACACAGAATAATGTGATGCAGCCAACAATCACCATAGAAGCCCAGGCGTAAGTAACAGCAACCCTTTTCCAAATTTTGCCCATGATCACTCGAAATTTTGAAATATCAACGCTTTTCCTTGAATAAGTGCAATCCACACAGTAAACAACTGCAGCCTTTGATAACAAAGACAATGTGATAAACAAAGGGAAGCACACTGTGGATGAAACAACGGTCTCAGAGAAGCGGTGACACGATTGTTTAATGAAAGACCTCAATGGAAGTCCGCTGGACTTTGCAACTAACATTAACTTAATAGTCAGCCTCTTGACAATATTTTGATCAACTAATATATTTGACAAAAAAATCGCAGTCACTGGACAAACGAGCAAAGCTGCAATCATCATAAACGAAGTGGAGTTATACCGGAGAATCCTTATGGTTTCCCTTAAGATCTCCAACGCGTTCATTGAATGGAACTGATGATTAAGTCCATTTTCATTATTAGAAGACTCCAACTCAAAGTTTCGCAAATAGTTCCCTTCAGATCCCTCCTCCAACTGATCCAAACGAGTAGACGCTACCCCAGAAACTTCCATTTAATCAATATCTGTATAAACGTAAACAATATACAAATTTCCAACAAAAATCTCACAAACCCCACTTAACAATCTGCATCTATATAACCCAAAACCCCAAAAGCAGATTGTTTTAACGGGCAATAAACGAAGCAAGAAAACGACATGAATCAGATCTGACAACTAGAAAATGGCAGCCTTTTGAAAATCTAAAACCTGGGTTTCACAAAATGGGCAAGAAAGCATCAACCTTTACAGAGGAACTCCGAGAGAAAATGAGTGGCGTGAATGGTGGTGAAAATTCACGAGGACTCCGCCATTGTCAACAAGAACTCGTTGCGAAACGAAAAAGAATATGGAAGGAGCAGCGTGTAATGGAAAAGGAGGACTAGTGGGTGGATTCTTGGCGTGAACAGGATTAGAAATGGGATCTACCATGGTTTTTTAACCATAGCATACGCGTTGAAGCTGCCATTGCCATTTTGGCATTTCTGTTGTAGCTCGCAAGGAACCGATTCCTCTTTCTCAGTATAGTAACAAAGAAGTGGGGGCATGGTAATAAATCCGATTATTATTATTATTATTGTTATTTAGTGATTAAAAATTTCAACAGATTCGGAATAATCAAACGTTAAAATTTTAAATTTCTTAATTTTTCAATTCGGTTTTTAAACTTTAATTTGATTTATTTTTGTTAAAAATTAATAATTTATTAATTAAAAGTCAATTTTGTAAATTATATTTTAAATTATTTAATTTTATTCAATTTTTAATTTGACGATTTAATACTAATTGAATTTTTTAAATTTTAAATCTCTTATTTTACTTGTATAATTTTCGATTCTATTTTTAAAGCATCAATTATTATTATTACTCTTGTCTTAATTAATATTAAAATGGCATCTTTATTTGAAATTAGTTAATATGTTAATATATATATTAACATATTAACTAATATATTAACATATTAACTAATTTC
>JANKOD010000001.1:1582812-1596812 GCA_026284645.1 Erythroxylum acuminatum
CTTTATTTATACTAAATAGAAAATTTTTAAGAGGTATTTATTGAAACATAAATTATTATATAAAAGAAATATTTAATTTTAAGAATTAATTTATAAATATTTGAATATTAGAGCGAATTCAAATTTTTATAAAAAATTTAAGGATGAACCTATATAATTTATCTTTTTTCCATAAACGTGTTTCAATAAATTAATTAATAAATAGTGTTTAAAAAATTATGATCTAATTTTTTAATGAAAAAATAGGCATGAAATTGCAACAATTAGAAAACCCAACTGGTTCGATAGTTTTAACTGTAAAAATCTTGAATTGTCTAACTTTTAATTTCAGTTTTTAATAATTCTTGTTGTTAAAAATCGATCAATTTTTATCAATTAATAAGTTCTTATAAATTAAAATCAATTGATTTTTATTTAATAATCTCTTTTTTATTAAGTTTCAAAATTTTCGAATCATATTTTAAGTTCTTTAATTTTATTCAATCTTTAGCCAGTTTTATGACGGTATGTTGAATCTTTTAATTCTTAAATTTTTTGTCTTATCGATCTAACTTCCAGTTTGTTGTATATTGTTTTATATAAAAAATCAATTAAAATAAATTAACTTATTTTTATTTAATAATTTTAATTAAAATTTTAAAATTTAAAATTATATATTAAAAATTTAAAATTATATTTAAATTTTTTAATTTTATTACGAAAAAAAAAAAGTGAAGGTACTCCAATCACACAATTTGAATGGTACATGTTCGTGTTCCGCAAGATCCTTATCCAGTGGCAAAGGTCAATATATTAGTAAGAAGGGGTTGGTGCGATAAGCCAATTAAAGCCTTGTTTGATTAAAGGATTGGTAATAGAATATGATAGAATGGAACATATTTTTATTGTTCAATTGAGAGTTTTATTATGAAATGAAACGAAAAGGGATGAAAGCTGAGAGTTTTATGTTACGTTCCATTTCATCTTAAACGGTGAAAATAAAAAAAACAATCGATTTGAAAAGTTTAGGATAAAACGTAAACTAATAAATACATACTATCTAATATACTCTCAATAATTTTTTTAATACCAATTATTTCTTCTAATCTTAACCCTTTTTTTTCAAATTCATTTATTACGGTTCACAAAAATTGTATATAATTAATAACATTTGTAAATATAAATCACATATCATATAATAAAATAAAATTTATTAAATAACAATAATAATATTTTTATATAATTACAAGTGTTTTATTATCCTAAAAATTGGGAACAAATGTAATTTATATAATCAAATTGAACCAATGTCATTCAAGAAACTGTCATTTTGTAGTAAAGGTGCCCAATTGACTACAAACTCAGTACTTATGAACAGATGTAACAGTTCAAACTGGTGATTCAATAGCCAGGGATAAAAGGTTCCTTGATAGCACATACAGTGTGTAGGTCTGAGATATGCAAGTACCAAGACCTCTTTACTTTACATTCACAGTGTTTTTCCCATGAGCCCTGATCTCAGAATAACAAAAGCCAAATCACTGGACAAAGTGAAAGAAAGGCCTGTGAACTCTCCTTGCTCTTTGGCCAAAAATGAAAGAATAATTCAATTCTTGCTCTCAATTTGATGACAACCAAAAGTTATTTACTCAAAATCAAAGCTTTCTGATGTTAACCTGACTAGATGAAGATGATGCTTTTAATCTAAGAATCCCCTCGTCTTGATCAGGTCGGAAGAGGAGATTAGTCCATTGGGTTGGTCGTTGAGCAATCCTGGAAGGAACCCTGTCGCTGTCTTCTCCACCAGATGCTTCATATCCATCACTAGTGGACCTTGATAAAGGGAACCCATTTAGAGAACCAACACCAGCTACGGATAGGCCAGTTAGCCTCCTTGACTCTTCGGCTCCGGATGAGGAAATTCGGACAGGGTGAATATCCGGCGAGCCTAAACTGCTCTCAGGAGAAGAACTGGCAATTCCAACTGAATTAGACATTGTTCTACTTGTTTGGAAAGCACTCCGCGCCTCAAGCTGAAGAGGTGCCAAGCTAGTGGATGTCTCAGTGAAACCTTTCTTAGTTGTTATGCTAGAAACCATTGTCACAGGCTCCATGGATTGGTCTGCTGGAAGGCGAACCCGCTTACTGCCTCGCCTTTTGTTACTGTCAGGCCTTGGGAACTTTAGTCGGCTACTGCTGCCAAAGCTACTATCTCTTTCTAGACCAAAAGGAGTTTCTCTTCTAACCACAGGCTGCAAGATTTTGGATCTTTTTCTTGCCTCTGCTGCTGCTTTAGAAACCTCTTCTGCATTTAACCGGGCCAATGTCCATGGACTTATCTTAACTGCTGCAGGGTTCTTTCTCTTCTCCTCCCCCAAAGTTTTCTTTCCTGACGAACTCACAGATCCGGTCTCTGGAGGAACAACATCAAACTGAAAGAGTAGAAATAAGAGTCACTTAAGAAAACACATTAAGGAAACCCTCATTCTAGCAAGTTAATCCAAATTCCACTAAAAAATAAGCTTTATGTTACACAACCGTTGCTGCTTACTCTCACTGTTTAACCCAAATGAAATAAAAGTGAACAATACAGAGCTGCTAAGCCAAACACTGCCTCTAACAACAGGTTGTATGCAAACATAGACCAGTTTCACAGCACAGGAAATGAATCGAGCAAAAGATAGTACGGAATACTTGCATAAAATATAGGCTTCCCTACTGAATAAAAATCAGCAGAAAGTACCTGGTCTTCCAAAAACAGGCGCGGTGGTGTACACCAGGCTCCCCGGTGGAAAGTAGAAAAGGAGCTTGCACTGCTTAAACCAGTAAGAGAACTTGCCGGAGACATTTGGGGACTTTGCTGTCCTCCCACTCCTTGTTGATCTTGCTCCTGCTCCCTTAAAGCTATTATGTAGTCATATGTGCTGATTCCCTATGACACACGTACAGGTTCACTATGTTAGCCCGCAAATGTAATCGTCAGAAAATTAGTAAATACTTCACAGATCACTCCCTACAAACCCAGCAATAGAAACTCACAAAATATATTCCCAAATGAAAAACTTGGAGTATCCTTTATCAAATTGAAATAAAAGAAAATAATTCATATATTTGGAAGTAAGAAAAGGTTCTGCATTCACCTTTTTAATGAGAAGAATATGGAAAAAGAACAGCTGGACAAGGGGTAGGGTTGCAACCATAGCTAAAATGGTACACATAGCCTGCAAGAATGCAAATGCATATTTCATTACCAATTCATTTACTTGTTCCACTTTCCCCAGAAAAGTAATGAAATCCAAGCCCCAAGTCACTCAAAAAAAAATATTAATGCATTTAAGAATATTTACCGAAGAAAATCACAGACAAAACAAGAAAAATGCTGCAAAGTGCACTCACCACCACAATGACAAATGGAACCAAGGAGAAACTGCTTCCTAATTTGGAGGATATATCCGCAGCGAACCGCTTTCGCTCAAGAAAACAACAAATAAGCACAAGGATTCCAGTTGCCCATTGTAGAATAAGCTGCAATCTCAAGCCCAAGGTGCACAAACCATGTATATTACCTGTCAATATTTAATTAAAATGAAACTGACATGAAAATAAAGAGCTTACTCTGGGTGATCTTCAGTTCTGGCATTTTGCTAGTGGAAATGATACCAGCAAATTCAGGATGTAAAGGTTGTTATCATGAATATTTTGAAAGTGCAGAAATTTGATGGGAGGATGGTGAAAATACAAGCAATGAGGAGCCCAAAGCTACATTTTATGGAGGATTTGTAATATTGAGAAACAAAGATTTCATGCTTCTGTCAAGATCTTTCAGCTGGGAATTCTAAAACAGAGTTAGAAGTAGTTTTATTGCCAGTAGGGACTCGTTTTCCAATCAGCTTTTTGCATGCTAAGGGATCAAGAAACTATAGGGAAGGATATGAAGGTTGGAATCTGATCTTAAGATCCTACGGGAGGTATAACTTGGAGGCTTGTGCTTACCAAGAGAAGAGCAGAAACCATGAGAGTGAAAAACTGTCTGTAATTCTTTTTGCCTATACAATTGTTAAGCCACTGCAAAAAACCAAAACCAAAAACAATTAGAGTAATCATACAAGAGTAATATCTTCAACAATAGTGATCGGGCATACCCTGCAATGATGGTCGAATCGGTCTACACATTTGTCACAAACTCTACAATGCTTGCTGTACTTGAAAACCTGACCAGAACCAAACTTTCATAAGCAGAAATGCTTAATTTATGAGAAACAACTAAGTATAGGTGATCGGTTATCTAAAAATGAGGAAATTGTTGTCAGCGTCACTGCTGCAAACTGAAGAAGCCTTGCTGATGTAGCTACCATTAGGCAAAAGGCCTATTATTAACAGCCGCATTATCATAAGAAATTAGGAAAATGAGGGACAGATGTCGAGTATTTCCACTAACCTCAACCTTGCACAAACTACAATAGAACATGCCATCTTCACTCATATGTTGCTCAGAAGATTTAGAACTTGAACTGCAGCAATTGCATATGAGAGAACAAGGAAAGAAAACCAATAGAAACCATGATGTCTTCCTGGATGACACCTTCTCATCAATGTCAGTATTCAGGTCCTTTGAAGTTGCACCCACACTCATGGCATCCTTATCTAGAGATTGTCTCGCAACTTGAGAAGCATCTGCATCATGCATTGATGAAGCTGACCCACCACCTAGTTTAGAATCCTTTTGATTTGTTTCTTTCCCATCACTTGGGATGTTCAGATACTTTTTGGACCGGAAAACTCCCGGATCAGCAGGATCAGCTGCAGCGCACCAGATGTACAGACCAAAGACACACGTAATCTGGAAAGAAACAAAAGATATCAATATATCATCTAGAGAAAACATATAAGCAAAGCAAAAAAAAACATATAATTATTTGAATGATACATATGAAATTTTAGAACTTGAAATTGATGGAAAGCTCTGAAGTACATTAGAATTCTGTGTCCACATGCAATCCAACTATTAGCCCTTCGCAAAATGTATCCATTATAAGACTACAACTGAAAGAAACCGATACGACAGCCCATCCTATTTTAGGAAAGCTGCAAATATAAATATAGCTATTATTAATCTGTGCCAATTATGCTGTCCTAAAATTGTTTTGGGACATCGCCATCATCTGCAGAAGATGGTGAACAAAAAACCTAATTAACTAGCTATAACAGTGAGCTGCTTTAACTAGTCAAAGCACCTCGCTTGCCCCCCTTGTGACAGAATCATAAGTATGAACCAAAGTCGTCACCCATATCAGATGGCAAAGCAATAATGTTTGATTTATGGCTTTTTTATTACTAACTATCTAAGATCCGTTTAACAACTAGTGAATACAAAGAAAAATGCATTACACGGTCTCTTTTGAACTTACAAAGAAATAATCATGGACCAATAATAAGAAATGTTCTCCCGACATTAGTAGGAAAGCTCATTGTGTCTTCATGAAGGATCATTATGTCAAACATCACAAACATGCCAAAGACTGCTGGTCTGAGTTTCATTTTAACCAAACTGCTTGTCTGAGTTTCATTTTAACCAAGTAATAACAGTTAACACAACAATGCCTTTATTTTTAGTACAACGCAAGATTCGAAGTTCCTAATAACACATCAGATACACCTCTGCACTGTTCACAGCCCACAAGCATCACAAGAAATTGATATATCTGTCAGGATTCACAAGAGTATCAAAATATATAACACTGAGAATGATTGATGTAACATCATTATCCCAGAGAGGTAAAAATACTAAGGACTAATTTGGCACTTTGAGCAATTTTAAGACAAAACAGACATCTACAACGGCAAGAGACAAGTAATTCAACTGCTGTGGGGCTAGCTTCGAATTTTGTTGCAACGATATTAAAACTTTCGTCCAATACGAAAGACTACAACGAAGAACACGGATTGTTATCACAGGCGTCCACTCAAGGAGAGAAAATTCTTTCCTTTTGAGGAATAAATTCAAGTTTATCAGAGAACAGAAGTAGATTACAAGTTACAACTACCGTAAGCAAATTAAAAAGTTAGTAATCGTTCAGATCTTGCTCTTCAACCCACAAAAGTACAGTATTAGTGCATCTGCTAAAGTGAAAGGTAAGGTTTTGAATGTTTTACCAGAGGAGTGTAGATTCCCGTCAGAACATACTGAAATATCCTCTTCCCCACAAAAGGTGCAAAGAACACATAGAAAGCAAACCCAAGTGCAAGAAAAACAGCAACAGCCACCACCTTCACCAGACAGATTTTACAGTAAAAATCCAAACTTTCAAGTAATCAAGGGACTAAAAACTAAGTGAAACCAGCAACAAAAAGTAGCACCGACAAAAGTAGAACCGATGAACAAGCACCTGAAGTGGATGATAAGGTAGTTGCCATCCATGTTTCCTCATTCCCCCCAAATGCAGCGAGCCAAGACAATAATGTATTCAGAGGATATAGCAAAAACAAAGAACCAGAACAGGTTTTGGGTCTTCCTTATATTCTTCCACTTTCCCTCGTTTTACTGAAAGGTTAATGGATATCACCGACTCTAGCACCATTACCAACCAAACCAACAATAACTAGCCATTCCCTTGAAGGGTCTAATCATAGAGAAAGAAAACGGTAAGTGATGAGAAAAGGCCAAAAAACGGAGCAATAAAGTGAAGAAATGACTGGTAAGGTGAGTTGGGGGTTGTGAAGAGGTGTCGACAAAGAAGAAACCTTCGTCTTGTTCACTCAATCATAGCCAGAGGCCATGGAAAGAGAGAAAAAAACAGAAAAGAAAAGGAATGGTCCGGTTTTGGATGTGGGTTTTTCTTTGTTTCTATGCAAGCAAACGCCTTTCTCACTTTGGTCGATACAAAGATTGGAGCTTTTCAATCAAAAGAGAAAAAAAAAATAGAGCTTGTGAAGAGAGAGAAACACATTCATTGAAGGGTCTGTCCTGCTTTGCTTTTTCTTGCCTATAATTACCTCTCGCTGCCTTCCTTTTACTTTTCTCTTGTTTCTAGTGTAACCTTTTTCTCTGGCCAAATCATGTGTCACAGGCCAATGCAACAGACAGTTGTTATTGTTTTGGTTTCACTTCTCCAACCACCAACCCTCCCCCCTTCTTCAAAAACACTTATTAAATGTAACAGTAACAACACTTCTTGCTTTTTTTTAATATATCAGGTACCTATGGCTATTTATTACTGGAAGATAATAAAAATTTCCGTTTGGCTGTAACTAAAGTAAGAACTTAGCCTACTTAATATGGTAATTGCATTGTAATCTAGCACTTTTCGTTTGGTAGACAGTATAAACAGAAAGGAGTACAAAACTGGGAAACAATCTCAAATGAGGGTCATTTGAGAAACTACAAGACCCGCATCTTCAATGTGGTTTCTTCTTTCAAGCTCTTTTTGTACCCATCATCTCCCTCACCACAAGTGTTCTTAGTCATGTTCAGAATTTGGGACCTATAGAATTTCCTCTACTGTGTGTTTTACAGATCTTGATCTTGAACTTTTTCACTTCTCTCTACCCTCCTCTTCCATGTATTAAAAAGTTTGAAAGGCCTAGGACTAGGAACAGTTTTGCAGAAGTCAAAAAGGCCATACCTATTATTATATGGCAGAACCTTACTTTAATCAGAAGAAAATGAATAGAATACTTGAAAACAGGAAAAAAGTAAAAGGGTTAATCACAAAATATAGTTTTTACTCAACCTATGAACAAATCAGTTAGCCATGTGATTTCCCAATGTGCAATAACAAAGGGGAAGGAGAGTGACATTACAAGGGTAAAGGTGGTCTCTAGTCTCTACTCTGTACCAGTAAATGGAATGGTTTTCAATGCTTGGGAAGATGCATTTGGCATTTTCTTGTCAGGCATCGAGCTTCTAAACAGCAGAAAGTAAAAATGGTAAACGAGAAGAAACTCAATCCTCTATACCCAAAAACATAAGTCAGCTCATGCAACCATTAATCTCCTCAACTCAAACACCATCAAACTTGTTGATCCATCAGCTTACTCTAGTGACTATACCCTTATCAGGTTCATGCAATCTACTCCTCCACACATTTCTCCGAGGAACTTGATAAGAGAATAAAAAAGAACAGAAACAGATGAACATTATGAGACTATTATATCCGACAATGGTAGCTGAAGAGCATTAATGTCTTTGGATCTTTATCTGTCGCTCTTCTTCCTCAAAAGATTTCACCCTTTTCTCGGGTACATTTTCCAAGCTCACAACCATAAAATGCTCTTATGGTTGACCCTGAAAAAGATTCTAATGGTAAAGGACAGACAGTGTACAACATTGTATTGAAAAAGATTCTAACGTGAAAGGACAGGACAGTGTACAACATTGTATTGTTTCAAGCAAGAGTAGTAATTATAAAATACTGATCCATCCAATCCAACAGCCATCCATGTACAAAGCATGTAATGTTCCAACCTACTACGAGCCAGCCTCCACTCCCCAGCTGTACATTACAGCTTGGGCACATCTTCTTTCTGCAGCAGTCCCTTCTTTTATATATTATCTACAGGGGACCATCTTCTTCCAAGTTTTGTCATGTTCACAACCCATCTTATCATATTATTCCTCAACAAATTTTGAATTATTATAATAAACAAGTAAAATTTTAAACCTTTATTTACCTTTAAGTCAAAATATCAAGAACAACAACAATACCTTGTAAAAATCTTACCGAGGTGTCGGGTCTGAGAGGATCCAGTAATAAGCAGATGGTATAAATATTAAAAAAGGTAAAAATAATATCTGTCTCTTAAAAGTTATTTAAAATGTACAATTTTTAAAAAGTCCTCTCCTTAAAATTTTGATTAAAAATAACGATAAAATATGAATGACATGAAAAAATATAAAATAATTAAATATTTTTTACATAGTTAACTTAACAAAGATCTTAAATTTAATATAATTCAATTTAATTAAATATAAAATAAAAGAATAATTTTTTTAAAATTACATTATTATTAGAATGATACAGAGCTGTAAGGTTGACAGGCACAACTCTAGAAATAGTGAGCAAACGTTTGCAGCATATCAAGTATAAGTTGAATTTAACAGCTTATCAAGTATATTTGCCGAATTATTTTTTTAATAACTTTTTTTCTAACCTTGTATCAACTACTCTGTACTTTTTTAATTATTATTATTATTATTAAATTTTTTATCTTCATGTTATATTTTGTTTTCAGCTATATCCTTTGGTTATATTTTATATTTTATTTATTTATTGTAATTTTATTTACATAATAATTTAGTGTGCCAGTATTACTTATTTACTCTTTAACCTACATCACTCTTTTATTGTCACATCTACATGTGGGTTTACCGGAAACAGCCTCTCTCTACTCTATAAGGGAAAGATTGCGTACTATCAGACCTCCCCAGACCTCGCTTTATTGCGAAAATTCGGATTAAGTGTGATGACGGCGACGACATTATTATTATTATTAAAACTTATATATTTAGCTATGCTTATTTTAAATATCAAAGTGGTTGAAATTTTCTATTTCACAAATGAAACTTAACATTTTTAAATTAATAGTTACACTATAAATATATTCTTGATTTTTTAATTAATTTTTAATATATTATTATTAGCCTTAAATTATCATTTAAATTAGTTTAAGGACAGATAAACCGGCCTAATTTTTATTATATATATATATAATATAATATACATTTCTTGTTTCTTTATCTTGTTCTTGCATGCAAGGTTGATATTCTTCTTGTCAGCATATGTAGAATCAAACAATAAACTCGTGTATGTATGTGTCTCAAAAGTTAGAGAAACGAGGTTTTGTCTTAAATCTATGAATGTATGCAGTCTCTATGTACTTTGGTACCCGTTGCCTCAATTTGACCGAATCAAATCTTATCTTATAACTAATAAGATTTAACGAAAAATGATAGAAATACTATAATTAAATCAAGAGATATAATTAAAAATATAAACTGAATTGGTTGATTTAATTATAAAAATCTTGAACCCTTTAAATTTTCAGCTTAATTTTTAACTTTTTATTTATACTTATTTTAATAATTTTATTATTAAAAATTGATTAATTTATTAATTATTGGGCAATTTTTATAAATTAATAATTTTTTATATGTTAAAATAAATTGATTAATTTTCATTTAATAATCTCTTGTTCAATTAAACTCTAAAATTTTCGATAGGTAAAGACAATCTCTTTCGATCATATTTTAAATTCTTTAATTTTATTTAATTTTTAACTAATTATGTGATACTCTAATACTGGTTGAACCTTTTAAACTTTAAATTTCCTGTCTTACCAATTTAACTTGCGGCTTTGTTTTTTAAATATTGAAGATAATGGTCAAATTTTCATTTTAAACATGAACGTTTACAATAAAATACATCTTAAACAACTTTAATATTTTGAAAAAGTGCAGGATAAACCTTAAATAGACAAAAAAATTTAACGAAATTAACTCTTTGTCAATTAAAAGTCATGTCAATGTTAACATAATAATGTTTTTATAACTTTAAAATAAAAAGTAAGTATCTTTGTCTTATAAATGTAATTAGTTTCTAAAATTAATCAGAAAGTAACAACAGACCTTACTGTTATGTAGTAGTAGCATCTACAATTATACATTTCAAACAATAAAACCTATCTGTGATTTGCTAGTGAAGCTTTGTTATTTATTTTTAAAATATTATATCAATATTAACATGACATTTAATTGAAGAAAAGTTGACCTCATTAAACTTTTCATCCAATTAAGAACTGCTTTGAATGTTTTGAAGATATTTGGGTTCAATTTGAATTATGGATGGCAGTGAGTCAGGCGGAGACCTAAGGCTAGGCAGCCCGTGGCCCAACAAATCGAAGTGGGGTTGGGATTGATTTAATTTTTTTAATTTCAAAAAATGACGTCGTTTTGTCTCTCTCAATCGAGTCACTGACCAAGATGGGCAGCCCTACTTGTGGTCCGGTCCAACTAAAAAATTCGACCTATGATCCTGTTAACTCAAACTTGACGTGTTAACTTTGACCTAAATAAAGTCGGGTCGGATCAAATTGTCATGCCTAATTTGAATGATTACTACTGTGCTTTGTTGTGAATGATAAGGTTCATATGTACTTTTAACCTTAAGATGCTAATCAATAGTAACTTTTAATAATTAATGTCTAATTGTCTTTTCAAAATGATATTAATTGAAAAAGAAAATTTTATTTAAAATGAATATAAGCCATAATTTTGATATAATCTATGACTCTCTTTATTAATTAAATTGAACTTATAATAATTTAACTTTATTAATATATTGGATTTTTGTAAAATCTGAAATTTGTTTCTTATTGAATTATCAAAAACAGAACCGACATGACCATTGATGTCACATCTCGATCTTTGTTTCGTTTATTGATCTTTTCTGAGGTGCCCGTGACCTATTTTGTAGACTAGCCACCAAAAAGTCACTCCAGGACTGCGTCCACTAAAAGACAGTAACCAACTAACCATAGTTAACATTCTCACGTTCTAACTATTATTGTCGGCTAAGTACTATCCAAAGAAGACATTTAAATACATATTTTATTAAATTTTGTCCGTATGTTTATACGAGCTTTATATAAACGTGTGAATGAGATTTAATATAATGTAATTGAAATATCGAAATGAAGAATTTCATTTGTTTTTTAAAGAGAATGAGACCGCGTTTCATTTATTTATTGTAAAATATGTAACTCATAATAGGTGACACAAGATATGAAATAGAGCAGCTGGAACAGAAAATCTCTCTTATCTCCAAAGAAGGCAAATAGGGATGGCATCGATCACAAGGCGCCCGTCTCGAATTCTAGCTTTGTTGAAGTTGAACGATTTAAAATTTTATTTGTTATTTAAAGTTTAAAAATAATTTCATATTTTTTAAAATTTTAAAATTTTAGATTACATTGGATCGAATTGAGCAATGTTTTAAAAACTTTGCTTAAATCGGTAAGATAAGAGGTTTAAGATTTAAAAGATTCAATTTGTATTATACCGTCATAAAATCAACTAAAAATTGTATAAAATTAAAGAATTTGAAATATGATTGAAAGAGATTAATCTTACTTATCGAAGAATTTAAAGTTTAACTAAAAATAGAGATTATTCAATAAACATTAATTATTTTATTTTATTTTATAAGAACTTATTAATTTACAAAAATTAATCGATTAATTAATAAACTTACCGATTTTTAACATTAAAAATTATTTAAATATATCAAACCAAAAAGTCAAACAGTTCAAGATTTTTACAGTTAAATTGACAGTATCAGTTAAGTTTTTTAGTCATTGGAATTGAGCAATTTAAATCTAAGTCTGAATTCGACTCAAAATTAAAAATAAAAAAAGTTCAAATCTAACTCGAAACTCAATCAAATAAAGTCAAACTCGATGACTTCGAACTGGACCTGAGCTTAATTGTCAAGCTTAAAGGCAGGGTATTAAGACATACAACCAAACTCTTTAGCTCAACAAAAATTTATATGTTATTATAATTAATTATTGTGTAAAAATATTTTAATTTAACCTATTTTATAAAATTGATCAAATTATAGAAATATGATATAGAGATTTCACATAATTTTTTAAAAATATGGAAAAATTTTCTTATGTATGTTTATAAAAAATTATTTTATCTTAATTTCAGTTAAAAATAATAAAGAAATACATGCGACATAAATATCACATATAAATTAATTAAATACTACTTATATGACTATTCAACTCGGTCCTTAAATTCAAACTGAACTAATTAAATCCGACTCAAACTATTAATTTTTCATAATAATTTTAAATTAATTAGTTTAAGTTAAGTTATTATGTTTGGGAAATTTGATCAGTCTGTATGCGACATTCATGCCGCATGCGTTTATCATTATTTTGTAATTAAACTCTAAGAAAAATAATTTTTTAAAAAATTAAAAATTGGAAAAAAACTTAAATAAAGATGCTTTTTCTTTTTCAATAACATTTCTCTAAATTTGACTTATTATAATGTTTCTAAACAGTAGTTGTTACTTTCACTATCTAAAATGGGACATCTCCACCTAACATGAAGATCTCTATCCAATATTAATATTATTATGTCTGCCTTAAAGTGAGAAAGATCCCAACTTTGCATTGATTTGTGCTAAATTTGCTTCTGATTAGACGTTGAAGCTTTTATAAGAATAGAAATTGGCTTTACCAACATGGTCTAACGAGAAATGAAATAAAGGCAACTGTCCAACAAGTTGGTTGAAGTGGTAGGATGTGACCAGGGATGGCACGTCAAATTTTCTGTTTTAACATTGTTATATTAAATCTCGTCTAACTATTGCGAAAACATCATAAGATATGAACAGGCATATTACCTTGAAGGGTTTTGGCATTTAACTCTCATTAGCTATCATCGGTTTATCTTCATTCTCAAAAAATTTTCTCACTATTTGTTCAATGGCGTGCTCACACAAATCAGTCACCGTGCTTAAACTCATTTATCCTATTTGTGAACAGAATATGAAAATCTTCAAATTAGAATTTCAATTTAACTTCTTCAAAGAAATCATATCTCTAAGTCTCTAGTTTGTTTTGAATCAAGAACCATCTTAATCGGAGTTTTATAGATCAATATATGCTTAAAAAGGCAAAGTATATTCGTAACCTAGTTGTGCTCTCCCAACCGATCCCTCATTTTCTTTCCATCAAACTTTTTCAAAACAACTCCAAAAGATACCAATTTTCATGTGGAGATAGATACACGTCTTAGGAATCCATTTCTTCAAGAATCACCTCATTTGGAGGTCGGATGAGGAAGTTATGACCAAAAGAATCCAACATGTTTATACCCTCAATCATACAGTAACATGTCTTGGTGCGATTGCCATAACTTTCACCACAAATGTCCGATTGAGTTCGTTCTTAGACCATCGGAAAGAAGACTTCCAGACTAAAACTTTCATAAAGACCACAAAGTGAGA
>JANKOD010000001.1:1623517-1634105 GCA_026284645.1 Erythroxylum acuminatum
GATTTCCAGCTAATGTCTCTTCCACAAAAATTTTGATTAAAATTTCAAGAGTTCTATCATTCCACTTCGCTTTAATCTTTTTTTTTCAATTTATCCTCACCTTGAATATCTTGGCTTATTATTGACATCTTCTATCAACAATCATGAGTGGTGCTGACAAGAGGCAACAATCGGGACCGTCAGAAATTTGGAGCCTCTATAGTATCAACCAGATTGTTCACGAGATGATAGGTTGGAATGGCTACCAAGCTCTTCTAAAAAGTATACGAATGATTCTGCATACTTTTCTATGAGACGCCCAATTCAGAGAGTGCCTTAGCATAAACTAGTATGGCATAAAGGGAATAGCCCTAGGCATTCCTTCATACTATGGTTGGCTTTTTTGAATAAACTGCAAACAAGAGACAAACTCCTTTACCTTCACACCCTTAATCACTGCTCTCTGTGTACCTAGGACGATGAGACTATTCATCACCTATTTGAATGTTCCTTCTCTAAAATAGTGTGGTTACACTGTCTTTATCATTTCCACTTATACCTTCCTAGCTTGACAAATTTTCATTCCATTCTTAATTGGTTCAACCACACACCAAATTCCAGAAACTATGACATTAATGTGTTTATCATCATCCTTTCTATTACTGTGTACAACCTATGGGCTGAAAGAAACCTCCGAACCTTCAAAGATGAAGTCTCGGAAGTGGGGAACATATGCACTAGAGCAATATTTCAATTTATGGAACAACTGGGCTTAAACGTGAAGAGAAGGTAATATTGGAGTGTTTTATTCTTCTAATGTAATGTTTGCAAGTTTTGATTTCAGATTCAGGAAAATATAGGGAGTCCAATCCCTCTACGGTAATTACAATAAAGAAGACACCAAATTCAAGAAATGCTTCAGCCTTAAAGCATTAGTCTTGGAAGCAAGGGTGATAATCAACGGAGGAGGCACTCCTTCAGCAATGGACCTGCCCTAGCAGCCTAAAAGATGTTTCCCATTAAGATTGTGCTAACTAAAGTCTTAACAGTAGGTGATCCACAACTCCATTGTTGGGTTCTTCAAATCTAGAAGTCCATTCGGGTTTACCAAGGAATGTGGGATGAGAGTTGTACAAACACTTGATAGAGAGGAAGATAACTGCAAAGGAAAGGGCGCAACTTCACCACCATAGGTATTCTACGCTAAGAAGATCTCACATAGTGCAGTAAAATTGAAGAACAAAGCTTGATTTCTCCCACTGATGAGGTGAGGGCTAGAAGTCACGGCATTGTAGAAGAAGAAGACTTGACTAGTTTAATTCTGCTTGAGAATTGTTGTATGATATGCTTGTGTTTCTGGTAAGATGATCCTTGCCATAAGATCATCTTGGTGGGTAGAATTGTCTAGGACGGTTATTGGGATTTTGTGTAAGGAACAATTGTAGGGGTCCTCATGTTCCTAAAGAACGCATCCTGGAATCCATAGTCCACAGACCATCGACAGTTTTCATATGAAACAGACAAGACAATATACCACCAACAGTATCAAGCGGAAGCTCTTCTATAGGCCGAATGTACAGTGCTCCAAATGCGTATGGCCCATGATTTTGAGAATGAATATGTTCATGAAATATTTTTTTCTGACAAGAAATAAGGATTTTTATTTTTAGTGATTAAAAATTGAATTTATCTAATTATAAAAATTTTGAATTAGTCAATTTTTTGATTTAGTTTATTTTAATAACTTTTATTATTTAAAATAAGTTGATTTATTAATTAATTCACTTATTTTTATAAACTAATTGATTTTTATAAATAATAATAAATCAGTTAATTTTTATTTAACTATCTTCTTATTCAGTTAGACTTCAACTTCTTGAATCGGTAGTAATAGTCTCATTTTTAAATCATATTTTAAATTCTTTAATTTTATTAAATCTTTACTACATATCAGTTTTATAATAATTTTCTTATTCAATTAGACTTCAACTTCTTGAATTGGCAGTAGTAGTCTCCTTCTTCAATCATATTTTAAATGGTTAATTATCAAAAAAAGCTCAAACTTTCATCAATTTTTTAATTATAGCCCAAACTTTAAAAGGTAGTAATAAAATATTTAAACTTTCATTTTTTAATTCTAGCCCAAACTTCAAAAAATAGCAATAAAATGCTCAAACTTTTAATTTTTTCAATTTTAGCCCGATAAGGGAAATTTGTGTTACGTGTGGGTCAAGAGCTTTTGGTGTATCCTGCGTGGGTGTCTTGCAATTAAATGTGCAGTGGGACTCTAGTTGCTTATGTGGATTGCCTACATCTTTGATTAACAACCGAAGTTAATCTTAGTTGCGTAAGGGAACAGAATGCTACAGGTGTGCGTTATTGATTTGAAAAACGCAGCTACACCTATATGTCTTCGGAGATTGCAAATACCGCGAGTTAGTGTGTTGATTTTTCCATATTTGTTTATTTGAGGTTGTGCATGTGTTTTGTGGGTTAGCTTCTATGTTACAGACTTGGTTTTCTAGGTTTGTGCGTGAGATATACATGGTGTGTGGACTGTGGAGCTTCTTGTATGGTTTAATTGAAGTTGTTAAAGCTAGGATGAATCAGTTCAATTGGTGGATAGATTTTCAGATGTATTTCGGGAAGCTAAAACTATAGGGAAGTTCTTCTTTTATCTCAATTATATTATTGTTGTGTTCTTAGTTAATCGAGTACTTGAGTTATTTTTATTAATTGTCATTTAATTAAAAATAGTTTAGAAAAATTCTCTGAAGAGATTAACACGAGTCGTTCGTGTTATTGGGTGTGAAATTCTTTAATGGAAAGTGAGGTTGAGAGATAGTGTTAAAAGTTGAGTGGTGTCGGCTGAATAAAGCCTTGAGTAAATCTATTGTACTTCGGTGAAAATGATTAAACTGGGTGAGGGCTCCGCAGACGTAGGCAAAGTGTGCCAAACTGCGTTACCAAATTTTTAGTGTTTTTATTGCTTTTGTTTTTGTTTGTGGTTGAGACGTCCACGGTAAAATTGGAAAGTTTGCGAAACTACTACCTCCTTCAGTTTTTCACTAAGCAGATCTTTTACGGATATATTTTCATGTGACATTTCATTATTAAATAGAAATTCCATCATATCATCTACAGCATGTCCTCTCATTTATAGAGATTGAGTATGTGAAAGTTATTAAATTAATAAAGTAACATAAATTTTCATTTTTACAATAAAACGCTTATCTTTTTTTAAATGTGTGCTAAATAATTTTTATTATTTAATAAAAATGGAGAATAACATTATCATCATTTTAAATGTTTTAATATTTTAACCAATATAATATTATTATCAATGACTCAAAAATTTAATTGGTTCAGTCGGTTCAATCATAAAAATCTTAAACCGTTCAACTTTTCGGTTTGATTTTTAACTTTCTAGTTCGATTTTCTTTAATAACTATTCTTGTTGAAAACTTATCAATTTGTTAATTATTCAGTCAATTTTTATTAATTAATAAGTTATTATAAACTAAAATAAATTAATTAATTTTAAATTAACAATCTATTTTTTAATTAAACTTCAAATTCACCAATGGATAAGACAATCTCTTTCGATTATATTTTAAATTCTTTAATTTTATTTAATCTTCAGTATATTTTATGACGGTCTAATACCTTTCAAACCTTAAATCTCTTGTTTTATCGATTTAACTTCTAGTCTGATTTTTAAAATATTGAAGGTGTTTTAAAAAAAGAATCCTGACTTTTTTTTTTTTTGATAATGTATTTTTTTACTTGCAATTCAATTACAAAATTGATGTTAGGTTTAGAAAATTTATCTAAAACAATCGTTTTGCATAGGACTTTTTGAATATGTAAAATTAATCACAAAAATATTTCATTTACCTGAGCCTACTCGTTTATATAATCCTTCCCCCTTATTCATAAGCTCGTCCAATGCAAGCGAACACAATTTGAAAATTGCAAGATAACATCTTTGATGAAACATTGAACGATAAAGTCAGCCTTGTCCTAATGTTTGAACTTTTGATGATGAAAAGAAACCATATTTTTATTGTTTCTGATTCATTTCGTGGATAAGTGCTCAAAAGGCGCCGCTTTTCCCTTCAAGGTGACACCGTGCCAGCTGCTTATGTTGGCTTTATGTGCCTGCCAGCTTTCAGTCCCTTTTTAGAAATTTGATGTTAGGTTTACCTACACCCTAGGGTAGCAACATTAAAACCTTAGGGTAGCAACATTAAAACCTTCTATAGTGATTTTGTACCTTTTATAGGCATAGAAAAAGGGACCATGGAGGATCCATATGTCTAGTGTTGTTCATTCCTTGTAACAAAATTTACTGTCTTTTCTAAAAATAACCTCGAAAATGATTGAATCGAGATCAGGTTTACATTAAAAGGGATTTATTTTTTACCCGAAGATCAATTAATCTAGATCATTTATTAAGCAATTTTATTACCCTTTTTTAGATCAAATTACATAACTTAACCGATAATTTAGCAAAAGCCAAATTTACAATTAATAATTGTTCACTTAATAAGAAAATGACAAAATTGTCCCCGAGGACAAAAATATCTAACACCTGGGAGGTTCAACAAATGTTGGTGTTATGTCTACCTATTGGATTCCCATAAGAAAAGCTAAGTGGCCTCGAAGTCAACCAAGTCCAAAAATCAGGTATACTGAAAGAAAGCGACTCTATATATACAGATTGCAAAACAACAAACATAACCACTACGTGCTAGAGGAGGATGGAGTAACCTACAAGGATCTATTTATTGTGAAGTCATTGGCAAAAGATGCAAGTTAAACTTAAATACTTGCACAGGAATTTAATTTAAGTTTAAATGGTTAGACATTTTTGTCCTTCTCCATAAATTGGACAACTATTAATTGTATTTTTTATTTTTTATAATTTATTGATTAAGTTACATAATTCGATCCTAACAAAGGTAATAAAGTAGCCCTACAAATGATCTAAATTAATAGGCCGATGCCCATAATCTTCTTCTTCATCGAGCTTGCTAGTTCGGCTTATACACAAGTTTGAAGTTGTGTTTTTAATGTGTGTTAAACTTTTGTTAATCAAATACATTTTTCTATTGTCTAGTTTAAGGAGAAATTATGACCCCTTCTTCATTTATGTGGAGAGTTTTTTATAGGTAAGTATGTGCATGTAGTGTTGCCATTATCTTTTATATATTACGCATGCATGTGGTCCCAATTTTTATTACTAGTAGTGCAATGTTTGTGATACTCATTTTATTATGTTTATCCTTATTTTGATCAACATGTTAGAAAAGGAAGGAAGGAAGAAAGAAAAGACTAAAAAAATGAAATGAAAGAGGAGAGACAAAACATGGGGAGTGCTAATCTTATTAACTTGAAAGGAAAGAATTGAGTGTTTTATGGTTCATTGTTTATATTACTTTAAATGTTCACTTTGTTTTGTGGTTTTAAACTGCGATATTCCATTTTCCAACCCTTAATCCGACCCTATTACAATTGAAATAAAGACCTTCAAATTGATGTTTGTGTTTGATGTGAGTGGTGGAAATTGGATCGATAAACAAGCTTATGGTATAAGCCTTACATGAAATGAACGATGAGTGAATATATTTATCCTACCTTTAAATGCTTGTGAGTGTGGAGAGTTGAGTAAGTGTCTATCACAATTGTTGATGGTTCTTTGAATTGAAGTACTTACTGATTTTGGCTCAATATGTGAGGAATAGTTTGTTCATGGAGTATTATGAATTTCAAGTTCTTAGGCTGTGTTTATTGAAATGATCGTTGATATCTTTGACTATTATTTGGAAAAAAAAATTCTTTCCATTATTTGTTATTGTATAGCCCGGTGTTCTTTATTTTACTTGAGGATAAGCATAGTTTAAGTGTGGGGGAATTATTGTGTCTAATTTCTGTTGAATTTTGCTTGCATTCATACCTTGATTTTGGTTAGTTTTTAATCCAAATTAATGGTGAATTGAGTGAGAATGATGTGAATATTGCATGGATGTCAATTGGATTGTATTGTAAATATTGCATTAGAAATCAGAGAAATTTAGCATGAAAATGGGTATGACAAGTTAATTACATGTCACAAATTAAGGTCACACCATGTAAGTCACGGGTGTGACCATGTAACTCACAGGTGTGGAACCATAGTCGTGACCATAGCTGCACGGGGGTGACAAATGACCACCTCATGCACTCCCGTAACTCATTTTTCTTTAATTTATCAACTTGTTACATGCCATATGCAAGAGGGACAACACAAAAACTTAAACTTAAACGAGAGTACAAATAAAAATGATAGGAGGGTGGCGGCGACATCTTTCATTCCATTCTTCATTCTTCACTCAACAGACACCCGAGGCAAATGGAGAGAAAGAAGTATGAGAAGAGAGAAAGGAAGCAGAGACCAGTTGACTGAGGGGAAGAAGAAAGAAACATAGCAGAGAGGGGAAGGTCGTGTGAGCATCTGGGTGAGAACAAGTTGAAGCAGAAGGCGAGAGCTAATACGGGAAGCTTGAGAGGTGTAGAGACCACCACCTTCACACTCACCCAATCCTTGTTTGCTTATTATGTTCATCTGTTGCTCTGTTTCATGTTGTTACTGAACTTGTTACTTTCATAGCTTAGCCTACTGTTATTTGTTATCTTTTTATAGTTCATTTGGTTATTTACTTGGATTACTACTTAAATACTTCTCTTATATTAATAAAGATGAGATTGAAGTATTTGAATATGATGAATCTTGTTATTTCCGTGATGGGCTAATCTCTTTTTCTTGAGGATTAATGTAGCTATTTTAGTCAAATATGCATTATTGAAGGACTGTGTTATTGTCTGATGTTGTTATAGATTTTGAACTGAATGAATGTAACAACATAATCAAACTTTGCATCATTTTTGTATTAAACAAATGATCGAGATCACAAGTTTAATATGGAACGAGAAACTATGGACGCTTAGGTTAAGAATTAGAAATATATTAATTTAAGTGGTAATTAATAATTGGGTTTCCATAATTAATTTGGATGATAGCTTGTTGAATACAAAAGTTAGACTTAGTTTATTATTCGAGTTGATCTTAGAGCGCAAATGTTAATTTTAGTAAGGCGACAACCCAATCATTTCTCCTTAGTCATGCATAGGAGATTAAATTAGTGAAATTAATTCTCAAGAGTTTTCCATTTCGGTTAATCTATTTGTCTTTACATCTAGTTGATTTTTTTTCTTTCCAATCTATTTTGTGATTTTCTTTAAAGTCTTCACTCAACAAATTTGGGTAGAATGTTTACGATTGCATTTGTTTTTTTTTTTTGTTCAAGGTTAATTTAAGTGGATCAATTTCACCTCTGTGGAAAACGACTCTGGGTAATCACTACAACTACCTAGTATACTTGCGAGTAGGATAGCCTAGGCATTTTTAGAACTTATTTGGGCACAACAATACCCTATTAGGGGAGTAATATTTTATCCAGAAAATGACTATAAACAAATGCAACCACTAACTAAAAAAGTGATGGTAGAAAGGTTAAAAAGGTAACAAAGAGAGACAAAAATGAATCAAGGAAAATATCATATGTAAACAAGATGTCACAAAAGGGTCAAATATAAAAGTATAGGAAATTTGGTACTTTTTAAACACAATAGTAGAAGGTACAATGTAAGAAAGCCTAATGAACAACTTGTTAATTTAAATAACTATCATTTTAATTTAGTTATGATGTTGGTGAAGCTTTCTGGGAGCAGTAGTTGGAATGCATAAATAACTTGTTTTAATTTTTTATAATATCATTATGCATATTATTTTTAGGTCTCATCAACACTTATTAATTAAGGAGCCAACAATTGGAAAAGTATTAACATGACCAACATCAAGAAATACATTCATAGATAAAAACATATTGCATTCCTTCACAAAAATATGATTATATGAAATATGTTGCTTCCTTGACAATAAGCAAATTATGCTCAAGAAATTAACATTCAATGTTGATGATCACCAAATTAGTAATATACACCTAGTCAACAAAATATAGATATAAGTATTGGTTCAGCCGGATTCTGCTGAAGTTGACCATCATCGTTCTAATCCATAGCTTGTGCAATTCTGACTGTAAGATTCCTGCAAAACATATGAAGGCACGCCGGGGGTTGGCTCCCGGGAGGCCCCTCTGACGCTCAAGTCAGTATTTTCGTAGGGTTTTTGTTGCCGTAAACAGAGAAAAAGCTAGGTTATATTGTCATACCTGAATTATGGCAGAATTATACCTTATATACGTTGTAGATGCTAGGTTTACGTAGATTATTGTGTTTCCATGGGAGTCTAACTCCCGGTGGGCCGAATAGGCCGTGGTTGTTGGGCCCTCGATGTCCATATCTGGAGCTGGGCCTGGTGGGGCTGACATAGCCGACCCGACCATAAGCCCTCCCACTCCTCGAGTCTGACCGAAGAGAAGGGTCGAAGGAGTACATAAGGAAGGTGCGACCTAATCTGTGTGACTTCTTGGGATGAGGCCGGTCGATTGGAGGTCGACGTCTCACAAAGCAATTACCCTTTATAATGGGATGCTGATCGAGCTGGCGATCTATCGTTCGGCGGCAACTGGTCGATCGATTAACTCGTGTTAAGGAGGGGCGATCGACTGGCTTATGCTGGTACAGGGCGATCGATCGATTGGCCATGCCTGGGTATGAGCCGAGTGTACTCAGTCCTTGACGATTTGTATCTCCTAAGCGCCGTTCGAAAGCTGAAACGGTGCGCCTTCTCGATTGTTGCACGGGCGCTGAAATCTATAACGCTTGATGCAATTATTTTTGATGCTCTTCTAGGCGTCGCCGAAATTTAGAACGTCGCACCTCTTGGACTACCATGCATTTATCGTGCATAATTACGTATATCCCTTCGTTTGCCGCGCCATTTCGGCCTCTGAGATTTTCCCACGTAGTCAGTCCGGATTGGCGCGTTTGTTCGACTGATGCTATAAATACTGGGTCGGATAGTTTTTTCTTATCCTGATTTTCCTTATTCTGTATGGCTCTCTTTGGCCTCCGTCCCTTGTCCTTTTATTTTTTCATCCCCTGTCGTCAGGATGCGTCCTTTACGTGGCTTTTCTCCCTTTTTCCGTCCAAAATGACTTTGCTGGTGCCAGGATCATGCCTTTTTCCAGGAGGAGAAAATGGAATGGTTGAGACAGAGTGAGAGGTAATTCCTGACGATTGCGGTAAAGTGAGAGGTAATTCCTGACGAGGTCCTGTGGCAGTTGTGGTGGTTCAAATGTGGCTGCCATAAGACTTCGTCAGGATCGACATGTACCGGACGGGTTATTCGACTTTGGAAGGTGGAGGATCGAGTAGGAAGGATGATATTTGTAGTAGGTCGAGTAGGGAAGATGTTTCTTTTCTGAATGCTCACCTGGTCGGGCTTGTGATCAGGGCAGATTTATTGGAAATAAAAAGAATTTTGTTTTTACTTCTTTCGTTTGCTCTTCCAATCTTGGCGGATGGAACTCCGAACCATTACGGGCTTCGCATGATAGGTTACCCCCTCAAACAGCATATAGGGAATTGGCCAATATAAGTCGATTTATCGTTCGATCTGATGCGACCCGATCGATCTGGGTATTCAGGCCGAGCGACGTCGATGTCGAGAGAATGGTCGTTGTCCCATAATTAGTTGTTTGCCAACCGATTAGTCGATTGTCGAGCGATTAGCTATTTATTCATTTTTCGTTCGAATAGTCGATTGTTCGTTTGTCGGTTGATCGGTCAATTGTCGATCAACTGGTCGTTTGTCAAACGTTGTCAAAACCCGAGCGTTGCTCAAGGGCTGAGCTATGTCGAAGGCCGTAGCCGAGCTATGCTAAGTGATTCCAACATCTCGTGTTGGCGACCTTATCAATGTTGATCGATTAGTCATTTGTCGATCAGTTCTAGTCGTTTGTCGATTCGTTCTAGTCGTTTGTCGATCGACTGGCCGTTTGCCAACCCGTTCTAGTCGTTTGCCGACCGATTGGTCATTTCTCGATCCGCTCCAACATCTTGTGTCGGTTGCTTTGTAGAATTTTGTCAATTGACGATCGGCTCCAACATCTCGTGTTGGCAGCTTTGTCGAATAGTTGGTAAACTACTTCGCCCTTGATCCTGGTTTAATTAGATCTGCCATAAAATCTGGGATTCTTTATTGACGTCGATAAAAATGTGGGCCGTTAAAAACCTGACTGGCATGATCAGGAAAAAGGTTCCCACAACAAATGCATAAAAGGCGGTGAAATGTGAGAGAAATAAAACAAAGCAAGCTTATCTATTGATAGAACGTCTTCAGGTTCTGAGAGCTCCAAGGCCTCGTCAGAATTTTGCCGTTCATGTCGCGCAGGATATACGAGCCATGTCCGGTTTGCTTGACCACTTGATAAGGTCCTTCCCACGCTTGCCCGAGCTTTCCAGGATGTTTCCCGGCCGCTTCCGCTTTCCTTAAAACATAACCACTAACCTTTATGTCGCTCGGTCTCACCCTTTGGTTGTAGAACCTTGTTGCTTTTTGTCTGACGGCTTCTGACCGAGCGGCCGCTCTTTCTCTATCTTC
>JANKOD010000001.1:1665463-1676305 GCA_026284645.1 Erythroxylum acuminatum
ATCATTTAATATTTAGTTGGTTATGTAAACTTATAAATTGAGTCATTTATGTTTCATACAAATATGTAAACTTAAGTTTGAGGCTTTTTTTTTTAATTTCGCCTAGGACCTATAAAACTATAAGAACGCCCGCCTCTGTTAGTTGTTACTATAATTTTGTTCCAACCCTGTTCTGCGCCCAATACAACGTCATTTTGTAGTCGTATTATGCGCATAATAGAGTTAAAACATAGTTATTGGAACAAAGGATCTAGTCTCTTTAATAACCAACCTTGCCTCGTGCTTTCTACGTAATTATAGAACTAGAACTTGTACTTTATGGTGAAAATTTATCTACATCAAACTAACTTCTTCCCTTAACCAGCCATGCTCTTTTTTTTTTTTTCAGAATCCCACTTCTTATTTCCTAATGTCTGGGATGGATTTCTGGGAATAAGAAATTATAAAAGTTGTTAAGGAAGACTTCATGACTTTGCAATAGATTTTGGTAGGTCAAGTATATGGTGTGATATTCTTAGCAGGTTTGGAAGCTGTTTCAAGTGTTTGAACAATCACTTGAGGAAGAGATTATTTGTGCACAAATGGAAGAATATTATTGTTTGCCTCTTTGAATAAACTTGCAGTGGTTGAACTTGTTTGTTCTCTCTTATTCTTTTATTTACTCCATTTGACTTGGATAATTTAGTAACTCATGATGACTCAAAATGAATGGACTAAATTGAAGGTGATTGAATATTTATTGTTGAAGGAGACTGAGCATTGAAATAATTGAAATAGGTTGACTAGAAAAATCAACCTATTTAGTTATTTTACTTTGATAAGATGAATGTTTTAAAAATGGAACCAGTTTGGTTAAATTAACAGTAAAAACTTTGAGCTGGTCAATTTTTTAGTTCGATTTTCAACTTTTCGGCTTGATTTAGTTTAATGCATAACTGCTTAACACTCGAGCCGGCTTATGTGCAGCTAACTAACTTCAGAAGAATGAGCAAATACCATGATTTCCTCTACATTTGATCTGTCAATTGCTCTATTGGTTTTAGAATGAGAAAATAATCTTTTCCACTATCATTTTAGTGCAATGAATCTGCTTCTTAACCTACAAGTTTGGTCCTATAATTCTCTATCCTGTGGATGGAACTCTTACCGGTTACAGCTACTGCTCGAATGGATGATCTTCTGTTCAAGATGCAAGGCAAAATCCTAACAGGAATCCTTGTTAAAGATAACAGCTTTTGTATGAAAGTTCTTCAGACTTTATTGGTAGTATTTCCATAGAGGTACTAATTGTTCTGTATGCAGTTGCCAGGCCTCTGCCTTCATTTTCTACATTATTTCCTTCATAGAAATCAAATGCAGTAGTATAATTATGGTCCCTATATCCCTGCTGCAAGGCCAAACTTTGAATATTTTCCAGAACGTCGTAAATTTCCTTCATCTGCCAAGAAGACGTGTCCCCTGCTCCAAATCTGTATACTCTTGTGTCAACCTCTATTGTACTGTATCCAGGGACCTTCTTAAGAGAAGTGCTTTTCATAACTGATCTGACCTCTGTAGATGCACCCCACTTTCCTTCTTCTGCATAAATGTTAGATAACAAGGTGTAATATCCAGTATCATCTGTGATCACATTTGAAAGGTCGTTTCGGATTCTTTCAATCATGTCGATCCTCTGGTGAATTCGGCATCCATTGAGAAAAGCACCCCAAATAGTAGGATCTGCGGGAAATGGCATGGTGTTAATGATTCTGCAGGCTTCCTCAAGATCACCTGATCGACTCAAAAGGTCAACCACACAAGCAAAATGTTCCCACTTGGGCTCAACACTGAACTCTCTCATCGAGTCGAAGTAAGACTTCCCTTCCTCCACATAACCTGAATGACTACAAGCTGACAATATGTTTGTGAAGGTGACACTATTTGGTTTTATTCCCAGATTTACCATTTCAGCGAAACATGCAATTGCTGAATCAATATCACCATTCATTCCATACCCAGAAATCATGGCACTCCAGGAAACCACACTCCTTTCTGACATGCTATGAAAAACTCTTTGTGCTGCACGAAGATCACCACATTTACAGTACATGTCAATTAGAGCTGTATCAACGAAAGGATCTATCACAATACCCTCGACAATCAGTTTATGGTGTATCCATTTTCCCTTTCGAAGGTTTCCTATTTGGGAACAAGCTTGAACTGCACATAAGAAAGTCACTTCATTGATTCCAATATGATTCAAGCACATTTCATCAAATAGTTTGATTGCCTCTAATGAATTACCATTGTGAGAAAATCCACAAATCATAGAATTCCAAGCTATGATACTCTTATGTTTGATGTCGTCAAATATCGAATATGCTTTATCCAGGCAACTGCATTTAGAATACATATCAATTAAAGCATTCAGAACGAACTCATTCGAATAGCCCCTTTTAATGGCATGACCATGTATTTGATTCCCAAGCACTAATGAACCAATGTCTCCACAAGCTGAGATAGAGGTTGAAAGGCTAAATGAGTCAGCCAATATTCTCTTTTTATGCATTTGCACAAATAATAATAACGCCTCATTCAGGAGCCCCTGATGATTATAGACTGACATAAGCATATTCCATGATACTACATTTCTCTCTGTGTTTGCATGAAGAACCTTCTCGCAATATCCCAGATTACCACACTCAGAATATAATTCTACCAATGCTGGTCCAAAATAATAATCTTCAACGTCCATGTTTCTCCTCAATGCATAGCAGTGAACAGACTTCCCTTCTCTAAGACATCCTAACCCACTACAAGATCCTAGAACACATATGATGTTGAATGCATTTGGCTCCACTTTAGACTCTAGCATCTTAAAGAAAACTTCCAATGCATTTCTAAACCGACCGCTTCGATTATAGGAGGACATCATGGCTGTACAAGAAGTCACATTGAAGGTATCTACATTCATAAATATCCTCTCAGCACTGTACAAATCATCACATTTACTATACATTACGATAAGAGAGTTATCCAAAGAGCCACAAGTTTCGATTCTCCTTTGCAGAATATAACCATGAACAGAGCTAGCTAGTCTTGAGAAACCTAGTTCACTACAAGCCTCAACAACACTAAGCATTGTCACGGAATCCAACTCAAAACCTTCGTATCCCAGCAACCGAAACATCTCCATCGCTAGACTTGCCTCTCCATTATCAACATAGCTTGAAATCATGGTGCTCCATGAAACCAAATCCCTAGTCGGCATATAATCAAACACCTTCCTGGCATCATTCCGACAACCCAATTCGCCATATGTAACAAGAAGCGAGGTCTCAATAACATCATCCCCTTCGTAACCGGACTTGATTATCCTCCCATGGACCCTGGCACCAAAACCAAGATCACCAAGACCAGCACAAGCTCTCAAAACTGAGGGAAATATAAACCTACTAAGCTGAGTCCCACTCAAAAGCATCTCCTTGTAAAAGGAAAGGGCTTCGCCATAGAAATGGGACCAAACATGGCACTTAATGAGCACTCCCCACATGAAAGGATCAGGGTTTTCAAATGTTTCAAAGACGAGTCTCGCGGATTGAAGTGAACCCATTTGAGCATAGGACTCAATGAGCTTAGTGGTGGCTTGTGGGTCGTAGCGGAAGCCGCTGTATAAGAGGTGTGCATGTAATTGGATGAGAGTTCTTAAGGTTTTGCAGCAGCTAAACAAGGGCATGTAAAGTGTCATCGAACTTTAATCTTGTGCTCCGCAAGCAAATAAAGACTGCTCCTTTGATCTTAAAAAGACATCAAGACTGATGCTTTGATCAGACAAAGACATAAAGACTCGTCCTTGTACAAAATTGGAGTAGCTACCTCAACTGGTTCTAACGACTTTAGGACAAGAAACACAGAGACTCGTCAGGACTTCGCTAAATTACTGAAAGTTATTTGATAAAAGTCCCAAACTGCCATGTTTTTCAGTCAAATGAAACAGAACTTCAAGCTCTCAATCACATATTCATTGGTAGGACTTATTATGCACTTGCAAGCAATTACAAGAGCATGAGATTGTAAATAATTAGTACTTTCAGTTGAAGAGGAGACTGTCCACTCCATTGAATTGGGTTTGCGCCGTAATTTCGTGTCTTATATGCTTATCCAGGCAATTAAGAAACATGTCACGTCCAATCCAAATTCTCGCAATAAAACAGTATGCAACCAACAATAACATCAATTATAATAACTAAAATTGTTAAGAGGGTTTTTTCAAATAATTCACATAAAAATAAATAATTAATAAAAAGTAAATAATAAATAATAAAAATGCTAATTAAATTAATTAATTTAAATTAATTGATTCATCAATTAATTAAATAATTTAGACATTATTATTATTGTTTATTAAAAATTTTATTCATTATCCAAAAGAAAATATGTAAACTTAATCAATAAGTTGTTTTGTGAAAAAAGTATTAAAGGAATAACTTTCTTTTTTATTTTTTAGAAATTATTATTTACATAAACCATTGTCTTACCTTTCATATTCTATTAATTTATACCTTAAAATAAGGTAATATTCAAACTTAAAATTAATATTATTATATGTAAATAGAATACAAACTGATAAAATATAACAAAAAAATTATACAATAACTAAATAATATTATGTAAAAAAAGTAATTATTTTTAAAATAAAAAGTCATTGTATAGTTAACCCTTTTTTTGTTAATAATGCAATAATTTACTATTTGAAGAAAAACTTCCTGTCAATGGAGCAACCTGAGTAGAGAGAAAGGACTAGAACATTTGCTACTTAACTGACCCTGAAAGCTTCATGGAACTCTGCATATGGCAACTCACTGTCCCAAAAGATCAACTACAAACTCATTGCCAATCCAGCTAAAACGCAAAATAGTCTGAAAAGATCTAATAGCACGTAACCTTAGCCCTGCCTGATAAAATAATTGTTTCTAATAGACTTATATATAATACAAAATATAAATAAATACATATAAATTAAAATGTAAAAATATGTATGCCAAACCAACCCAGCAAGTTAAAAGAATGCACTTCGCAGTTTGCATCATAACTTTCTTCTCGAGGGATAAGCTCAAAACTATCTTTGTATTATTGAGAATCATTCAGAATTAATACAAAAAGATCTAACAACATTGATCACTCTCACAACCAATCAATCACATCATTCTTCAACCAAATGAAGAAAACGGAATTTGCAAAACTACTCATTTGTGTGTCAGACACAAATCGCAAACAAATACTAAAGAAAAATTAGATACAATTTGTACACAATTCAGAATTATAAATTTAGCATTTCAACCTCCTCTCACCAATGACCAAGATTAAAGAAACCAATGCTGTGGACTTGTTTTCTATCACTTTGCACAAGAGTGATTTGTGCTGTGTGCATCATCGCTTATGGCCGGTGATAAACATATTTTGTTCTGGGGTCCACAATAAGACCCTTTCCACCATTCACCTCCAAATCATGCCTGCATTACTCATTTCAATATAACATTAGAGTCATGAACTTCCACTTCTTTTGCATCATGGACAATTTTGAAATTTCAATGATTAGCAGAGATGACAAGTTAGAATTTAGATCTTTTGATCATGACTTCTAATCAGTATGAAAAATGGTGAACTAAAAAGAAGTTGAGTACTCAACTGGAAAACAAAGTCAGGGATGGTTAATTGTTCGCGAGGCACATATCTGAAGAGCTGCAGAAGCCGATCAACATATACCACTTTCTTCCATGTCTGAAAATTAATTCTAGAAATTACCGAACTTAAGAAATATACAAAAATCACTGGAAATACTGAACAAACATAAGGGTACCACGCTGTCAACAAGAAACTGCATAGCCAAAATTGTAGCCTTCAGGTGAAAAGATGGGTGAAGAACATATATTGCCTACATACAGTGTGGAATGTTAAGAAAACATAAAGCAAAATAATTTAACCATTTGGATATAAAGTTCATTATTATCTTGACAAAGAACTGCATACATGTAGATTTCGCTGGTGTTTACGACCTAAAATCTGCTGTAACCTTCTTATCCATCCCAAATCTGGCTGACTGTTTGTCACACAAACCAATACAGAAAGAGTAAGGAAAGCCAAACTTTTCAAGCATAAGCCTGACAAAAGTCACAGCCTGTTTGAAAATTTTTGAAAATACAAGAAAAACAGATAAACTTTTCCATAAAATTGATTAAAACACTCCATTTTAATTGCATTTTCACAACTATAAACAGCATGTAATTCATGAAATAAATAACCTTTCAAGTTCTGGACACCTGTACCTTTTCCAAGCCATATTTGTAAAGCACATTAAATTGAAATAAAAACAGTGAAAAAAGAAAGCAATTCTTAGGTTCAGAAGTTAGTCAAACATTATAAAGAAGATAATTATATTCCAGTCAGGTCAAGTTTGTCAAGCATTATAAAGAAGATAATTATATTCCAGTCAGGTTACCAACATCAGTCTCCATTTTCCTCTTATGATTTATGAACAGTAACCTTGCATCCATATCTGCCTAGTGAGAAATGCATGTCATGCAATTTTTAAAGGAAATATATGTAAAGAAAGCTCAAAGAGAACATCAAAACACTTCCTTGTTTCCTTGAACAATGGGTACGCATCATTTCTAATCATGCATTTGATAACATTAACCACAAAAGACGAAGAAACCACAATTTAGAACATCTGCCAAAAATATGCATAACAGAGCAAGTACTGACAGGGGAATGAACTTACAGCTGCAAAGATGCAGCAGAGTGGAAATATACAATTGTGTAAGGCTTCTGTATCAAGGGCTCAAATTCCTACAATTTCATGATCAAGAAAGCAGTTTTAGTAGTTAGTATGAATCTCAACAAGGATAAGGAAATTGATTAAAGTACTTTTACTAATACTGAAACAAAATAGCAAATAAACTCTCAGCAATTTCTCAGACTGAGGGACAATGGATAGTTCATGGCAAATGTAACTACCACTGTTCCATTTTGACACTACTTGTGGAATGTAAAGCATGTTGTAACCTCATTACCTTCACTATATAAAGCACAAATCGCTCTAGATCAAGACACCGCAGCAAAAAGTGTGCTCCCACAATAACCATTACAGGGCGACCTTCACTATCAACTCCACCTCTGTAACTGAAAGAGAATAAAATAGGGATTCACCTATTACATGCTACCCAAATCACCAATATGAGGAGCCATAACTATATACTGCTTTTACTACACATGGAATTGCTTTTCACCAAGCAGTTACAACGAAAATTTTTTGCCATCAATG
The DNA here is from genome assembly GCA_026284645.1 of Erythroxylum acuminatum. Taxonomy (NCBI): domain Eukaryota; kingdom Viridiplantae; phylum Streptophyta; class Magnoliopsida; order Malpighiales; family Erythroxylaceae; genus Erythroxylum; species Erythroxylum acuminatum. Next base: position 1,672,767 of record JANKOD010000001.1, read on the forward strand.
TCCATATAGCTTTTGACATGGCTGAGAAATACACGAGAGATCTGTGACCACAAGAAACTTGAGTACTAAACTTCAACAAAAAGTATTAAATTATGCAAACAGAACAAAACTTTCCGCTTTCTAAATTTATACATTGTAGAAAAGAATTAGCATAATTGTGCTCTAAATTGGACATACAAAGATGATCATGATGATTAGCAAATGCTTACACAATTTTCATCTCTGCAATTTCAGAAAGATTAAGAGAATTAGCTTTAGCAAGATATCTGGAATGAAGAGAGTATTCTTCAGCAGCTGAAAGTGGAGGGCCACCAAGATCACCAAATCCAAGCATTTTAGCACAGTTCCATCTACTCTGAGCTTGAGCAGATTTTTCCCATTGTTCCTGGCGTCTCTGATCTGGATCCTTAATTAAGGACATGAAGGCAGGATCCAAGTATGAGTCCAAATATGATGTGTTCCTGTAAGCATAAAACTCATGCACTTAGGTTGCCTAGCAAACTACATCAATACGGAAGTAAACTTCGAAGCCATCTCAAACCATAATGCACATCACTACAAGTCAATTCAAGTGACATAATCTTGCCTCAATACATATGTGAACATTTATTTACTTCATATAGAGTGCAGATATACATAAATATGTAGACTAGCCACAATCCAACTATGCATAACAGTGTATGATAAATCTAGATAGAATCTTTGGTCCGAAGAATAAGGAAAGACAATAACTTTGTTGCAGCTAAGTCCACTGACCTGCGTACCAAGCCAACATCACTGACGGGCAGGTCATCTTGAGCTTGGGGTGGTTTTGAGATGAGTTTCTTGGGCAAAGGCTTTATTCTAATTTTACGTTCATCAATTATAGTCTCACCATTCTCATCCCCCACATCAGCAGGTAGCTTTGAGATGGCCACTTCTTCCTCATGTTTATCACGAGGAAAGTAAAGTGGAAGCAATCTGTACCACGAAAAGGAAACCAAGTAATGATCTCAGGCTATAGGACCCTGATACCTCTGATTACAAAATGACCTCTGATTACAAAATGAAACACTATGCTTCAAGTGTAAAAGGCCATAGGAGGAATGCAATAGACAAGTACCTCTTATATATCTCAGTATCTGTTGATGTTACAGTACAAAAAACAACAGCTCTGATTTTATCTTTCTGCTTCTCTAGAAAACGTCGTATAGTTCCTGAACAAAAGTAAATAGAAAATCAAATATGAATGTCATAACCATACTTAGTCTTCTACTAGTGGTCATTGTCGTAGCATATACAAATATATCAACGTGTTGTTCAGTTGCGTATACTACAGAAGGTCAGGGCACCAACATACTTTATCGTAAGTGTTGGTTCCCTTTCATGTTTTAGAATATATATTGCTCAATAAATCAGGAATTAAGTAACTGCAATGAGCAAGGGAAACTTCTCACTTATAGCCACATGTGCAGCTGGTTCTCGTGGATAGTTTTTAGTCTCTGTATATATGCAGCCCATGGCAATACTGCATTAAAGTGTATCATGCAGAAGTGAGCTTAATGTTCCACAGAGAAAGAAGAACAATAAATGAACAAAAGTCAAATAGCAAAGGTAAGCATGTGCAGCCAAACAACCTCTGAAGCCCATTTTCAATAAGAAGCTCAAGGCAAGAACGGTAGCAATGACTCAATGCATTCTCAGCAGCAGTATGGTACTTCACAGCATACTTAGGCCCAACTGTGTGGATGATTCTCCTACAAGGACGAAAATAAGAAGTGTTTCAAAATCTATGTTGTGAACCCATGGCCTATTTCCATTTCTAGTACAAGTAAAGCAACTCAATAACTGAAGAACCATAGCATTGGTACATGAACATTGCACTTGAATGATGTAATAAGCAGTCAAAAAATCTCATATCATTGTATATCACCAAATATAAAACCTAATATTGTTTCCAAAAACTTATGTAATATGATGAAAAGAGACGATTAGTGTTTGAGTATAAAATGAAAACACAAGAGGATGATATTATCAGTATTATATGCCTGAATTAATCAGTTCCCTAAGAAACATAGACACCTGGCAGGAAGGTCATATGCACTAGTAACTTTTGCCATCCCTGTTCGACATCCACCCTGTCAGAGACAAGTATCAAGTCAGACCCCCTTGTCATTACTCCCTTCATTAAAGCACATTAGCAGAACTATAGTGAGTTCGACAGCAAAGAACACGAAAACTAGAGTCTTTAAAAATATCTCAACGATATCAATGTCAAACAAAGTTTTTTTTTTTTTTGATAAGTTAATGTCAAACAAAGTTGCTGAAGCTGAAAGAACTAATAGCATACCAGCATTGCGCATTCTTCTGCAAGACCAGGTCCAGCTGCCGCATGCAGACCAGGACTGCTGTGTGCTTCATCAAGATTCTGTAATCGACTTAAATGTATATTAAAGACTATCTCAATCACTTCTCGCTTATTCTTAACTTGATCAAAAGGACTTAAAGAGTCAGCCATTCCCTAAGATGAAGCAGGTCGTGTAGTTTCATTGACTTTAAGATACTTAGCACTCACCTCATTTGTAGAGTTCACAACAGCATCGACTTCAATATTCCATGGGTTTCCCCTCCATAAATATATCTTGAAGTTGATTTCATGATCCACCGGAAACCTTGATACCATTCCGTGGCTACTACTTTCTCCATCAGTAGGAGATGTTAAAGGATCAGGGAAATAAGAATTTGTAAATGAAGTGTCTTCTATCTCACAATCGAACGAAGATCTATTTTCTGCGTCACTCCATCGCGGAACTTGATCCAAAGTCACAACATAGTCGCCATTATCAGTAGGTGCCCCACCTCGGGTTGTGGTGGCCGTAGCCCCACTACGAAACATGCCCTTAAAATTCTGATCAGAGGCTTAGCTACCCTGTTCTGGGGCTGCTTAAATCAACACTAGTAATTAACTAACCAACAAGCTTGAATTTTGTATATTCACAGAACTTCCCTGAAATAGAACATCAAAGTATGTCAAATACACAGATTAGACTCCAATTCCCATGAAAACTCACGAAATTCCCCGACACAAGTATTGCCCAGATTACCCAAGAAATTAATTCCATACAAGTTTTAACTCAACTCCATCTCCCCATCACAAACAATAAATTGAAGTACAATGGAGCATAGAAACAACCAGTATTAAATACCCATATCCATTTTCTGCGAAATCTCCGTGAATTTGGAACAGAAACGAATTTAAAGAAACAAGAACCTTTACAATAACAACGGAAATTGGAATTCTTATACAAACTTTCCAAAGAATCCAAAACCCTAATTTTACACAACGAAGATTTGAGAATGGAATCGAATTCGGAGAAAATAGAAGCTTACCGGCGATAATTAAATGATTGGGTGTGAAGAAGAAAAGGAGATCTTTTTCGTTTCCCTCTTCTAAAAATTCAATTATGATTTTTTTAAGTGAAACATTTGATAATTATTTGGGAGAGGAGAGTACACATAGCGTCTTTCGCTGGCTTGATGAGCTTGCGATTTGCAGAGCT
>JANKOD010000001.1:1686240-1700227 GCA_026284645.1 Erythroxylum acuminatum
TTTGGACATGGTCGTAGCATATGAGTTAGTTATAACAAATTCCCTGTTTAGGAAAAATGAAACGCACTTGGTGACTTTTCAGAGTAGCACGTCCAAAATGCAAATTGATTATCTCCTTGTCAAGAAAAGTGCCAGATTATGGTGCAAGGATTGCAAAGTTCTTCCGGCCACCTGCATATTGACTCAACATAAATTGCTAGTTTTGGATCTAGGAATTAAGGGATGGAGGTCACAGTTTGTTACCAAGCATTGTAGGAAAAGTAAGTGGTGGAGGCTAAAAGGGGAGAAGGTGGAACAATTTAGGACTCAAGTTCGGTCTAATTGATCATGGTCTGTGAGTGGGGTTGCAAATTGGATGTGGGAGGGTGTAGCCCCCGTAGTGCGGGCAACTGCCAAAAAACACCTTGGGTATCCAAAGGGCAGGGGGAGGGCGGATGGAATCTTATTGGTGGTCGGGCGAGGTCCAAGGGTCGGTTAAGGCAAAAAAGAGAGCTTTTAAAGATCTTTTAGCAAGTACAACAGAGGCAGAGCGGGAAATTAATAGAGTAAAGTATAGACTGACAAAACAAAAGGCAAAGAAAACAATCTCAGTGGCTAGGGGAGAAGCATACAAGACTATGTACAAGGACTTAGATACGTTAACGGGAGCTCAAAAGATTTTCAGGTTAGCACGAGATAGGGCATGTAGTACGTATAATTTCAACCAAGTTTGTTGTATACAGGTTGAAGCAGAACAGGTACTCACAGAGGCTCAAGCCATCATGAGAAGATGACAGAGATACTTTTACAGCCTGTATAATGAAGAGATAGTGGATAACATAGGGGTAGGTGAATCCTCCGCGTTGGGGCATGTTCTTAACAGGTACTCATAGGAAGGGGTCACGAGGGGTGAAATTATAAAGGTTTTGAGAAGGATGGGAATCGGAAAGGTCGTAGGGCCGGATGAGATCCCTACAGAGGTATGGAAGCGGATAGGAGTTGTCGATATTGAGTGGTTAGTTAAACTCTTTAATGTGATCCTAGAGTCAACCAAAATGCCGGATGAATGGAGATTAAGTAGGTTGATCCCATTATACAAGGCCAAAGGGGACATCCAACAATGTCACAACTACAGAGGCATCAAACTATTAAGTCACACCATGAAGCTGTGAGAGAAGGTAATTGAAAAAAAGATCCGGAGAGCTGCTTCTGTATCAGCCAACCAATTTGGATTTATGCCTGGTAGGTCCACGACAGGAGCAATACACTTACTCCGTAGACTCATGGAATGCTACAAAGAACGAAAACGAAATTTACATATAGTTTTTATTGATTTGGAGAAGGCGTATGACAGCGTACTACAGGTAGCTAGTATTGCCGACAAGCTGAGAGAGACTAGGCTTAGGTGGTTTAGGCATGTGTGTAGGAGGCCCTCTGATGCTCCGGTACGTAGCGGTGAGAGAATAACCCTTAGTGAATACAAGAGGAGAAAAGGGAGGCCTTACAAGGACTGGAGGGAAGTGATCAAGAAGGATTTGTCAGAGTTGGTCCTTATTGAGGTAGTGGCTAGAAATATAAAAGTATGATGTGATCGGATAAGGGTAAAGGATTAACCTTTAAAGTTCGCCAAAACAATATGGTAGTTATTTGGTTATGATACTCGTGATACGCAGATTACCGAGTAGGAAGTCCAACTCAACGTCTGTTCTACCTTTTCTAAGTGTAAGCCTGGGATGAGGCTTACCGGCATTCAACCCGACTTACCAGGACAGGTGTTTGGGGACAGTAGGATTGTCATACCCTCAGGGTCTATGAGCAAGGACTCCTAACTTAATTAGAGACAAGAAGAGTCGGACTGTGCAGCTTATCAGGTATTCGCAGATCTGGACTCTATCAGGTATACCCTGTTATTTTTTATTTTCATTTATATATGAATTTATTGTAATTTTATTTTCATAATATTTTACCGTGCTAGTTTTACTTATTTTCTCTGTAACTTGCATCATTCTTATATTGTCTCATTTGCATGTGGATCTACCGGAAACAACCTTTTTACTATATAGGGGTAAGGTTGCGTACTATCAGACCTCCCCAAACTCCGCTTCATTGCGGGACTTTAAACTGAGTGTGATGATAATGATAATGATGATGATTGAACCCAGGTTGGAAGTTTAATTAGAGATGACAATTAGGCTCCGGTCAAGTCTTGTTTTGCCCCGCCCCGTCCAAGCCTAGAGTTAATAGACTAGGTTGGGTTGGTTGGACCTTGGGTCGGACTAGTGCTCTGGCTAGCTAAGCTTCACTTTACCTGAGGCCCTACATTTATAAATAAAATGACATTATTTTGTTAAAAACAACATTATTTTGTATTTTTAATTAAAAAATAGTTTGGGATAGATTACCTTAGGTCCAAGCCTCAACAACCCATGTCCAAGCTCGACCTGGTCCATTTTCATTCCTAAGATCAATGCAACTAAGCATGTCTTAAAAAGGCCAATCTTTTATTACTTCAAATTACAACATTCACGAAGGGAGTTTGAGCAGTTTATCACAAATAGTACAAGTGCAAAATGAAAGTAAATATTATGAAAAAAGGAAAAAAATTAACGAGATTCAATTAATTTTTATATTATCAAGACCAAGAGCAAGTCACTTTTATTATATTAATAAAATGAAATTCAATAAACTATTATATCCAAATTCTATAAAAGCCTTGAATCTATTAATATTTTTAATCCAGTTTATTTTAATAATTTTTATTATTAAAAATGGTTTAATTAATTAATTAATTAATTATAATAAATTAGAATAATTTGTATTAAATAATCTATTTTAAAATTAATTTTCAATTTATTCGATTAAATAATTTCTAATTCAATTATCTTATCCTACTAAATCTAATTTTATTGATAAGAGTTACAATTTATTGCTTTTACCAGATTCAGCAAGAATCCAATAAATTTCGACTTCAAGATATGATATGAAATTGAAAACTTTGGATGTCGGCCACAGGACTCATGTGGCCGACGTTAACTCCATCCCAATGTCTCCAAAAATCAACGAAGCAAACACGTTCTGACGCGAATCGATGGCCCTTTCTCCATTAATATCTCACACCTAACAACAACAAACACGTAGGTATTACCAGTCGAGTCATGTCAACTTTCAATATATATATATATATCAAAAGCTCTATCTTCCATTATTGATTCGTAATCTCTATCTTATCCTTTTGCATCCTATCTAACTTCAGCAGTTATTCCTATGGAGCCAACTGATTCTTCCCAGAAATCTTCTTCGGGTCTTTTCTCCAGCGCCAAGTTGGTGGCTGAAGCTGCACAATCCACTCTCCGCCATGACACTGACAACTTAGACAAGGGAAAGGTCGCCGGGGCTGGTGCCGATCTTCTCGATGCCGCCGGAAAATACGGCAAGCTGGATGAGAACAAGGGTATTGGTAGTTATGTGGAGAAGGCTGAGGGTTATCTCCGCCAGTACAACACTTCCCAGGCCCCCACTGCTGAGAAAACACATCCGCCTCATCAGTCCCATGGAGACAACGAGGGTGGAGAAGAGAAGAAATCTGAAGGTGGGCACGGCGACTACTTGAAAATGGCTCAAGGGTTTTTGAAGACTGAGGAGTCAAAGCCGTCGTCACATGAAAGTGAGGGTGGTGAAGAGAAGAAAGCTGAAGGTGGGTATGGTGGTTATCTCAAAATGGCTGAAGGGTTCTTGAAGAAGAATTGAGAATTCATCGTATCATCGAAAACTAGGGGAATATTGTGTCAAGTTAATGTTAACGTGTGCTACGTCTGTTTTCGTAATGCCATGCGTGAAATTTGCTCTTAGATGGCGTTTTATGTTGTGTATCTAGGTGTTATTTATGTAAAAGCTTTGTTGTACTATCTAAGTTTTATCATATAATGCAAATAAGTCCTATGTTTAAGGAAAGATGTGTCCAATTTGTTAGGGTTAACGAGGTTTATTCGGCTTATTCCGATTTGTTTCAGCTCAAGAGTTCGACCTAATTTAAAATTAACCAACCTGATTCTTTTAAATTTCATATTTTAGGCAATCTAAGTCCAGTCTAATTGTTTTTGGATTTTTGTTGATCTTCATAACGCCTTTGGGCTAATAGATTTTGGCCTGTTTGACAATTAATTGATTGCATTAGCTAATAATTGATTATATCAGCTGATTTAGCCAACGGATTTCATTAGTTGTTTGTTAGAGATGTTTGATAAAATTAAATATTTAGCTTTTTATGTTTTTAAAAAAATTATAAGGATATAAATATTATATATTTTAGTATTTCGATAAATATTCTTATAAGAATTTAGATTTTAGATATTTAGTTTTACAAAAATTAAATTTATAACATGCAACACACATTTACACACATCACAACTTTGCACAATTATACAAGTACTCATTTATGCACAAATGTGTATATGGATTATATACAATACATGCTCAATGACAATCTCGAGTAAATATCTTTTATTCTCATCACATGACTATTCATATATCAAAACTCATATAAGTCTAATTTGAACTTAGGTTTACATCTCAATAAAACAAAATTTATTCTAAATTTATAACTCAATCGATTATTCCATTTTTTTCAAAACAGATTTTCAAGTCAATTTTGCATGGTCATTAAGACAATGAAAATGAATTATTTAGGCATCACCTTCTTCTAAACAAATGTTCCCATATTTCTTAAGCTTCTAATGACACCAAGTTCTCACAATTTGGTTCAGTATTCTGTAAGTTATACACAAAATACTTCAGACTGTGCTCAAACTGCAACAGTACCCAGTACTCAACTTCAAGCTAAATTTTGAAACTTTTAGAGATAGAATTAAAATTCGATTCCTTCATAAAATTTGTAGCCATATATCTTTAGTTTAATTTAAACTTAAAATCATCCCATTTAGATATGTACAAATCAAATTATGGCTAAAATATAGATGCCTATTTAGTGAAACCACTCTATTTAAGAAATTCTAGCTCACTTCATCATTTTCATCATAAACTCCTCAATCAATCATTATCAATCATTTCCTAATGAATTCAGATGGCCATGAAATTTGGTGGAGAAGAAAGACAATGTGTGAAGAGTTTGTGGTTCAAATTTCAAGTCAATCGAAGGTTCAAAAAAAGTTATGGTCAAAAGAGTGAAGAATGTGTAAGAAGTTTTAATCAAACATGTAGGTTGGATGTTCAAAATTATCAAAAATCTCTACATTCTCACTGTTACGATCGTGCAATTTCAGACGATTTTTGAGCTTGTTTATGAGGTCTTTATTATAAGGTTCCATATTGTTTCTCGGTCGCGGTTTTCTTTTTCACTTATAAACTGCAGTTCTATCGTAAAAGTTTAGCTCAATATAGCGTTAACCCACGTATGTTTTGTTTTATTGGTCTTGCCTTAGCTTAATAATGGACTTTGGCAATACCTGCATGGTTCGAAACAATCTTAAATTCGAAAGGATCAAAAAGATTAAGATATACATGGACATAATGCGTGACAAATTTGTGAGTTCTAAATGTGTGTTTTTTAGGATTTAGGTTCTGGTACATGGATTCAACTACAACAGTCAACGTGTGACTAGGACTTACTCACTATGCACGCACGGTTTTCACATTGTTATTTCTTCCGCAGAATTTGCAAAAGAAGTGATGAAGAATCTTGACTCCATCTTTGCTACAAGGCCTCGTGTAATTTGTACGAGTATCTTATCTTATGGTTATAAAAAAGTAGCTTTTGCCCCATATGGAGAGTACCGGAGACAAATGAAGAAGCTTTATCAGCCACTTGTTCCTGCATGCCGCAATGCACAAACTCCACTGTGCCATTCTTTGTGAGTTCTCGAAAAAATGAAACTACACGTCTATGTGTTTATTGCAACCATGCATAACTGGATTCTTAGAAAGTTTAATTGCAGAGCTGCTATCACAATGGAGATATGGATATTCTGGAGTTACTCAGCAGAAGACGTGTTCAGTTGTTTAGATCAGTGAGGGAAGAAGAGATAATAAAGAGGGCAAAACTGACATTAAAATAAAAACTATCAGCTGATTATTGTAAAACGCTCCTATAAAGGAGCTTTTTCAAAATCAGCTGGTTGGATACCAAACAACAAAATAACTTTTTAATACAGTCAAATCTCAAAAAATGGGTCAATCAGTTGAAAAACAGTATATCAGCTATTTATCAAATGAGACCTTTATGTCATGTCAATTTGAACTTGTCCGATTCGTGCAATTGTGATCTTATAATGCAATATCATTCTTTACTCTAATTGCTGCTTTTATTTTTTATTTTTTATTTATCCATTGAGTTGATCTGGTTGGTTCTTTGCGCTTAGTTTTGGCGTAGTAGTTATATTTCAATTCATCCTCTTGTTTCCAAGGGTTTTATAATTAGAAATTGGACCAATTTATATGATGGGAGTTGTAGTGTATTGGGCACTGCTTTGCTATGCGCTATTCATGGAGTTATTATAGAACATACCTTATTTGAGGACGGTAATGATGCAAATACATTCTTTGCGTTTAACCTAACTCAAGTTGAAAACGTTTATTCAATGGTCACTGTTAACCGCTTTTGGTCCCAAATCTTTGGGATTGCTTTTTCTGACAAACATTAGTTACGTTTTTTATATTATTTGTATTTCATGGATGAGAGCTCTTAGAATAGTCGGTCTGGCTTTGAACCTACTTACCTATGACTTCGTTTATTAGGAAATCCATGCAGCAGAAGATCCTGAATTTGAAACTTTCTACACCGAAAAGATTTTCTTAAATGAAGGTATTCGTGCTTGGATGGCGGCTCAAGATCAACCTTATAAAAACTCAACCTTATAAAAACCTTATATTCTCTGAGGACATTCTATCCCGTCGAAATGCTCTTTAATGAAACTTTAGCTTTAGTCGATTGTGACCAAGAAACTAGCAGTTTCGCTTGGTGGGTTAGAGATGCCTGACTTTTTTTTTTTTTCACGAGATGTTCTAGGAGGATCCTAACTATGGGAAAGGCACCTTTAAGCCATCCACACCCAGGCTAATTCCCGCTCGAGCCGGGTAGGTCCCTTGTGGGAGGCAAAACTTTAGCCCAAAGTTTTAAACGACTGCATACATGAGGTCAGTTTGAACTCGCAACTTCACTTAAGCTAAGAGAGCCCCTTACCAACTCACCTGCGCCCTGAGGTTGCCTGACTTATTAATTTATCTAGTAAACTACTAAGAGCTCATGTAGTGTGTGCTAGATTAATCTTATTTTAGGCCTGAGTAATGAACTTATTTGAATTGACTCACTTTGTACCTGAGAAGCCAATATATGAACAATGATTAATTTTATTCCCCCACCTGGCTACTCTAAGTTGGGGTAGGTCCTGGGGAGTAAAGAACCTAGAATTCAATTAGATTAAGTTTAAATTCAATTATAAGTTCGAATTCAATCTAATCTTTAATCATTAAATAAAATAATATCATTTTAAGTTAGAATTGATTTTTAATCACGAATAAAATAACGTAGAAAACAATTTAGACTAAAAAAAAGAATAATTCATAGTTTTTGGCAAAGGAAATCTATCAAATTGTTTGTACAGTGGCATCAATAATAGATGAAACACTTAAATGAGCCTTTAGCTCTGCTCTTGTCACGTTCCTTGCATTGGTGCAGAGATGGAGAGTAGGTGAGGAGCACACTGTTCAGATGATTACTATTTTGTCAGCTCCGAGTGAAGACACACAAGTTGTTGCCAATACATGGAGGTATATGATCTTTTTCATATTCCAGGAAGGATATGTTAGTATCTGCTTTAAAAGCAGAAACATGTCCTGGGAAAATTTCCCGTTTTTCTTATTACGTTTGCCTTTTCTTTTACCTTTAGCTCCTCATTTCTTTCTTTCTCTGCTGCCTTGGCTCTTGCGGCTTGTGCTACCAGAGTTACAGACTCCATCTCCTTGCGAAAATTTTCCAAGGTTTTTAACCTTATTACCTCAATTTCCTTCTGCAGAGAAGCAACTGGGCCATTGGTATCTGAAGTTTAGTTTGAATTGTGTTGTGGAATGATAAATGAAGCAAACCTCTGTTCTATCCAGTTTCTGTCTAGCTTTTGTTCTCTTCTTGTTCTCCCATTTAAGTATTCGGGCATTCTGCTCCTCATAAACAAAAAAAAAACAGGATATATCTCAGATGATTACTATTTTGTCAGCTCCGACTCCGACTGAAGACACACAAGTTGTTGCCAATACATGGAGGTATATGATCTTTTTCATATTCCAGGAAGGTTAAATTAGTTTCTGCTTTAAAAGCAGAAATATGTCTCGGGAAATTTTCCTGTTTTTCTTATTACGTTTGCCTTTTCTTTTACCTTGAGCTCCTTATTTCTTTCTTTCTCTGCTGCCTTGGCTCTTGCCGCTTGTGCTATCTGAGTTACATCCTCCATCTGCCTGTGAAAATTTTCCAAGGTTTTTGACCTTATTCCCTTAATTTCGCTCTGCAGAGAAGCAACTGGGCCATTGGTATCTGAAGTTTAGTTTAAATTTTGTTGTGGAATGATAAATGAAGCAAACCTCTGTTCTATCCAGTTTCTGTCTAGCTTTTGTTGTCTTCCTGTTCTCCCATGAAAGTATTCGGGCATTCGCCTCCTCATACCTGAGATTCTTTTCATTGGTTAAAAAAAAAAGAGCAGGATATATCTCATTGCATTTAATCTGGAAACTTGCCACGTTTTCATTATCACATAGAATGAGTTTCTAATATTTTGACAATTTTGATAAAGTTCAATTACCCTCATCAGGATGAACAAGTACCTTCTTTTGACCTTAGCCAACTCCGCTTTTTCCCAAGCATCTGCGTCCAGATTTCCTTTTCCAGGTTTTGTTGGTGTTTGATTTTGAGTTTTAACTGTCGGGCCAATAGGCTTACTTGTGGATGGCAAATCAGGTTTTGGTACAGCATTTTCAGGTTTCTTGGAAGGCATATCTGGTTTTGACACTGATATCTCAGGTCTGCGGGTAGGAACTTCCTTTTTTGGCTCTACCTTTCGAGATTTCAGATCATTCTCGGAAAAGGTCGGAATCCTTTCCGTTGACAAAGCTGGCTTAGAAGTGGAAGTCGGAGTCTTTTTCAGTGATGGAACAGGACCATCAATCTTCACAGTTATGTCTTGCTCTTTGTTATCTGGTGTCTCTTGATTTCTCATAGAACCAGCACCTGATCAAACCATGCAATCAAACATTGTTCCCTGAACTAAACCAGGAGCTCATTTCACAAGGTTTCTTTCTTCAAACATGTCTTACCTGAAGGCTGTTTAGATGTCGAAGGTTTTGTTGCTTTCTCTTTGCTTTTGACCTGGTCCAAAGAAGCATTAGGGCCCTGGCTTACTTTCTGCACTGGGATTGCTGACTCGTTTAGTGATGCAATCACGTACGCAGCAGCTGCCACTGCAGTCGCCTGCTCTATCTCATCAAGATCGTAATTACGACTCATTTGTCGAGAAAGCTGCCTGCGGAACCAGTTCTGAGGTCTCTTCTTCTCTGCAAGATCCCATAAATTAGACTTATCATGTACTTTTCCTTGTGAAAACAATGGTGTCTAAAAGGTTACCTTCTTTAAATGATACAGTCTTCTGAATTGGAGTTCTTCTATCTCTGATGCTGCCGGACTCTTCCGGAGTTCCCCGTCCCGAATACTTTCCCCTGGGAGAGTCCTTTTATCAATAGTTTCGGTTCATCGAACGTCAAAAAGAGAAACCAGTGAATGATACGTACCGGGTCTGCTTGATCAAGTACTCCATTGCTTGAGAAAACACCAGTTCTAAGATATAACAAGTTTCGTCAATCGTTCAGGATGCATTCGGTTTATGCTTGCCTGAAGGTGAAGCTTTGATAGATAAAGAAGAAAAAGGTTTAAATGATCGTAGGTTGTGAAGGGCAAGCAACGTTTCAGATAATTTTAGCCTTAACGTACTTTCTCACGAAAAGGATCCTTCTTGCTTGATGTTCTTCTCAGCGATCAAAGGCTAAAAGCTACCTTTTTGGCTTCCTTCAAGTGGACAAGAATCCATCTTCTTGTTTTCTTGTAGGACGAATCTGTATCGCAAGCTGCTGTTCTGCATCATTTTTCTTCAACTTAATTTGAACCTAATATATAATTATATAATGTGTAACGATTATCTTTATTAATATAATTATCAATATTTTAAAAACCAGATTAGAAGTTAAATCCGTAAAACAAGAGTTTTAAAGTTTAAAAAGTTCAACCGGTATTAGGCCGTCATAAAATTAGCTAAAGGTTGAAAAAAAAAATATGATTAAAAAAGATTATCTTTGTCTATCGAAGATGTGAAGTTTAATAAAAAGATTATTAAATAAAAATTAATTGATTTATTTTAATTTATAATAATTTATTAATTAATAATATTTAACTAGTTAATTAATAAAATGATCACTTTTTGACAAAAAATTATTAAAATAAATTGAATAAAAAAGTTAACAACCAAACAAGAAAGTTGAACGATTCAAAATTTTTACAGTTCAACGTACCAAACCGGTTAAGTTTTTAATTATTAATAATATATTATATTTTAATAGTATTATGTATCTTTATTTTTGTTTTTATTTCCTTGTAGTTTCTTTCAAATTATTCTAAAATATTTATGACAAATTAGTGAAATTAGTGAACATAATGTTTTGTTACATATAAATTTTTATTTTACAATGACAATAACATTTATAATAAATATAAAAAGAGATCAATTTATGATAAATAATTATATTTTGCAGAAAAAGTTGAAACATTCGAATATGATTGCGATTTAAATAATTTTATATATTGTATTGGGGACCATTGGCCTTCCCCTTTTTGCTCTAAAAGAATAATAAATACTGATATACAATAGTTAAAGAGTAGGAAAAATTAAGAATAGGTTACTATCTTCACTAAGCTTGGAATTCTGAATCAGAGACTTCAAGAACTTTATGAATACCAATTGGGTTTGCACCAGCCTTGAATGCATTACCTTCAATGTACCTGTGTTGAGAAATTTGGTGAAGAAGTTCTTCCTTTTCAGTAGCTATATCAGAACAAATGCCAAAATATTGCAGGATTCTTAAAACATCTGGCTGCAGGAAGAACTTACATTTCTTTCAAATTTGGATGTTTATAGTAGGCATCTGGAATTGTACCTGTATACAATCATTGGCACATCAACGAACCTATATGAGGAACTACATTGCATGTGTTAAAGCATCAGGAAACTAATAATTTGTACACAAAAGCACTGGCATTCAGTTTTACATGTCTTAAAGAGCTAGTGATATGGGAGTTCTGCAACTACTGCTATGCAGATATTGTCAACATAATCATGCAGCTTCTTTGGAAACATGAACACCAACAAGGTCAGTTCATGTTTGCAAGTGTAAAGGAAGATATAAGATAAACTCCAAAAGCATAAATTTAACCTAGCCGCCTTTTTGCGATCATGTAATACGTAATTGGCATACGCGGAGAGTATCCAAGTTCTTTGTGGATAAAATAAATAACTATAGCCCTTTGGTGATCATGTAATTGGCAAAAGAGGACAGCACTAAAAATCTTTGTCAGGAAAGGAGCTTTACAAAAGAAAAGATTTACAATTAGAACTTACAAATAGGTTAATCTGGGGATATAAGCAAGTCCAGAGGGAATTACTCCAGTCATTTTATTGTAGGATAGGTGCCTGTGACAGAACAATCCACAAATTACTCAAAACCTTATCACTGTAAAAAATTTAAAATATGACAGCCATGAGGCCGGAATATGATTTGCTAACATCAAGTAAAGCCAACAAATCAAGCAAAGTTAATAGCTTACAAAATTTCCAAGTTGGTCAAGTTTGCAAGTTGTGCAGGGACAAATCCGGTGAGATAATTGTTATCCAAATACCTGCAAAAGCATTTAAGAGTAAGATATACAGTTCAGTCATAGAAATGAAAAATCTCAGCTTAGAGATTTTCAAATAGCAGATTCATATATGCTTACAGGTTCCGAAGAGATGGAAAGCAGCCATTGATACGTATTAGTTCCCTAAGAGTTCCTACCAAATGATTGTTTCCGATATCCCTACAGATTTGTACTACGGTGAGACACCATACAAACATAACAGTAATATTTCTGTACAAAAAAATAGAAGAGGAAGAGAATTACAAGTGTCTAAGATTTTGTAAACTCCCCAATTCAGCAGGAATACGGCCAGAAAGGCGATTCTTGTGCAAGTATAGATACCGGAGCTCAGGAAGACTCGCTAGCTCTTTTGGGATTTCTCCTTTGAAACTATTGAAGCTCAGATACCTGTTAAATTTTACCCTCTCCAATATCTTATTGTGAAAATAGAAACAGAAACACACTTCAATTTCTTCTGGAAAGAATTCATTCACTTAACAGATGGGTAAGACTCTTAAGCTCGCCAATTTCGGGAGGAATGGCATCTTGCAACTTGTTCCATCTCAAATTACTGACAAAAAACCAGAACATATCAATCGGACAAGATTAAGCATTTAGCAGAAATCAACAATAAGACGTGGAGTGATGAGATATACAGTATCTTAAGACGCTTAAGCCTCCCAATTTGTGGTGGGATAGGACCTGTCAGTTTATTATTATGAAGATCCCTGCACATGCAAGTAAGACACTGAGATCTATGTCCACACACGAAAACCTTGCCAGATTTGATTCTTTCCAAAATTAAGAACCAATTTGTCTTCCTTTAGTTCCAAATAAACAATGACTAGTGATTCCAAACAAAACCCACAAAAACCAAACTAACTCACAGCCTTGTGAGATCCAACAGATTGGTCACAGCAGTAGGAAACGGCCCCACAATCGACACTGCATACACCTCCCTGAAACCCAAAATCATTCATTTCCATATCCCAGATTTCGATGAACAAGAATTACAACAGACGTATAAAAAAAGAGATGAAGAATTACAATCCAGTGACGATAGGCAGCAGGAAAATGCAACCCTAACATCCACGTGAACTAATCAAGTCGAGGTTTTCCAGCAATTGATTTGAAGACTTTTGGAAAATCGAAAGCTTACCCAAAGATTCCCGAAATCAAGAAATCGGAATGGATGATGGCTTCGACCTTCC
Organism: Erythroxylum acuminatum; assembly: GCA_026284645.1. Classification (NCBI taxonomy): domain Eukaryota; kingdom Viridiplantae; phylum Streptophyta; class Magnoliopsida; order Malpighiales; family Erythroxylaceae; genus Erythroxylum; species Erythroxylum acuminatum. The sequence goes on from JANKOD010000001.1 coordinate 1,699,369, forward strand.
TGAGAAGAAGAACAAGTGCACAAGTCGTTCACTCAGAGGCAACCGACAAGAGAGAAACAGAGACGAGAAGAGAAGAAGAATTCAAGATCTATCTCAAGCGTGAATCTGGAGAAGAGAAGACGTCCCGTTTCGTCTGTGGAACTTGACGAGCCGAGAAGAGATCGAGAAGAACGTGGTCGGGAACAAAAGAGAGATCGGAGGATATGTGAAGTTTGAAAGACCCAAAGCCTAGAAGCAAATCGCCGATGACTGTTTACCACACAGTGCGTGCAGACTTCATTAAGAGAGATCCAGTTCAAGTCATCAAAAAACTACTTTTACTTGGCTGCGTCATTCACGCTATCTAATATGTGCCTTCTCCGATCCTCATAGCCATCTTTGACCCAAATCACAAAAGTTATGTTTATATAAAACTATTAAGTTTATATAATTTATTTATATTATTACATTATCTTCAAAATATATATATTTAAAAAATAGATTTAATAATTAAAAATAGTTTTTTACATAATATAGTTTTATTATTATTATTTTAAAATTATATATGGGTTATCATTATTAATATTATACATTGGTCATTATTATTATTATTATTATTATTATTATTATTATTATTATTATTATTATTCACCGGTTCGAACTGGTCCAATTTTAAATTGGTTTTTAGGGGTTAACCGGACCGGTTAGCCGATCGGTCATCGGTCGAACCGGCCGGTCCGGTCCAGGTTTAAAAACAGAGAGCCAGATCATAGCTCTCAAACTGCGTCCTATCACATCAGGAGCTCGTTCTTTTTTAACCGTGCGGTTACATTTTGTTGTAAGCAATATGGTAACTTCTAGTGCAGCGTTGTGGCTATGT
>JANKOD010000001.1:1706484-1724157 GCA_026284645.1 Erythroxylum acuminatum
CCCGGACCGGTCATCGAACTGGAGGCTTTACTGGGCACCGGTTTGACCGGTTCGACCGGGTCAACCACCGGTCGAACCGGTGTGAAGTCATAATTATGCAATAATTATATTTAATTATATATAATATTAATAATATTAAAAATATATCAAAAAATTAACAAATGTTGAACCAGTGGTCGGACCAGTCAAACCGGACCGGTCCGACCGGTCAATTGACCAGTTTTGACCGGTTCAGATTGGGTCAATTAAAAGCTGGTTTTTTAGGGTGAACCGGACCGGATACCCGACCGGTCACCGGTCGGACCGGTTGGTCCGGTCCGGTTTTTAAAACCATAATGATAATCAACAATTAACTACTCACTTTTCATTCCTTCCCTATTAACCCCTTCCTAAACCCATCAACCAAGCACTCTCCCAGTATTTCTCCTCTATTTGCTTTCTTTTCCATCTTTTTATGTCAAGTTTTGGTTTATAAACCATAGTTTAAGTTTTTTATTACCTTATCAACAACTAACCAACCTATTCTGGTTTAAGCATGTTTGGAGTTTTTTACTATCTGCCTCCCGTTTTGCTTCACAGGCTTTGGTTATTCCATTGAAAGACTGAGAATCGCAGTGCCAATGCTTATCTGATAGTTTGACAATTAAATGAAAGTAGAATCACAGAAGATTGTAGATTTGAACAACTTCAATTACCTTACTAATTACTCCAGTTTCGCATTAAAGGTTTAGAATTCCCCCGTATTATTGTGGATATTTATGAGTGAGTCTATGTAGTATTTCTAACAGTCAAGATCGAAGAATTTCTTTTATACTTTCATAAATATCAATCTTAAGAAAGTTTTTTGGTTCAATTCATACTCTTCCTTTATTATTTCTCTCCAATAGAATGGTATCAGAACCACTTCAAGTAGAATTATGATGAACATATATAATATTTCCTTTCGAACCTCTAAAACTTATCAAGGAGAACTATGAAAATTGGTGCATTAGAATGAAAGTTGCTTTAGGATCACAAGGTGAGCGTGGGAGATTATAAAGAAGAAGTATGACCAATGGGAAAATATAAAAGTAATAACAACTGCACAAAAAGATACTTTGCAAAAGGTTATAAAAAAAAGACTAGCAAGCACTTATTCCTATTCATATGTTTGAAAATATTTCTTTTGCAATATATGCAAAGAATGCATTAGAAGTCCTTAAAATTCCTTTTAAAAAAGAAAAAGACAAAGTAATTAAATTGTATCACCAAACCTTTGAGATGTGAATACGAAAACCTTCGGATGAAGAACTCTAATTTTGTTATTGAACTTTTTTAGTAGAACAATTGAAAATCAGTTAAAAGAGATATAAATAGATAGTCGAAGATGTTCGTGTGATTGAAAAATTTCTTTGTGTTTTAATTTGAAATTTTAATTATATTGTGACTGGCATCAAATAGTCAAAAGATTTGGAGTCAAATGATAGTAAATCAACTTTTGGGTTCTTTGTAAGCCTATGAAGAGATATTGAGGAAAAGAGAATCAACTATGACTTAAGTATTGCATGCAAAATTGAATTTTAATAAAAAAGGATAGAAATGGCTGGGTAAGGTTGGGCCCAAGCTTGATTTGACCCTCTGTTGCTAGGGCTCAGATTCGACCTAAGGTTCGATCTGAACTGAGGTAGCAAACCTGAGTCAAACTCATTTGGGCTAGAGGTAACCTAGCCCGAGCCTAACTCCTACTTAGCCAGCTGGCTTTAATTTTTGTAAAATTTTAAAATGCAAAAATGGCATCATTTTTAGCAAAACGACATCGTTTTGCTTATAAAGATAGGATCTTGGGTCGGACCGAGCCTGGGCAGGCTGAGCCCCAGGTCGACCTAAGATCTTACCTGTCATCTTTTAAAAAAGAAGATACACATCAGCAATTTGTTAGAAGACATAATAGAAGTGGAGGAAGAATAAGAGGTAGAGGTCGAGGTTGGACTTAAGGAAGAGGTAGAGGAGACAGAACTTTATCTAATGATGAAGAATTAGAATTTGAGAAGTCAAGAGGACGTGATGGAGATGGTTGATTTCAAGGTGATCATGTTAAAGAATCTAATATATATGATATAATTGTCAAGGATTTAATCATTTTAAAGATGAAAAAGGCAATTTTTGTTAAGACTAAAGAAGAAGAAGAGTCCACTTTGTTGTTGAATTACAATGGATATAAAGGAAGGAATAACAAATTTTGGTATCTCAAATCAGGAACCAATAATCATATGATTGATAATAAAGATTTGTTTTATAATCTTGGTAAGCTACTAAAAATTTATTTTTTATAAAGCTAAAGTTCCGATCACGGGCTAATTAAATTTATTTATCATGTGTGTTATATTTCAACATTGAAAACAAATATTTTGAGTACTGGCCAATTTTTGGAGAAAGGGTATAACTTATAAATAAGTAAAATTAGACTAATTATGAAAGAAGAGAATGATTGCAAAAGGGCCAATGTCAAAAAATAAAAAGTTTAAACTAAAAATTAGTAAGTCCCAAGTATTTAAAGACTTCTTCAAATGATTCATCATGGCCATGACATCTTAGGAGGTCATTTAAATTTTGGTTCATTGGAGTTGTTATCCAAGAAAATATTAGTGTATGACATACCTTTCATAAGTTATATCAATCAAATTTGTGAAGGCTATATGTATGGTAAGCAACATAACAAAACTTTTTCAAAGGACTCTCTCACTTGAATTGATGTATATTGATATATGTGGCACCAAGTTCTTATGGGAAGAATATGAATTTTTTATTGTTTATTGATGATTATACTCATAAACTTGGAGTTGTTTCTTAAAAGGAAATCTAAAATATTTGAAGTATCCAAGAAATTCAAAGCTTAAGTTGAAAATGAAAGCGATTATTCAAATGAAGTTATAAGAACTGATAAAGAATTATAGTTCAGATTAGACAAGTTTATTCAATTTTGTGATTATCTTACTTTCGATATTCATTGATTGTTCCAAAGTCACCCAAAAAAATTAGTGTTGTATAATGATAATAGAACCTTTTTTGGTTAATAGTATGCTAAAAAGTAAAAGGGTGTCAAAGAAATTTTAGGTTAAGGTAGTGACATATGTAATTTATTTAAATAATCGAAATCCCCACGAAGAAATTGATGCAAATAACTCTTTAAGAAGCTTAGAATGGAAAGAAACCAAATATTTCTCATTTGAAAGTATTTGGTAGTATCGATTATATTCATAATCTTAATAGGAAAAAAATCAAATTAGATATAAAAATAATAAACTTGTATTTATTAGTTATGCAGAAAAACTCAAACGATTATGCATAAAAACTCAAACGATTATAAATTATCTAAGCCTCGTAATGGAAAAACTATCATTAGCAGTTATGTAAAGTTCAATGAAAAAGGCTCTTTGAATGTTACTCAAGATGAAATTTATAATCTTCATCTTTTTTATTTCATTTTTTGATTGCAAGTCAGTCTCAAAATCAAGTTGTTACTACTACACCATAGACTCCTCTTCATGCAGCTCAAATAAGCTAAGAAAAATTTTCTCCTGAAAGCTTCTCCAAAAGGCCATCTTGTTTGTAAAATTTACATGAAATTATAAAGTAATAGAAGAAATTGCCTCTTTATTTTGTTTATTTTCATATATAAAAATCAATATCTTTCGAGGAAGATATCTAAGATAAAAGACAGAAGTAGGTCTTAAACAAAAACATGAAAACTATTGAAAAGAATGATACTTGGCAATTGATAACTCTTCCAAAAGAAAAAAAAAACTCTATACTAGTAAAGTGGATTGACAAAATGAAGAAAATGCTAAAGGAGAAGTAAGGAAGAACAAATCTCAATTTATAGCAAAGGTTTTCACTCAAAAGGCTGAAATTAATTATGACAAAGTATTTGTTTCAGTGACTCATTTAAAAACTATTCAACTGATAATTATATCGGCGGCTCAACAAAGATGGAAGATTTTTCAGATAGATATAAAATCAACCGTCTTAGACATAATTTTTGAAGAGGATTACCCGAAGCAACAAGTAGGTTATGTTGTTAAAGGATAAGAAGACAAGGTTAAAGTTGAAAAAAGCTTTATACAATATTAAACAAGTTCTAAAAGCCTAGTACACTTGTATTAATAAGTATTTCTAGAAATAATTTTTCAAAGTACCCTTATAAACATACTTTATATGTCTAGGAGGATAAGAATGAAAAAGTTATACATGATTATTTGTATGTTGATGATTTGATTTTCATAAGCAATAATTTAAGATGTTTGAAGAGTTTAAGAAGATGACTAATGAATTTGAGATGATTGGTTTAGGCTTTATATCTTTTTATCTTACAATTAAGATGAAGTAAAGTGAAGTTGGGATTTTCTTTCTCAAATGACATATGCATAAGCAATCTTGAAACAATTCAAAATAGATAAAATCAACTCTATTGCTACATTAATAGAATTTGGAATCAAGTTTTATAAGCTTGACAATATTAAAAAGGTAAAGTCAGCTCTCTTTAGAAGATTGGTTGAAAGGCTAATTTATAAGGATAGATATTTTGTATGGAGTTGGTGTCAGTCAATTGTTACATGGAAGCTCCAACCTTGACTCATATAAAGATGGCCAAAAAGATTCTTCTATGTGTTAAAGACCTGTTTGTTTTTATTTTTTATTTTTCTTGGTTTTGTTTTTAAATTTCGTAAAAAAAATTATTTGTTTGAGTTTTTAGTTTCTGTTTTTAATTTTGGTTTCTTTGAGTTTTTAATAATTCTAAAAACCATAAAAAGTGGTTTTTGTTTTTTGTTTCTATTTTTTCCATAATCTAATTTACTATAAACTAAATATATGTTATTTAATTATTTAATATATTAATTTTTAATAAAATTATGAATAATTTAATTTCATATTATATATTTAATTAACTAAAATTAATTATTGGTAAGAATTATGAATAATTTAATCTTATTTAATAATTTTATTTATTTTGTAATTAAATTGAATAAAATATATTTAATAAGTATTAATAAATATAATTAAATTTAAAATATATTCAAAATATATAAAATTCAAATAAATTTTGATTTAATAATTAAAATATATTGTAAATAAATAATAATTGATAAATTAAAATTTAATTTTAATTATTTATTTTAATATAATAAAATAAATTTGTTAATAATTTGTTAAGAAATATTATAAAATAAATTTATTTAATTAAAAATAATTTACCTTCAAGTTTAATCTAACACCTAATTATTATCAATATAAAATATCTGTATTTAAAAAATAAAAACTGAAAATTAAAACAAAAATTAAAACCTAAATCAGAAAAATAAAAGTGAAGCTATTAGTCACTAAAATATAGTTGGATTATGGTTGATTTTATACTGCCATTAATGATTTTAAATTATTTGAATTTAGTTAATGAGTAATGAGGAGAAGATGTTAATGATTAATGATTGGAAAAGTAATGATGGTTTTGTTTTCTTTATAGACACTTTTATGTGAGTTGAAGTTGAAGGAACAACTCATTGTTAGTCATTCTGACTTATGAAGGTAAGTATGTTACAGCTACATCTTCTGTTGGTCATGCTATTTAATTGAGGAAATTTGAGCAAGAAGGTTTTACTGATATTTTTATTGATACTAAAGTAGCTGCTCCATTAAGAAATAACCCAAATTTTCATGATAAAAGTGAGTATATTGACAAAAAGTACCATTTTATGGATTTTATAAGGTAGAAGGAGATCTGGCAAAAGCATGAAAAATTTAAAGATAACAAAATTTTAAATTTTGAAAACTTTTGTAAATTAAAAGCTATTTTAAGAGTTTTTTTTTTGGAAACGGAGGAACTTACAGCGCCTATCCTTTGGATACGCAATGAATAAATCTTTGAATTAACATAATAGTCTCTAAATCACGTCAACTGAATATTCCGCACTATAAAAAATTGTTAAAGATTAAATAACAAGTTTAAAGTACAATTTATCTTCCGAAGTTTAAGAAGCGTTGGGAAGATAAATTGTACTTCGTATCATATTGATAAATATGCCACACACACACACACACACATATATATATATATATGAGGGTGAACTTTGAAATAATTGGTAAAATTGATTTTTTGTTACCATAAAGTTACAAGTTCAAGTCACAAAAATAATTTCTTTGTAAAAATACAAAGGGAACACTGTAGTTTTAAATTTGAGTGGCACGAACTCTCTAATTAGTGTTAAAAGATTAGTAATTATATGCTTTAAAAGTTTATAATCGATTTGGCCGGTTAAAGGGTAAAAATTATGCATCGTTCAAATCTTTAGTTTGGTTTTTTAACTTTTCGGTTCAATTTACTTTCATAATTCTTGTCGTTAAAATCTTATCAATTTATTAATTAATCGGTCAATTTTTGTAAATTAATAAATTTTTATAAATCAAAATAAATTAATTAATGTTCATTTAATAATCTCATTTTTAATTAAATTTTAAATTCTTTGATAAATAAGAATAACCTCTTTAAATTATATTTTAAATTCTTCAAATTTATTTAATTTGCACTTATTTTATGATATAACCAAGAACATATACAAAAGATATATATTGCACTTTTTAAGAATAAAAATAGAAAATATTTGATATTTCAAGATTTTTATTTTTATTTTATTAAAGGGAAACTGCCGGGACAAATTACAAAACAAGTATGAGAGAACAGATCCCGACATATCTTCAAATAGGATACGTTGACATTTGATAGGTGCAATATCAAATAGGTTACACCAACAACAAAACGTTTAACCTGAATAGCGAGTCAGTCAGTACATCTTTTGTTCTCTCGGTATACATAAATACTACAATAACAGAGTAATAATAAGAAGATGCGATCTATTTCCAATTGTTGTGACTTCTTTTTCTGATTAATCATGATTAATTCTATAGATTTGATCATCCACTCTGAGAGGTGATCCCCTGTTCATTTTTTCATGTACCAACCCTGCCAATGTGATCTTAGCCATCCATTTATATGGGACTCATATAAGTGGATGGCTAAGATCACATTAGACAAGGTTGGTAGTGGGAAAATGGACAGGGGATTTCTTGTGATCCACTCCAGCGTAGCCTCTGGTCAAGGTCTGACAAAACATATCGCACAAAACCAAGGACAAGTTACTATTCCTTTGGAACTCTTTGTGTCAGATCGTATCTTTGCACAAAATCCGGGATAACCTCTGCAACAAGCCTAGATCTCCGCCAACCTTTAGATCTCCGCCGCTTTTGGCCGGAAACCCATTATGAAAGTTTTGATTTTTTTCTCGATCATTTGTGTTTTGACCACCATCAGTGTCTCCAAGGTCTCAATCTCTGTAAACCCCACTATTGTCAATAAAACAGGCGATGCGGTCACCATTTCATGGGCCAACGTTGAGTCACCGTCGGAACTGGACTGGCTCGGCATCTACTCGCCGCCAGACTCAGCTAACGATCACTTCATTGGCTATAAGTTTCTATCTTCATCACCAAATTGGCGATCTGGGTCGGGCTCCATTTCACTACCCCTCGTGAACCTACGATCCAACTACTCTTTCCGGATCTTCCGATGGACGGAGGACGAGATCAACCCCAAAAAACAGGACCATGATCGGAATCCTCTTCCTCAAACGAAACATTTGTTGGCAGAGTCCGAGATTGTCGGATTCGGGTCTGGAAACGGGCCGGAGCAGATCCACTTGGCTTTTACGGACTCGGAGGATGCGATGAGGGTGATGTTTATCGCGGAGGGTCCGGAGGAGAGGAAAGTCAGGTGGGGTGAGACAGACGGAGTGTGGAGTCACGAGACGGTGGCGCGTGTGGCGAGGTATGAGAGAGAGGATATGTGTGATGCGCCTGCAAATTCGAGTATTGGGTGGAGAGACCCTGGATGGATTCACGATGGAGTGATGAACAACTTGGGAAATGGTGTTAAATACTTCTATCAGGTAACTACTCTATATGCATTGGAATCCATGTCATGTGATTATCTCTTAGAATTTATCATTTTATCTTCTTTCTGCAACAAACTCGGTTTGCTTTAGCTTTTTACGGCGATTTGTTAACAGGTTGGAAGTGATTCTAAAGGTTGGAGCAAATCTCAAAGCTTTGTGTCACGAGATAGGGATTCAGATGAAACAATAGCTTTCTTGTTCGGAGACATGGGTACTGCAACACCATACACTACTTTTCTGCGTACTCAAGATGAGAGCATATCAACCATGAAATGGATTCTTCGAGACATAAACGCTCTTGGTGATAAGCCTGCTTTTGTTTCACACATTGGAGATATAAGTTATGCTCGAGGCTACTCATGGTTGTGGGACCATTTTTTCACTCAGATCGAACCTGTTTCTTCCAAGGTGCCATACCATGTTTGTATAGGCAATCATGAGTATGATTGGCCTTTGCAGCCATGGAGGCCCGACTGGTCCTATTCTGTTTATGGGAAAGATGGGGGTGGTGAATGCGGTGTTCCTTACAGCCTCAAATTTAACATGCCTGGAAACTCTTCAGAATCAACCGGGACAAATGCTCCTGCCACACAAAATCTTTACTACTCATTCGACGCTGGGGCTGTGCATTTCTTATACATATCAACAGAGACCAATTTCCTTTCTAGAGGTCACCAATATGAATTCATTAAGCATGATCTGGAATCAGTTAATCGAAGCAAGACCCCTTTTGTGATAGTTCAAGGGCACAGACCAATGTATACTACAAGCTATGAGAATAGGGATGTACCAATGACGGAGAGAATGCTCGAACACTTGGAACCTCTTTTTGTCAAATACAATGTTACGCTTGCATTATGGGGTCATGTTCATAGATATGAAAGGTTCTGTCCAGTTAATAACTTCACCTGTGGACACACCTGGAAAGGGTTTCCAGTCCATGTTGTGATTGGGATGGCAGGACAGGATTGGCAGCCAATATGGCAACCTAGACTGAACCACCTAGATTTGCCAATCTTTCCACAACCCAAGTATTCTATGTACCGTGGAGGTGAATTTGGTTACACAAGATTGGTAGCCTCAAAGGAGAAGCTAACACTTTCGTATGTGGGGAATCATGATGGAGAGGTGCATGATATGGTGGAAATTTTGGCATCAGGAGAAGTTCTCAGTGGTGATGAAGGTGTTGTTAGCGATGATGATGGTGACGGTGAAACTAGTACCAAGATGAGTTTCTGGTGGTACGTCGATGGAGCAAGTCTCCTGGTGCTTGGAGCTTTTATTGGCTATGTTCTTGGGTATTTTTCACATACAAGAAAGAAAAATGGTTCGGGAGGCAGCTGGATTCCTTTGAAGAATCAAGAAACATGAAACAGTGGGATGAAACTGTGCTGTTTGCCTGAAATGCATTATATGCTCGCTGAGATTCTTATCCTGTTCGCAACAGGGCACTAGGATCTAAACGTCTTAAATGATATTGTAAATAAGTGTGTAAGAGGAACTATGGCAAGTATTGAATGTAGATGTATATTTTTTGGTAAACGAGTCCTGTCTCTGATTATCTAATGCACCTATGATCTTAATAAGTTCTCTTACTCTTTTCTTTTGCACCACCTGCATTTGAAGCTGGCTGTTTTATTTACATGTAGTCATTGATCCAATGGTTAGATTCAAATTCTCCAGGTTCAGAAGACCACTGTCTAAAGCAACCCACAACAGGTTATTGTTTCATTGCTTGAATCTCAAGTAACTTTGAATTTACATGGTTTTTTGAGATACATCTCCATAGACAATCATATGCAAAAGAATAAAAGAAATATAAGATCCTGTCAAGAAAAATTTTCCTATACAAACTGAGTAATTCCCAGATGACAGCTAAACGTATACACCGAGGGTGGTCATTCGCTTAAGCTGAAGAAAGATTAGGCAAAGCCAAATACAGGAAGCCATCAAGTGTGTCACTTTGAAAGCAGATGGCGTGCACGTTGATTGGCTCCTTTCACTCGGGAATTCAGCTCATCCACATCATCACTAAGATGATCAAGGGCTTTGTTTTGCCTGAAATTGGCAGAGAAGCATATAGGAGATCAGAACAAGAGGGAGAGAGGTATCAACTTCAATACAGAATAATTTTAGTATAGGATTTCGCAGGGTGTGGAAACTTGGAAGAGAACTTTGAACTCACCTCTCAAGTTCACTTCCCATGTCCACAGCCATGTTCTTCAAATCGCCCAAGATGTTACTTAGATCTGAAAGTCCATCATCTTGCTTTGCCTTCTCAAACTGTGATAGATAAATTGTGAAAATCAGCAATTCAGCATACTAGAAATGTACACTAGCGACCTGGAGTCAAATGAGACAATCACAAACCTCAACTTTCTGCATAGCACTTGCTTCAGGAGGAGGTGTCACAGGAGCTGATTTTGCTCCAGGTTTACCCAATAACTTTTCTTTCTGCTTTTTTTTATTTTCAGCAGCTTTGGATGTACTATCTGTAGATCATAGCAAATAGGAGCAAACCATTGGCAGGGACAATCCAGGTTAATGATATGGAATATTGAATGACAGAGGAAAAACCTGCTGTTATTAAAGGCCCCGTAATATCACGAGTCTTCTTTGGCTTCCAAGGCATAGAGAACATGCCTCCCAGATTATTTAAAAGCTTCTCACCCTGTAGTATCAACATATAAATGGCCATTTTATCAGCAAAAGAGATCCATCTGTACCTGTTTTTACTATTCTTCAAAACTTCTACCATGAGAATTCCTATGGTTTAGAACTTCATATCTAGCAAAACATACTACAAATGCCACAGATCAAGTCATATATTGATCTGGTATAAGATGTGAATTTATATTCTGATTCACACCTTATATATTCATAAAGTAGAAGATTAACAACAGTAAAAGTGAGTTGTTTACCTTGGAAAGGTCCTTATCCATATCAGCTGCCATTTGGTGCGTCCTAGTAATTTGCTCACCTTGAGCATGCAACATATCGAGAGTCTTGGAGGCATCCTCTCTAATATCCTCAGCAATTTTCAGGCAATTGTTCACACTCTTGGTTGTTTCCTCAGACTTGTACACTGCATAGTTCTCCAGCTCTTGGACACTTTGGTTCTCAAGCCCTCCTGAATCATGAAAATCATTCTTGTACCTATCTTTTGATTTTCCATCAGTAACTTTGTTTGGAACATTTAGAACAGGTTCAGAAGAAGTTCTTCTTCCTGTCAGATTTCCTTGCTCAGCCGCCTTGGATTCATTATTTGCTTGTGATTTCCTAAAACCAAACATGTTGGATCTGACCAAAAATGGCAAACTTCAAATGGGGAATTGTTGGCTCCGCTAAATGCAAAAGAATCAAGAACAGTGAGATAGCTTTCTTCGAAAGTAACAACATATTTTTATATGTTTATGACTGATTTCTCACAAAAATGCTCACTTTATCAGAAAACAAGGATCAGTAATAGAAAAACACAAGATTGCATATATATTCAAGAAAGGCATTCTCAGAGATCCAAGAAAGAACCTTTCATGAAAGTCTCAACCAAACTATAAACTGAAACTAAAAAGAAACTAAAATCCTTGCAACCCAAAACGAGAGAACTGAACTAATGCAGTTACGTGATTAATAACATGGCATAGAACAATCAACGAAGCCCAGATGCAAAAAGGAAACTCTCACTTAAAAGTCTCACGTACGAGGAAAGATTATGCAGATAATGATCAGGAACGACAAGATGAGAGGAAAAAATTAAAAAGGGCACCTGTGATCCTGATAAAAGAGTCAAAAAGACTTGTGCCTTTTGGACCCCAAATAGAGGTTTGTTTAAGAAACTTGATAATAATAGAATGCTTTGAAAAAATCAAACAAATGGGAGGCAGGCACCACCAGAAAAAAAATGAGAATGCTTCGACTTCGAGCCGTTAGGATTGTTTTATCCTTTTGCACATTGAATCGACATTGTGTGCAGACTGCAGAGTCGTTAAGCGCCAGTTATGGTAGTTGGTTGATCGGTTTGTTATGTTGGGTTGAGGTCCAAGTCACAGCCCAACACGTTTCTTTTCTCATGGAAAGCAAGCCTAGCTGGCCTACTCTGTGCATGGACCTTCGTCTATGAATTGGAAGTGAGCTGAAGTCACCAATGCCAAGGTGATAAATTACAAAAGATTTTAGGCATCTGCTGCTGACTTGACCAGCTAAGTTGGAAAATATCTAAAAGTGGGAGGCTCTTTGGTAAATGGACAAGTCTCAGAACAGAGAAAGGAAAGCGAAAACGACGAAGTGATATTTTACCCTCGTTTTGAACATGACTGAAGCATGGCAGATGAAGAACCGGTGAAGGACAAGATAAGAAGAGTTCAGAACAACACTCTGCCTTTCACACATTGCCTCTTCTCTCTGTCCTTCGCCATTATTGGAGAAAGATGGAAACTTTACCATTCTCTGCTTCTCATTCCAAGCAAATTTCGCGTCCCAAGTTCTTTTCAACCTTCACAGCTTTCAACTCTAAAGCTGGGCTCTCAAGGGTCTTTTTTGTCAGAACCACACATCTGAATTGTTCAAGAAGAAGGAATATATTGTCTGTCAAGAACATAGCCAGCGATCCAATTCAACGGGAACAAGAACTGAATGGCTCTGCCAGTAATGGAGGTTGGGTTTCTAACTACAAAGTTCTTCAGTTTCTACTCTTCTCATAGTCTTCATGTTGTTAAGGTTTCTTAACTGCGGTGTTCTGTTCTTATTGTAGCATCACCTGTTCCAATATTTTCCGATTCAGAATCCATTGCAGCTAGCATCAAATACCATGCTGAATTCACGCCGTCCTTCGCTCCGGACAAGTTCGATCTTCCAAAAGCATATGTCGCCACCGCAGACAGCGTTCGTGATTCGCTTATTATCAATTGGAATGCCACATATGAATACTACGAAAAGCTGAATGTAAAGCAGGCTTACTATCTATCCATGGAGTATCTACAGGTTTGTTGTATGTGTTGCTAATGCATGAGCTAAAATACCAGTTTGGCTGTTAACTGTCCTGTGAGCTGAGCTACTCTTTTCTGTCATCCACAGGGTAGAGCATTGCTAAACGCTATTGGTAACTTGGAGCTCACAGGGGCTTATGCAGAGGCTTTGAGAAAGCTGGGACACAATTTAGAAGATGTATCTAAACAGGTCAGATTGCTCCACATACGCAACTTCTATTGTCATTATCTTGCATGATTCCGTACTATATTCCACAACTTCAGCAAGAACTAAGAAGAATTCGGCTTCAGGCATTGTGTTGGATTGAATTTAGCAAACATGAGCATATTGGATAACTTAAAAAGCTGTCTAAAAATGATAGGAGCAAGATGCTGCGCTAGGTAATGGAGGCTTAGGGAGGCTTGCTTCTTGTTTTCTGGACTCTCTTGCCACACTAAACTACCCTGCTTGGGGATATGGAATTAGGTACAGATATGGTTTGTTCAAGCAGCTCATAACCAAAAATGGTCAAGAGGAAGTGGCAGAAAGTTGGCTTGAGGTAGTTTTTACACACTGTTTCATCTTGTTTAGCTGAAGTAATGTTCTCTTTTACCTTTAGGTATAATTTTGAAACTGAATTATCAAGTTTCTCTTGTAAGATGGGCAATCCCTGGGAAATTCCAAGAAATGGTGTATCATATCCTGTGAAATTCTATGGGGAAGTTGTCACAAATCCAGATGGAAGTAAAAAATGGGTTGGAGGAGAAAACGTAACTGCTGTGGCCTATGATGTTCCTATTCCAGGATACAAAACCAAAACAACAATAAACCTTCGACTTTGGTCCACCAAAGTTGCGCCTGAAGCATTCGATTTACAGTCTTTCAATATAGGAGATCATGCTAAAGCTTATGCAGCTTTAAAGAATGCTGAGAAGGTTGCTAGAAATGAGAATTTGGTTCAGTTCTTAAGTTCCAACGACCGGAATTTGCGCTCTGCTCGACTAATTTGCTGTTATATTCTTTTGTAATCAGATTTGCTACATCTTATACCCTGGAGATGAATCAAAAGAAGGAAAGATTCTACGGCTGAAGCAACAGTATACACTGTGTTCTGCATCTCTGCAAGACATAATTGCTCGTTTTGAAAGGAGATCAGGAGAAACTGTAAATTGGGAAAACTTACCGGAAAAAGTGGCAGTGCAGATGAATGATACCCACCCAACGCTTTGCATCCCGGAGCTGATAAGAATACTGATGGATGTGAAGGGTTTGAGCTGGAAGGAAGCTTGGGATATTACTCAGAGGTATATGTGTGCAAGGACTAGTTCAGTTAGTTACACTTAAAGATCGGATCTTTTGCAGGCGATAAGTTTTATTCAACATCTGGAGCATTAAGGAGAAGTTATTTTGA
Organism: Erythroxylum acuminatum; assembly: GCA_026284645.1. Lineage (NCBI taxonomy): Eukaryota > Viridiplantae > Streptophyta > Magnoliopsida > Malpighiales > Erythroxylaceae > Erythroxylum > Erythroxylum acuminatum. The sequence goes on from JANKOD010000001.1 coordinate 1,720,840, forward strand.
TAGTTACAGTTTAAAAGTCGGCTTATAGTTTCAGAAGTTAAAGTTCCTTATGCTTATTGTTGTTATGTCAGAACTGTCGCATACACAAACCACACAGTGTTACCAGAGGCTTTGGAGAAATGGGGATTTGACCTCTTGCAGGAATTGCTTCCTAGACATGTTGAGATCATTGGGATGATTGATGAGGAGGTAAGATCAGAGAGAGTGTCTTTTCAAGGATTACATTAAAGTCATTGTATACAAATTTTTTGTAGGCACCTGCATAGCAGGCATACATGACCATTCTCCAGAATGCTTTTTCTCTGGTCTAATTTCATTAGTTTTACGTGTTCACCAGCTGATTCATACTATAATTGCCGAATATGGAACAGAAGATCACAACTTGTTGCAACAAAAGCTGAAGAAGTTGAGGATTCTGGACAATGTCAAGTTGCCTGACTCAGTTGCGGAGTTGCTCGTTAAACCAAAAAAAAGTTTGACTGTTGAGTCCGTCGAAAAAACTGAGGTTAAGGATGAAGAAGATACACTTACTGAAGAAGAAGAAGAAGAAGAAGAAGAAGAAGAAGAAGAAGAAGAAGAAGAAGAAGCAGAGGAAGAGGAAGTAGAAGAAGAAGAGTCCAACAACGATGATATAAAGGAGGAAAAAGATGAAATGATATTTGAGCCAGATCCAAAACTACCAAGATTGGTTCGCATGGCCAACTTATGTGTTGTTGGTGGATTTGCTGTGAATGGGGTTGCTCAAATTCACAGTGAAATAGTGAAAAAAGAAGTATTCAACGATTTCTATGAGGTAACAAATCAATATGCTATTCATTTTTATGATTCTTCTTGGTTTCTCCATACATGGAAATACTGCTTTTTGCAAAGACACTGCTGCATAATTTGATGACCTTCACTAAAGCTAAAATTCTTTTTCTTGGAAATCCAAAACTTCATACTTTCTTTCAGTTGTGGCCTGAGAAGTTTCAGAATAAAACCAACGGGGTGACACCAAGAAGATGGATTCGTTTCTGCAACCCTGATCTGAGCAACATTATAAACAAGTGGATTGGAACAGAAGATTGGGTCTTAAACACTGAGAAACTGATGACACTTAGAAAGGTAAATAGTGTTTTTGCAGGTCAAAACCTCTCAGGTACACTGAGAAACTCTTATCAGTTGGCTTTGGCCAGAATTCTTTTCCTTATATGTATGGTTTACATAGATACCTTCAATTCCTGGCATTGTAAAAAGATTGTAACAGAGTCTATGGGTTTTTCTCAGTTTGCTGATACTGAGGATCTCCAATCTGAGTGGAGGCAATCGAAAAGAAGAAACAAGATGAAAGTTGCCAGCTTTCTTGAAGAAAAAACTGGTTACATCGTCAGTCCTGATGCAATGTTTGATGTTCAGGTCATTCTCCTTCCTTCAACTGCTTATCTGCACGAAATGTTTATATCAAATTAGCCAATGAAACCTCTGTAGATTTCATCTAATTGACAGATAAAGCGCATCCACGAATACAAACGGCAACTACTGAACATCATGGGAATTGTGTATCGCTATAAGAAAATGAAGGAGATGAGCCCTGAGGAACGAGAAAGGAGTTATGTTCCAAGAGTATGCATTTTTGGGGGCAAAGCATTTGCTACATATGTCCAAGCCAAGAGGATTGTGAAATTCATTACAGACGTGGCGGCTACTGTTAATCGTGATCCAGAGATAGGCGATCTTCTGAAGGTATAAACTTTGGTTGAATGTTGGTGAAAATGCTGATCAAACCACTGCAGTTGTTAGTTATGACTTAACAATATAACAATGCCTCCTGCACTCTGCAATCATTCACAGGTTGTTTTTGTTCCTGATTACAATGTTAGTGTAGCAGAGGTACTAATTCCTGGAAGTGAGCTGTCCCAACATATCAGGTAATTGCGATACATTGTTACTTCCAAGAGAGTCTTGGTTGTTTCTGAACTTCCTATCTCTTTCTCCTTGGACATGTTCTATAACAGTACAGCAGGAATGGAGGCAAGTGGAACCAGCAACATGAAGTTTGCTATGAATGGCTGTCTCCTGATTGGAACGTTAGATGGGGCTAATGTAGAAATAAGACAAGAAGTGGGAGAAGAAAACTTCTTCATTTTCGGAGCCCGAGCCGAAGAAATTGAAGGGCTAAGGAAAGAGAGGGCTGAGGGAAAGGTAGGCTTGTCAGGAATTAAAGTATATCACTAGTTAAATCTCAACTTAAATTTGTTCTGTGATTGAAACTGTAGTTTGTGGCTGATCCACGGTTTGAAGAAGTGAAAGCATTCGTGAGAAGTGGTGTTTTTGGCCCTTATAACTATGAGGAACTCATGGGATCATTGGAAGGAAATGAAGGTTATGGCAGAGCAGATTACTTCCTTGTTGGCAAGGACTTCCCTGGCTACATTGAGTGCCAAGAAAAGGTTGATGAGGCATACCGAGACCAGAAAGTAAGCATATATTTTCTTAAAACTTGAGTAATTCTATATATTGAAGATTGAATTAGATTGATTAATGCTTGTGAACACTGCAACAGAAATGGACAAGAATGTCAATCCTGAACACAGCTGGATCATATAAGTTCAGCAGTGACAGAACAATCCATGAATATGCAAGAGACATATGGAGGATCGACTCTGTTCTACTACCTTGAATTGTCTACTTTTGTTCTTATGTGCTGTGTAGACATGGAGAGATTTGATTCAACAAATGAGGAAGAAACAACTTATTACAATGAAGTCAGTATTACAAGAATATGTTATAAGAAATTAAAATAAATTTAATTAATTGAAAAATAATTTATCTTTAAGTTTTATCTAATATGTAAATATCATCAGGACATTAACAATCAAACAAATTTTTGTTTTATTTGACAGAAAAAAAGAAACTAAAAAAGAAAATTAAAATTAAAAACCACAACAAATTAATTAGTCAAATTTCTTAAATTAATAAATTAAAATAAATCAATTAATTTTTATTGAATAAATTTTTTAATTAAACATCGAATTTTTGGATGAGTCAGGTAATCCTTTTTTAAGCACATTTTAAATTCCTTAATAGTATAGTTCACATACATTGTTCAAACAACCCTCTTACCTATAACTCTCTTGATGCATTGTGATATGAATGGATTAAGGAATTTAGAAATTTTGGTTAAGGTTGGGACTAGAAATCCTACAATTAGGGTTCGTAACAATTGGGGGTTTTATTGCACATCAAATCATCTATTTCAGTTACTCTGTTCCAACCATGTTCCATTAAATCTCATCCATATATTTATGTGAGGTCTATATAAATGTGTGGATAGAATTT
>JANKOD010000001.1:1738280-1756491 GCA_026284645.1 Erythroxylum acuminatum
TTTCCAATTAAAACCCAATTTTGTGTGTTTTTGTTCATTTTCTTCGCGGGTCTAACAATACTAGTCGTTGGTGACCTGACGGCAAAGACTGACACCCTCACTGACAATATCCTCCTTAAGTGTGATGCGTCTGGGAACTCTTGATATCTGAAAGTGAATCCAATAAACCAAGAGTAGTTTCCAAGCTGTTTAACCTGCAGTCAACTCTTGATCCTGTTTCATGGAAGACTGCTTTGGTATTTCTCTATCACTTGGCATACGCCTTTGAGTCAGACCAACTATGTATGAGAGACCTGGCATATTGTTGACCCATTTGCTATTCTTAGCAACTTGAGCTTCTAGTGTTTCGGTGGCTGCTGAGGTTGGTGATCAGATTCATGGCGGGAATAGGCTATCATTTGAGGATTTTCAGCAGGAGAAGATGGTGAAATTTTGGATTAGGATTGATTTTGTGTGGGATTCACTGGTTGCAATGCCCAAGTCAACGGGCAGGCTCGGGTTGATCGGATATTAGATCCAATTTTTTGAATAATTCGAACTTAGAGCAGGGCCTAAGCTAGGGTTACCTAGGTCCGGCCCAGTCCAAGACTCAACAAGTGATAGCAAAATAAAGTCATTTTGTCAAAAATGACATCCTTGACTTTTTAATTTTTAAAAAATAATTGTCCCGGTTTGATCAAGCCTTGGGTTGAGTTTGGGCCCTGGGCCCGGTCCAATATCCTAGTTTTATTTACTATTGATGAGTCTCACCTAAAGAGGAAAAAAAATCTAAAAGAAATTATGTTAGTGCTAATGGCCTGCTTGTTTGTTTTGACTTTAGTTTTCGATTTTTTATTGTTATTTTCAAATTTAATAAAATAATTTGCTTGTTTGAAATTTTATCTATATTTTTTGTTTTTGATTTATTTTAGTTTTATAATTTATAAAAATCATAAAAAATGAATTTTACCTTTTGTTTTTATTTTTATAATTCAATTTATCATCAATTAAATATATATGATTTAATTATTTAATATTAATTATTAATAAAAATTATGATCAAAATTACTTAATTATTATAAACTTTTATTTTAAAATTATTAATTATTTAATAATTATAGTTTAAATTTAAAGTACCTTAAAATATAAATTTCAAATAAACTTAGTTTCAAAAATTAAGAATTTTAAAATTAAATATAAACTTATAAATGATATTTTAGTTATTAAATTATTTATTTTGATAAAATGTAATAATTTATTATTTTTATCAATAAATATTATTCAAATGATTAAAATAAATTATTTACCTAATTAATTCATAAAATTAATTTATCTTTAACTCTTATCATGATTTAATTATTATCAATAATAAACATATTATATTAACATTAACGATTAAATATATTTTGTTTTTGTTAAAAAATCAATAATAAATTGGAATCGAAAATAAAAAATACAACATAAAAATCATAAGTGAAACTAAATAATTTGAATAAATTATGACGAGATTAACTGGAACACTATTCAAATACCTAACCGAAGCAGAAACTCCAACCCCAAATTTTGAGGCATGTAACCTAAACCTAAGAAGCTCAAGTTAAAGAAAGGCATGCCCATTTGCTTAGTTGTCTGATCAACGTCAATGGTCATGGAGACATGGAGGTGGACCTCAGAGTTTGTTGTCTTATCAACATCAATGGTTATGTAGGTGGACCATGTAGGTGGACCTAAGCCTAAACTCAACTTATTGAGAAACTCAATCGCTTTACTTAACAAATTTAATGACATTGATAAGAACATAACAAAGCATTATTCCAACTAATTCTTTACCATCTTTTCTTTTTTATCTTTTTTAACCTACGTAATTTTTTTATTGTCATATTTACATGTGAATTTATCTAAAATAACCTTTTTATTATGTAAAAATAAGGTTGCATATTATTAAATTTCTCCAGACTTCACTTTATTACGGGACTTCTTAATGATGATAATGATTTTCTCAATGATTCTTGATTCATCTCTCCAAGTCAATGCTTAATATTCTCTTCTTAACCCTTAATTCAAAGCTGATAATTATGACCTTTCCTCTCAATTCCTAACGTGTTTGTAGGATTAGCAGTGTCATGAGAGCAAGTGAATCACACACACCCCTTGTCCTGTTTAAGTCTCAACAATAGCTCATCTTCCTTGAATTGAAATCTTATAATTCTAATGGTTATTGAAATGAGTTTCTGTGACATGGTCAAGAGTAAGGCTCAAATGCCTAATATTGAAGTTTCATACAGTGCAAGGTTATTCTGATATGGTGAAACTTGTCAGCCAATAAGGGTCAGGTTGTAAGAGTAGATAAAGACAAGTATCTCAATAGTGTCAGTCAATCGATGTGCTGCCAACCCTCTTCTTTATATTTAGTTAGAAGCATGCACAAGTTGAATCACAAAATAGCTCGAGTACTTCTGGCAGTTTGGATGCAAAATTAGCATCAGAATCCATAAACCATATCATTACAAATAGGTGCAACTAATCATGTTAATAGACTTGGATGTCTCACTATATCAATACACACTTGTGCATCGGTTTCTGACTGTAAGCAAGTCTCAGTATAACTCTCAGGGAAGGGAAAAGGGGTTCTGCAATCATGCCAAATCAACGCAATGAAGATGCAAAAAGATGCGAAAAGGTGTCCAAAGTCTAAGTCTTTTTCTTCTTCCGCCTCTTCTTCTGGTTGTGACCGTTGCGGGACATGGTGGATTCGAAAACAGTAAATATTGGTCTTCTTCTTTTTCTTCTGACGTGGATGGGGACTGAAACAGAAATAAGATGTGAGCTTTATACAAAAGTGGAGAAAGATAAGGCCATTGGGCATTAAGCTTTGCTCTTTCTTTCGTCAATAGAGGGTCTCAAAGTCACCTGCAAGACACGCGGTAATATCACTATGTTGACAAAATGTTCTTGTTAACCTTCAACTGCATAATTAAATACAGAAACAAAAGGAATAGGGTACCTTAATAGAAGAGATGAGTTATGTGAGAAAGTTTGTGCTTTTGGAGTTGTTGGCTAAGAACTGTACACTCCTCTATATACAATCGCTGGAGTTTGGAGATGGCTGGGGATAGTAGATAATATGGCAATCTCTTTAACTTTGGACAATGATGAATACTGAGCTTTCGAAGACATGGAAACACTGCAACTGCCTTCTTATGATCATCATCATCGTTATCTTTTTTAATTCTCTTCATCAACCACCTATCATCCCACTCTTCCCATTCTTTAAACGAAAAAAAGACAAGTGATTTCAGTTTTGGAAATGATGGATTTTCTTCTTCTTCTTTTATTCCCATAAATTCGAATCCCACTCTTTTTACTCTCATATTTACCAAGTATAGCTCTTCAAGACATGGCAACTTCCCCAATGGAGGCAATTCCTCACAACTTTTGCAGTTAGTAAGTCTAAGCACCCTGAGCAGATTCAACTTCATCATCCAACTTGGAAACAACCTCTTGCCTCTGTGATTTTCTACGTATAACCTTTCCAAATCTGAATGTGGTTCTAAAGCTTCAAGTAACTCTTCCTCATCTTCCACCCCATGATCTCCTTCAAAACCCAAAATCAACTGCTTAATGTTTTTCTTTTCCTTAAGCTGTGCTATTATGGCCTCTTCTATCTTCTTCACCTTTCCCAACTCTCTTAGTGTCAAAGTTCCTCTAAGATTATTAAGCTTCTCCATATCAACAATGGATGCTTCATTCTCTTGCACGCCTACGTAGAATTTACTCAACTCCTTGAGACACCAGAGATTTCCTATTCCTTTAGGAAGATTTTTTATTTTATAACAATCCTCTATATCCAAGTACATCAAATTGATTAACTTCCCAATCCCTTGAGGCAATTCTACCAGACTGCAACAATATGTGAGATTTAATGTCTGCAAATTGTAACACTCACACAAGGTCTCAGGCAACTTTTCAAGATTTTCGTTATGAGACAAGTCAAGCCATCTAAGATGAATTAATCTGTTTATTGAGGCAGGAACTTCTTCAATGTCACAGTTGCTAATGTCTAAAGTTCTTAGACGAATCAAATGATCAAATATACTCTCAAGTCTAACAACATCCAATGATCCAAACTCAAGGAATTGAATGATCAAACTTCGTAATCTCTTGAGACCATAAACAAATACAGGAAATGAAGCATTTATTTCTATCACCAAAGTTAAATGACGAGCATCTGCAAGTAAAGAGTTTCTACTCAATTCTCTATCATTTGGAACCTCTATTATCAAGCACTCATCTTTTGTAAATGCTTGGGCTAGATCACTCACCATGTCATGCAATACACAAGTATAATCAAAACTGACTATTTCAAGTAAAAATCGTGCAATTAAATTTTCAAAATAAGCCTCACCAATTATCTCCAAATCTTCATCTTCTTCCTTTTCTTTTAAATAACCTTGAGCCGTCCACATACTAATCAATCTTTTTTTTTTAATCATATGATCCTTTGGAAAAATAGCACAATATGAAAAACATTGTTTTAATGGCAATGGCAAATCATAATAAGTAAGCTTCAAAGGACCCAAGATATCTTCATTGTCCCATCCCTCACTTTTTAAGACTCTCAACCATTCTTTTTCAGATTCCTTCAAGCGTAGGAGTCCTCCTATAGTTATGGCAACAAGAGGTAAACCCTTACACTTGCCTGCTATTTTCTTACCTATGCTCTCCAAATTTTGGCGTTCACCTTTAACAAGAGCAGTTTGACTAATTATTGACCAACATTCCTCCAAAGTCAAAAGTCCTACCTTGTATATACTCTCACGACTACACCCCATGACTATAGCAACCCTTTCGTTACGTGTGGTTACCAAAATTGTACTTCCTGGCGAACCACACATGAAAGATTGTTCCAATTCCTCCCATTTATTGCGACTTTCATTCCATACATCATCTAGAACAAGAAGAAATCGTTTTTTCTCAAGAATTTCTCGTATCTTTCTTAACACATTCTCGAATTCTCTGAAATTGTGTGTAAAAGAATTATCAAGAGATTCAAGAATTGCTTTAGCAATACGCATTTCGTCAAAAGGTTCCGAAACACACACCCATATCTTCTTCTCAAAATGAGTTTGGATTTCGCTATCATTATAAATTAATTTTGCCAACGTCGTTTTACCAATTCCCCCCATCCCTACAAGGGAGATGATATGAGGTTTAGATTTAGCCTCAAGTATCTTGCTTTTGACCTCATCTTTTTCTCCATCTCGACCTTTTACTTTTTGTGTATCAATGAAAGATGTAGTCAAATGTCTATCGATGCGTTTATCAGTGTGGTGGGTTGAATTAAGTTGGTACCTAACTTTATCGGTTGCAATGTCATCTAGTCTTCCATGAATTTCTCGTATTTTGCCACCAACTACATGACGAGGACCAACATCACGTGTACTAAAGCAGAAGCAGCGAAAGATAGGGAGTACCTTGTCCTCGAGAGGAATAGGATTGGAAGAGTAGTGCTTATGTTGGAGTTGTGATCTCTGAATCCAGGTTTTCCACTCATCTAACACATCGTCCATGTCATAAGAAACAACTTTGAGATTAAACAGCCAGTTCTTGACAGACGCCTCCTTCACTTGTTGTTCCTCTGCATCATCTAATAAGGCCTGAATGGACTTGAAATTGCTCACAATTTTCTTAACTTCGTTGTTAACTCCCCTGACCAAGTTCACCTCTTCTTTTATAGAGCTAAGCACCATGGAGATTAGATCCCCCACCACAGTAGAAATAATAGCATCAACCATTTTCTGAGATGCAAAAGGATTATGAGAATTTCAAGAAGTAATATACTAAATGGCTGCAAAGAGACAGAAATGAAGCTCTCTATTTATAGACTATTAAAATAAAGGAAGTTTCAGTAGTTGAGAGTAGCTTAATACCCTACACGGGGAAGGAAGGATGTGGGACTCACTTCAGCTCAATCCAGTAGTCAACATAGAGCAGGTGTACGTACCTGTTAGGTGTACTTAACCTGTCAATCAACCTCACCACAGCTTGCATGCAGTAAATTTCGATTGAGATGCTTCCAGGAAATTTCGCAGCGTGTCAGGATGACATTAATAAAAATTGAATGTTGCTCGGTAGGTTTCGCTCCTTACAAGCTGCACGCCATGGTTGACTTTCATGTCAGTTTGTCAGCTAAACACTTGCCCACAAGACTTCTCTGAAAGATAAGGCCATTACGCATTAACGTTAATTGGGTCTTTCTTTTTCTTGTGTTCTGGTCGCTAAATGCATTGCTGTTTAAAAGATCCCATAATTTACACTTTATTTCAAATTCAGTTGTATAATTTAAAAGAATTAGTTAATTGAGTAAAATCAATGATCAAAATAGATATGATGGTATGAAGTATAAAGAAATCACTAAAAATCCAGACCTGAGATGGTGAGAGATATAAAGTGACAAGCTTTAAGATTAAACTCAACCTTCCTTTCAGTTCGTCTCTTGGCATTCCTGAGAGATCAACCTCTTAAGAAGCCGAGGAACAGGAACATTCACGCTCCTGGACAACTTTGTTACAGGATCACTGAAGTCTTTCGTGGATCCAGTAAGAGAAGACGAAAAGACCTTGATAACCTCTCTCTTAGCTGTTTTCTTGCAACGCTCTCCAACATCATCAATTTTCCAACGTGCTTTCGCATTTCACTTCAGAAGCATCCTGAAATAGAACTTCTTGCTACTTTTTATAAGCAGTGAATTGGGAAGATTCACTTCTTGTCGATGCATTTTACTTTTATGGTACGTTGAAAAATGGGAACCATGGATTCCAAATCAGCTCCATCCTTTTGTTGGGAGTAGACGAACTCAAGAATTCGTGAGAGTGTGTCTTTATCGGTTGTAATTGAGACTCTTTAGAGATTTGGATGGCACCTTGAATATCAGGAGAATTAACAATGCTTTTGATGCTCATTCATACAACTTGGGAAATCCGTCACGTATATGAAAACGGGAAGATGGATCTTGAGTGAAGATTTCAGGAACTGTAAGTGTTAAAGCTAGGAAACATTCCAAATTTGCAACTTTTTGAACAAATATGTTTGACCCAAATGTACGGGACACATTCACCAATATATCCTCTTGACCAAGAAGGTCGCATGTCAGATAAACCCTAGTTGCAGTAGGGTGCTTCCACACAATTGACAACCTGTTTCATCAATGGTGCAGTTTCAAATATAAGACCTGATTGTTACCAGATATTCCAGCAATATTCTGTTTATGAATGCCATCATACAAAATTTACAAAGAAAAACAGATAATGTATATCTAAGAGGTCACATACACCACAATATAACCGATCATGTAACCAATACCACAATGTAACAGTTCATGTAACCGATCACAAAAGCCACAGCCACAAACTTTATGAAAGTTATTTGTATGATAATGAATATAAGTTGAGTCTCATTGAAAAAGAGCAATCTTTGTGCCGCTAACCTCTACGGACTATGGATGTGCACAATGTAATTACTATACAAGACTACATATGCTCAAACATGTAGAAACATGTATAGAAGTTGCTTGCAAATTTATAAGTGGCGATTTTGATATCATAAGGTTAGTCTGGTACACCAATATACTGCTCTATATATAGCTCATTACATGGAAAAAGGAACGTGAGGAGAGATCCAAGTGAGACTACCTGTTGGATTGCAGTATGCCTGCTTGGAAATTTCTCAGAAAATCTCCCAAACGTAAACTACAGTCCAGGAAGACATAATCAAGTTTGCACCTAGGTTGTATTCCATTTTTGCTGATAAACTTCTATGATGAACGCTGCAGACGTTCAGGTGTAAGCCCACAATCTCCTGTGTGCAGGATATTACTGAAGTTGCCTTCAATCAAGAACGCCCTTGAGTTCATAAATCCATGCCAGACAAGGGAGGGATCATCTGTCAATAAAGCTCTCCCATCATTATTTTGTTTGGAATAACTTAAAGGCCACTCCTCATTGGTTAGAAGCTAATTTTAAGGATTGTAGATCGCAGGAGCTTTTCATTTGATTCCCTCGTCCCTATTTTCCAAACATTCAAAATAGAAACAAAGAAATAAGTGAACACAATTCTAGCATTAGGTAGATAATTCATTCTGCAATCAAGTTTAGACCTTTTACGCAATGATCACATTAGATTAAAGTAGAATACCGCAATTCATTTAGAAAAGCCAAACATATGTCCAAAGCACCCCCAAAAGAAACAAATGAACAGAGTATGAATTGCAACAATTGAACACCAGTACAGAAAACAACTCATAGGCCAAGAGCACCAATTCTAAACTAAAAGTTCTATACATTCTTATATCATCTCACCCAAACCATCTGCCAAAACAATTACAACAATAAGGGAAATTAAACGAGTAAGTCGCAATTACCCGGACAGTGACTCGCATCAAAAGCTGTAACCTTTGAATTCCGCATCAGGATCATCAATGACTTAGATTGACCCAACTCAATACACACGAACAACGAAACCTCAATCTAAAGAACAAAAAAATAAAAGAGAATAAGAAACTTAACACAAAGAAAGAAAAGAAAGAAAAATGTATAAACCCATAAAAGGGGAAGATCATATTACCTTGGGAAAATAGAGAAGTATAAGAGATTTGGTGAAAAGTGTCCAGAATCTCGTATTAGACAAGCGTGAGTTCATTCAATCATTTATAATAGTGTCCAAATCTCCCCTCTTAAGCTAGCTTTTGAGAGTAAGTTAAGTCTTTCAACATGATATCAGATTTGTTTTGATAGTTTAAGGCGGGGCTCGGTTATCTCACTTCGCATAATATACCCAGATGTGCAGCCCCTCCTTATCACATCAAACAAATGTGAATGCATTCAACCATTAACTTCCCTCTTAAGCTAGCTTTTGGGGTGAGTAAGGTCTTTCAACAAAAAGGGTAGAGTAAATCGAGTAAGGGGAGTGCGTTGAAATAGAAAAGCAATGACCTTTATGGGCATGTGTCAAGAAATGGTGTCTCTTCCGCTTTGAACAAGGACTCCACGTGTCCACCGAAAAAGGCAGGCCTCTGGGAATCTCGATTGGCAAATTCTTCAATTTTCCCGGGAAACGGGAGAAAGAGAAGGAAAATTGAGAGCGAAGAAGATCTAGTGCTTTACTGTGGGCATGCTCATCTTCAAGTCCTTGCAACCGATTTGTTGACCAATGGTTCAATGGGCCAAACATTGACTGGCCTGATTTTGTTTAATGAAATCAAATGGGCTGGGCCCTACAGTCCATAGATCAATGATCAGACTTACTAAATAGAGCTCATTGATATGAACAATTTAAAAAGCGCAGGTTCCTTATTAATCTTGAATAATACTACTAATAATTTTATAACATAAACAACAACAACAACAATAATTTCTAGTGAGAGTTCTACCAAAGTACGGGATTCGAGAAGCTCCAATAGTACACGTCTTTATCCTTACTTAACAGAAAGATTGTTTTCGATATCATAATGTAAAATAAAGATAATAATAGAATTCTATAACATGTTGAGTGCAACTGAGTTTAAACTAAACTCGATTTACAAAGATTATTATATCATGAAAAATTCATTTTCTCATATTTCATCATGATTATAACATGTTAAACTTGTATAATTTAAAGAAAATAACTAAATAATATACTTTTTAAAATTTTTAAACTTTAATTCTATGAAACTAAGTTTAAATTTTAATTCATAAAAACCCACAAAATTGAATAATAAAAAAGTGATGAAATATGTTATTATTCTTAATTTTATTTTTATAATTAAACAAAAGGCTAAATTGTATACTAAGTTAACAAGAAATAGTTTGATATATCCCTTAACAAAATAGAAGACCATTTATGCCTTTCTTTAATCATGAATTATTGTTCTTTTGCTTAATGAATAAAAAGGTAATTTAATAATAATTTAGTATTATTATTTTATTATAATGAATGAATGGAATTATTAAAAGAATAAATTATTCATTGATAATTCTTTTTTTAATTTTTGTCTTCTCCTTTTTATTATATTTTCTTTCTATTTATTTTTCTCTTTTTATAGTTTTTTAAAAATCATTTCTTTCTTTTTTTATCTTTTAATCTCATCATCTTTTTTTTCTTTCTTTTTATTTTTCTTTCTTTTTTTATCTCTTTATCTCATTTTCTTCATTTTTTTTGCTAAACTTTACTTTTCTCTATTTTTAATCTCTCTTTTGCAATTAACTTTTTAAGTTGTCTATTCTTCTATAGGGACGTCGAATTTGGCCTGGCTCGACCGTTGCTTAAAAAATGAAGTCGTTTTTTACATTTTTCTTTAAAAAAATATCCCGTGAAAGAAAATACTAAAAAAAAGGGGAAAAAAGGAATGAAGTAGAAAATGATAGATAAATAACAAAAAACAAAAAAAGACAAAGACAAAGAAATAAAAATGCATTAAAAAGTTGAAAATAGAAAATAGAAAAAATTAAAACAAAAGATGTTATTAACTTTTCAATATAATAAATTATATTTTTAAAAAATTCCTCTTTATATAAACAAACAATAAGTGAGAGGTATAGACCTTAAATTGGAATTTCTTTATTATAAACGTACTCTAGTTGAGGTCTTATGACATTTATCCACAAAATAATTATTTATTTACTTACTTACAGTTATTTATTTATGTACTTATTTATTATTTTCTTTCTAAATATTTTATAAAAAAAATCTCTGAGTTTATCAAAAACAATACAACAACAACAACAATCCAATAAAAATTATAAAACGCAGTCTAAGGAAATCTAGTAGTATGCAGTTCTATTCTTAACTAATGACAGTCTATCAAAAACAATCTCTTTACTGATTAACATAAGTATTCTCAAGACCTCGTCTTAAGAAAATTTCTACTGAGATGTCATTTTTACGGTGCTAAACAATCTAAATCCTGTGGATCGATCCTAAAAACCAGGTAAACAGTGGTAGTTGGCTATGCAACCACCTTGAACCAAAGTTAGATGTTCAATTATAAAAATATATTCCTAACGATTTCACAGTCCAATGATCTCTGTTTCAGTCTTAAAGCTCAAGAGCAGCCCACCAACTGGTACATATTATTCCTTATCAGTGCCAACAGGAACTAATAAACAAAAAGTTGCAAACTTTAGGAAAAACAACAACGTCATGGTTGACACAGAAGATCACCCCGTCACTGTTAGGCCCTTTAAGCCTCTTCTACGCAGCATTTTGCATGTAAGGTACGATGCTTAATCCAAAAACAGACCCCAGTACTCATTAGGAAGTGAATTTCATAGCACAAGTTGGTCTTGGAGAGACATGTTTCAAAGAAAACAAAGAGAAAAATTGGTGTTCGAAGCAGAATAGGTGAACTTTCCTGAGGCCGATCGAGAGACAATGAAAGGATGACTTTTGACTGTATGCAGACTGGTAAAGAACAAAGGACAAGATGAATGTAAAAGGTTAAGCATTGTAAACTGGAAGGAAACTTCTCTACAAGCCTTTAAGTTGGCAGCTTTTGGGGTCTGTTCATACAACAAAACAAGAGGCTCGTGATTCTCTAAAGCTCAAAACAGGAACAGTGATTATCAGGAAGTAGGGTAAAAATGAAATAGAGTATCTAATTCACAGACTTGGCAACAAATGTTTGCAGTATCCAGAAGAATCAAGTTCATTTCAGGGAAGATTAACAGTAAAGAAGGAACATCGAGTTCATGTTCTCCAAAATATAGTGTGAATCTGAAATTTGTAATTAAAACTCTTACTAGGACATAGCAAAAGTAATTGCTTCGTACATTGTCACGAGCAGTAACAATTGATAAGGAACCTCCATTAGGCATATACTTGAATATGATCCTCTCAATTATCATGAAGAAAATTTTCCCAGTTAAGAGATCCAATTCAACTACTGGCAGCAACTCCAGGTCCTCTACTGGAACAAGAGGAAGATTAAGATCAATGAGGCTTGGTATTGGTATTTCTGGTGCTTCTTGCTTGATCACCAATGTTCTGTCATCAGCACTTCCAACGAAATGATACCTCTTCTGACCACCTAAAGCTTGGCCTGAGCAGAAAACCATAGAGCAGAAGGCACTGTGCTACTGTTTTCGAATTGCTGCTATGAAATTCATCACAAGAGTTGTGCTTGCTTCCCTTGAATCAGATTTACCTGATGTTCTATCTGTTTGATCATGCCTACCTCTAGAAACTTTACCTAATTCAACTTTGACTTGTCTAAACCTACTATATCCCCTCCGTGATTAAGCATCAAACTCCTTATCAGATCTAGACACAAATTCCACTTTATGTTTATTCTTTGCAACGTTCCCAATAAACCCATCTGAAGAAATGTCCGATTCTACCTCTCTAAGTTCGTTCTTAACGTACTCAGAATCAGCCTTCAGCTCCCTTTGATTTGCTTTCCTTGCATCCAAGATCTCATCTCAATTATAAACACATTTAACACCACTCTTCAGGCTAATTCCGAGTTTGGCATATGAAGATTTGTCCTAAGAAACCAAAGGATTGTTGTCAGAAGAATATTCAACGGAACTAAACCCCCCTTTGAAACCAGAGTCCCTAGACAACATCATCAAGCACATAGCCACCTCTTCTTGTTCTTGCTCAACATCAGAAGCAGAATATGAAGAACCATTGGTCAGAGACAATGAAGAGGAGTTGGCACTAACAGTCTTGTACCTCGTTCTCCCGGATCTCCTTCGTTTATTTGGAGCTGATGCTTCAGTATCATCATATTGGCTATCCACAATTAGGTCTTTGAGCTTCTCGCCAGACCCACAATGATCGTAATACTTACTGTTGTTCTTAGAGTGACATGCCATGTGCCCACATAGAGCTTTCAGTGATTGAAAAGCTTTGCCACATTCTTTGCACACCTTTTCTGACAACAGCCCGGATTTGCTTGAATCAACCATATACCACTTAGTTTTCTTTGCATTCTCCCTAAGACCATAACCAGATTGAGCAGATGAAGCAGCTCTAGACCCAGAATCTCTCTTCCTGTTTCCAGCAAAAGACTTGGTAAGTTTAGCTTCATCTTCTATAACGTTTGAGCTCCCATTTAAATGAATCCTGATATGACCACCCAACGACTTACCACAAGGATACCTCTTGTTGCAAAACTTGCATATAAAATTCTTCCTCTGATTTGCTTCCATCCTTTTGATCTAATTTGCTCAAACAATCTGTTCCAGTAACAGCAAAAGATCGTATCTTTTATATTCTCTCCTCAAATCCTTGTTATACGCTCCACTCTAATACTCAAAACTTGAGAACAGAGAGAGAGAGAAAAAGGGCAAGCTCCAAAATCAGAAAGGAATCGAAGTCCAGACTGGGATAGAGAAGGAACAGATCACGAAGATTAAAACTTTAAAAGGAGTTGAATTGGTCAGGCGAATCAAAAACTATTCAAAAGGGATGTGACAGTTTCTGTGGAAGTACAAGATCAGACTCAGACCCTGCAAAAGAGATGCCCTTGAAATCCCATCTTAATAGACATATTAGCACTCTCTTGAATCTTCAAAACCGAGAAAGTAAAAATTTTTGAAAACCCAGAAAAGAAAATTAAGGGGAGACATTAAAATGGGAAAGAAAGATCAGAGCTTTTTGAAGGGTATGTATCGCTAATGATGGCAATGGACAGGCCTCTGTAAAAGAACAATCATAACACATATACACGACTCATTCTCTGCTCTAAAGCACATAGACCCAAACTCGCTTTTTCTCTCCTTTGTTTTGTGATCTACTCAGAGGAGAATTCCATGCATGGAACCAGAAACATTAAGAAGAAATATCATACACAGCATGTGTACTGATATGAGAGCCCTTCGGTATCAGATTGAACGGTCAGGATTTGTGGGGTGTTTTGAGGATCCCTAGGATCAAGCACTTGGTAGATACAACATATGGACTATGCCTGATCTTGTTGTCTCTGGCAGTGGCTGCCCTCCTGATTTCTCATACACATTCATATGAGAGAAAAGGTCAGAATCTCTAAAGTCGTAACCAATGAGTATGAACCTTATGCCAAAATTGCATAATATAATCTTAAACAGAGAAACAAATGCCTTCTAAATTACAAGTTGCTTATATAAGCAACGCAAAGATCAAAATTTTCAATTTCTTTCCTTGAATTTATATGATTTTGTTGGATTCAGTTAGGCTAAATTCAGTCTATAGCCATCCAACTTTATAATGAAGATAATCACATCAAATTCTGTGTAAAACAGGGGAAAAAATGAGATTGAAGAGTCATTCAAGGCTATGACTATAACATATCACAACTTACATAAAACCTAACGTCATGAAAGAGACTATGTAAACATGTCTAAATGAGTAGTATTCAACTAGAAGACGACTTATTATAAATAAGGTTGGCATTTTAGTTCTGGTTCAACCTGCATACCTGTATATTGAAATTTGGTTCTCCTGATAATTACCAAGTTAGTATGCTTTGATATGGTCAAAACCCATTTTGTACTTATCTGATCTTCAAATGCTAGGCACCTTTTTTCTTTTGTTTCTCATGTTCAATTCAAAGTTGGGTTTATTTTTTGAACAGATTATCATGTTTCCAATCTCTGCCCATCATGATGATCTAAGAATCCCTGATATAATTCAGAATCACCAATACATCTTCTTTTATTTAAGAAAAGTTATTTATTTATCCTCATATGAGAGTAAAGATTTTGAAGCTCTGTCTGCTTTTTGTATGTTTCTTTGTCTCTTGCTAAACTAACGTCAAAATTGATGTTTTAAAATTCATATCAGAAATCAAATGAAGAGATTTAAGGTTTAAAACTTAAAAGGTTTAACCATTATTAGACAATTATAAAATTGGCTAAAAATTGAATAAAACTAAAAATTTTGAAATATGGTTAAAAGATATTGTTTTCACTATTCGAATAATTTGAAGTTTAATTGAACAAAGAGATTATTACATGAAAATTAACTGATTTATTTTTATTTATGAAAACTTATTAATTAATAAAAATTGACCGATTAATTAATAAATTGATCGGTTTTAACAACAAGGGTTATTAAATTAAATTGAACCGAAAAGTTGAACAATTCAAAATTTTTATAGTTAAACATACCGAATCGATTAGATTTTTTAATTATTGGTCAAAATAAAATTTAAATTGTAATTTATGTAATTAAAGAGTGAATTAAAGTGAGAAATCATGGATCAAAATTGGCATTTTTTATTTCTGCCATTATTGTTTTGAATTGATAAATTTTAGAATTTAATTTAAAATTGCAACAACCAAAAAAAAGACTAACATTTATATGATCAAATTTAAAAAGTTTTAGGATTCGATGAGTCTAGAGTCTAGACTCCAGAGGCATATAACCAAACCTCTTTGTTAATGTCATATCTATTCATAGGTCCTAATAAGTAACGAGAGGTTTAGTCAGCTTTCACAGATCATAACTTTAGAGTTCAAAAGGTTTGGTCTAGTCTAAGCCTACAGTGCACTTCATTGAATTCTTGGCAGAGGAAGCTCCAAGCCCAAGGTTGAATGACTATCTGGAAAGTCAGATTCAGAGAACTCTCCATAGCTGCAGATATGATCCTGAGGGTCAACTATGGTGAAAGACAAATATAGGATTAAAATTGGAAATGCTAATTAAAATTTAAAGAATTCAAATATCAATTTCTGCCTGTCTTGTGCCCAAATATGAATAATCTTAATTATGCTAATCTGTTTCTTTCCCATATGTTTTTTGGGGGTTTTAATTTGGACAAGCTTCAGCATAAATGGTAGCTGATTGCAGTTTATAGATTTTTAAGAACAGTAATCTTCTTTAGAGTCAGATATCCTCTCAAGCCCCAAAAGAACAAGACAATGGAACCGTACAAGTGACAACATACTAATATTGCTGCATTTCACAATAAATGTACATAAGGTGAACAAAACCAATGACCAAAATTTCATCCCTTTTTTTGTTCCAGTTGTCCAACATTTGTTAAGCGTAAAAGCCCCTGTTCTCTATGAAGATGAACACCTGAGATAAACCCCACTTACTAAAACCCTATAGCAATGAGACATTGGATGCAAGAATGTTAAGAGGGAGACATTAGTTGATGCGTTCATCATTGTTTTGCTCGTCATCATTTCCTTGTCCAAAAATCTCTTCAATGATGTTACAGGTCGGCAGAAGATCCACACCTTTGATAGGACTTCTGAAACGGGCATCCCAAACTTTAATGTCATATGGATCAAGAAAGTACACCTGACCCATCACATCATTACAACCATCTAGTTTACCAGGCAAGCATTTCTTATGGTCACTCTCAACGCCACCTGTTTGCAACCCACTTTCAGAGTTGGAATCTACCTTATCAGCCTGGAACTCAAAAGACAAGCACGAATCATCTTGAACAGTGAAGTCCTCACCAAAATTTCCTTTGCTATTATCCAGATGCTTATAAACATGACCAAATTCAGATGCATCCCTTGACTTTGGAACCGAGGCTTCGGAGGCATAATCTATGCCTGAATCTTCTCCTGTGGCATCTCCACTACCATCTTGTATTCCAGGGTTGGCTTCATCATCACCATCATCATCATTACCATCATCATCATCATCATCCTCATCATCATCACTGTCAGCATTTTCTTCAGCAACTGTCTCATCTAACTGGTCTGCATGATCATGCTGATCAATTGAATCAATGGCGGAGTCCTCATCATCTTCGAGAACTGGAACTAGATGGGAATAGCTATTCATTTCGGGCAATTCATCCTCATCGCTGTCAATGTCCATCCAATTTGATCTGTTCTGAGCAGCTCGTTTCCGAAGCATAAAAACATTGAAATAATAGCTAACGATATCCTTCATGGGTCGAGTAGGAAAAACTTGTGATAAATGTTTCCAAAAGTTCTGGCCCATGGAAGCAGGATAGGAATAAATAACTGAACGGAATATCCGTTCTTCTTCCTCACTCCATTTCCTACTCACCACTTCTCCCATCTCATAAAAACCCAATTTTTCAAAAGCTTCCTGTCCAAGGGATCTCACTAGTTTCTCTCGTGCTTCCATTATGTGCTGCTGCACACATCTAATAGAACCATCATCCAAGCAGTCACAATTTTTCCATCCAGATCCGGCATCATCGCTGTAGTGTGAAGAAGACTTTGGGTCTGGCATTGAAATGATACAAGTACCCATTACACTCTCTTCATCAATGCCCTCTACTTGGCTGCCCCATAAGGGAATGGTAGCTTGATGATTTGGCCCCAAAGGAACTTGTTTTCTAGGAGACCATTCCAAGTAAGAAGAATTGCTAATGTCAAAAGGGAGAACTCTTCCCTGTGGAATATCATACTCAAGATGTCCATAAGGAAGAGAAGAGGATGTTTCCCAGCTAGACCTAACATCTTCATGATCAGAACTGCTAGTGAACAATGAACAAGGAGTACTGGTCTCCAGGTTCCTAGCTGAATTTGACATTCCATTGACACCATATTCAACTTCATGCCATTGAAACACAGCAAAGTTGTCCCCACGGTCACCAACTTTATGGAACAATCCAACCAGAAAAGTAAATACAAATAGGTAAAACAAGTAACAGGTTTAATACGGTATGAAAAAGAAGCAAAGCATTCAGACCCTTATCCTCACCAGAAGTATCAGGTTTCTGTGGAACATCTACATACGAAATTTGTTCTGGAGATTGGGTCAACTTATTGCTATAATCTACAGGCCTTGCCTGCTTAAAAGGAAAGTTCTGGAAGTCCATTCCATCAAATGTTCGTTTATAACCCATTTCACCTGCAAAACAGCAATATGAAAATTAAAAATCTAAGCTGCAACGAATTAACAAAATTTTGTATGCACCTAACTACTCTTTGAACCCCCTAAAAAGTGAAAGACTGCGAACACCATTGGATAAGCAGGTGCATTCATATACACTCATATACCTTCACTATTGTAACTCAACTTACATATACAATAGCATAATGGAAGTACATGCATTCATGGATTTCTAATACAAGGAAGACTAATGAACCTGGTAAATACAAACAGACCTGACAGTTGCTTAGTTTAAAAGAGAAAAGTAATAAGAACATAATTCAGACTACATAAAGGAGAAAATTAAAGCTCGAAGCTACTACTGAACAACTGTAGCGTAGGACAGAAATTTTCCGGAAAATAAATAACAATATAATCAAAAATTGAGCAAAATTAGCAA
>JANKOD010000001.1:1778610-1792530 GCA_026284645.1 Erythroxylum acuminatum
GTAAAAAACTAAGTTTGGCTTTGTTACTTGGCTCATTGCGATCAGTTAGGTCTTTACATAAGTAGGGCGAATGATAAGGGAGCCCTTATTTCCACGGCCATTTTGTTTATATCCACGAAAGTTAAGTTGCCACGTCATTCACAATCTAAAATCTCACACCAAGTTCTCATCCAGCTTCATTTATTCATTTTCCCTCCCTAGGACTAAAATCTCGCACCAAATTCTCATCCAGCTTCATATATTCAAAAGCTCACACCAAATTCTCTCTCTCGCTTTGACCTCTCAAATCAGAAACTGCATCCTCTCTCTCTCTCTCTCTTTGGCATCTCAAATCGGAAACAAATCTTGTGTGTAAAGGTAAGATCTTGCTCAGCTTCAACAGATACTCTATGGCTTTGGACTGCTTCAAGGCAGCCCTTTTGGATCCACAAGAGAATGCGAACCTCGAAACTTTAAATGGGTATTTGGATAAGTGCAAGAAACTTGAGTTTCAGTCAAAGACTGGATATTTTGATCTCTCCGATTGGGTGCTAAGTGGGTTTCGCGGCAAACCACCGGAGATGGCTGAGTACATTGGGCCAGTGCAGATTAAAAGATCTGAGCTCAGTGGGAGAGGTCTATTTGCAATAAAGAACATCGATGCGGGGACTGTAATGTTGGTGACTAAAGCAATTGCCACTGAGAGAGGAATAGTATCAGCCGGAGGTTCCAGTGAGAATGCACAAATGGTCATGTGGAAGAACTTCGTTGATAAAGTTGTTGAATCTGCCATAAAGTGTAAAAGAATTCATCAGTTGATTTGTACGTTATCTGCAGGTGAAGATGGGGACAATCTTGAAGTGCCTGAAATTAGTCTCTTTAGACCCGAGGCAGAGTTGGATTGCCAATCAAATGAGAAGCCTGATATGGTCAAGATTTTAAGCATATTGGACGTAAATTCACTAGTTGAGGATTCAGTTTCTGCTAAAGTTTTCGGAAAGAATAGTGATTATTATGGTATTGGTTTATGGGTTCTGGCTTCATTCATTAACCATTCATGTAAACCAAATGCCAGGCGCTTGCACGTAGGTGATCACGTAGTGGTTCATGCTTCAAGAGATATTAAGGCAGGTGAAGAGAAGATGGACGGTGAGAGGAAAAGAGAGGGGTTACTTGAGAGCATCATTTTGGAATGCATATGGTGAAGCTTATGGCTCAGAGAAGCTGATAAAGAAGTGGCGAGGACGGATTCCAGCTACTGATGTGGTGGTGGATAGTGTTGTAGATGTTAATGGAAGTGATGATAGGTTACTGAGGTTATTGAGGGAGGAGTTAAGCAGAGGTGGTGCCAATATCGTGGACATGGAGAAAGCAATGAAGCTGAGCAGAGGGATTTATGGGAAAGTGGTCAAGAAACAGGCAATGAGATCTCTTCTTGAGCTTGGCAGTCAAGAACAGATGCTATTGAGCTAATAGCAACATCATTTTCACAGTTCCAAGTTTTCACTTTGCAGTCTGTTTTTCATGGACAGAAAGTTCTTGTTGTTCTCTCCCTTCTGAATACAAATTTTCACATATACAGTTTTTCACAATTCAGTTACTGCTCACCTTTTTACATCGTTGTCCACAAAAAGAAAACCCCAATAACTAGTTTCAATTTACTTAATATGATACAAACTCTAGTAATTAAACTTGTGCAGACGTTGACAAGCCATGAAATTGGGGTTTTCACCTTTTTACATCGTTGTCCACAAAAAGAAAACCCCAATAAGTAGTTTCAGTTTATTTAATATGATACAAACTCTAGTAATTAAACTTGTGTAGATGTTGGCAAGCCATGAAATTGTCAAGAAGCAGGCAATAAGGCCTCTGCTTGATCTATGATATTAGCAGTACATTTCCGAGTTCAAAGTTCCAGTCTGTGTCCTGACAAACTTGTTTTTCTATCAACTCTCTTGAATAGAAGTTATGTTCACAATGTAGCCACTTTTCACATGTTTGTCTACAAGAGTTGAAAAAGAAAACACATTAACTAGTTTTAATTTACTAATAATTGTATTAATACTACAGAACCAAAATTAATATTCCAATGAAAATTATGACCGAAGGCTCCAAAAGCAACATTTCCAATCTCAAAGAGCAGTCATTCTCACAAGCTTGTTATAAAGAATGTGGTCATCCCGCCCAGTGTTGCTCTCCAACAAAGCACTTTGCACAAGTTCCTGGCAGAGGACATAAAACCATTAGGAAGTTGTGAATTATACCAAGACAAACTGTAGACCATGAAAAATAAGGAAAAAGAAATAGAACTAACCTTCACATCCCTGTGGGAAAGAAATTTCCCCAAGTTATGGATAATCAACCTCAAGTCTTCCACCTGAAAAGGCAACAAAGAATCAGTTAGCATTGAGTAAGAATTATCAGTTAGAAACCAGGCAGTATAGAAAGGCAGCAGTCACAGCACAAAAGTAAGCTGAATAATAGTATATCTTACCCTAATGTATCCAGTTCTATTGCGATCAAAGAACCTGAAAGCCTGTTCAATAAATGAAAAACGATCAAAACTAAGTTACAGCAATGAAAAGAATGTTTTAAAGAGTTAGTCTGAAGATACCTGCAATAGTTCCTTATCAACTACAGTCTCCTTCATGATGGAAGAAGCTTTCTTGCTTCCATCCACGCTAGCTCCCTGCTCTGTAGAAGTGGCATTAGATGTGGTCTTTGCCTCTGCATCTGTACCGTTACTTTTCTTCTTTTCATCTTCACCAGCCTTGTCTTTTGCATCGCTTAACACTGGTTCATGCTCTGTAACCACACCGGTTGTCTGTTCCTCTTTGTTTATCTGTTTACAGGGTTACCAGATAAAATAAAAAAAGGAAAAAGCTATTGCAGGCATGTAAAGCAACTTGGTAAATTTGGAAAGATAATCCATCTTAGATTTACAATAGCAGGGTCTATTAACAAATCTCTCAGAAGATCTAACTAATTTCTAAAGAAAATTCTTGCCTCTTTAGAAATATCCTCCCCATGATCCTCCATTTCCTCGTATTCCTCCTCTGGGTCTTCCTCTGGGTCTTCCTCATCATCAGTCTTGTCTTCCAGCTTTGTTTCATTAACATGAACAGCAGAAGCATCCTCTTTTCTTGCAGTTTCTTGATCCTCTGACTGATTTATGCTTAACATTTCAGAGCCAGCAGAAGTATTTTTCACAGGAAGCTCACTAGTCTTCGGGCGCTTTGCTGGAGATTTCTTATCTTCATCCTTCTCTTTGATTTCCTCCCGCTGCCTCTTACGTTGATTTCTCTTAGTTATGAATTTAATTCGAAGTTTCTGCAAATCATGCCCAAACAAGAAAACATTGCAGAAACGTTTGTCATCACTTAATCCCAATTGACAGTTCAGTTGATTGTATTTTAAAAAAATAGGTTGAAAATAGGCAGCTAACCTGGAGAAATGCTAAAATGCGAGAACCCATTTGATATTGAAGCATTTCATAAAATGATTCAGCAAATAAAGAAACCTGTAAAGATAAAGGTTTCCATTAAGTGCCAAAAAGAGGGCACCAAAGAAGGTAAGAGCAAACATTTCAAACCTCAAAAGTTGTTTCTTCAACATCTTTATCTGAGTAGTCCAAGAGCGAGTCCAGTGAAAGTGATGTTGAGCGCAACTGTTGTGATTAAATAAAATAAATTATTAACTTAATAAATTGCTTGTGCAGAGAATTTTTACTGGGGAAACAACATAATGCTTGACAAGATAAACATACTTTATTTTCCTTGTTGCCTTTTGTTTGCAAAATAAGTCCAGGGTGTCTTGGAGCTTCATCAAGCCTTTTGTTTTCCTTTACTTCTTGGTTAGATTTGCTCTTGGACTCATCCTTTCCATTTTTCTCCTTTTTCTCATCCTTCAGCTTTCCATCATCCTTTGGTTTTTCTCTCTTGTCATTATGGTTATGCTTCCCAGAAGCCTTTTTGTCATCAGCCTTAGTCTCAATTTCAAGCCCCGAGCCACTGTTCCTACCAATATCCTTAGCAGCACTCTGATCTTCTTTAACATCACTGACTTCTATTTTATTTGAATTCGACACACTACCCTTGTCCACAGTCAGAGAGGTTGACTCATTGTTATTCATCTCAGTCTCAGCAGTTTTAACACTGCCTGCAGTAGCGAGCTTTCTTTTGAGAACTCTTTTGACAATTTTCTTCTTTATGGTTGTTTTGGCACTAGAACCTTGACCAAATGCAGCACTACTGGCATTTGAATTCTCGTTTCCCTTATTTGCAGTAGCATCCACTTCTTTCTCAGGTTCCACCTGACTTTCTTCATTTTGAGTGGCTTTTTTCACTGGAACCTTTTTTACAATTTTTTTCCTCACAAACGTTTTAACCCCTGAAGGATCAGATAGCAATTTACTTTGCTCACCTGGAATATCAGAAGGCCCACTTGTTTCTCCAACATGTTTATTATCTAAAGAGTCGTTCTGTTTGCTGCCAGCACTTTTGGCATCGGCTATCTTATTGGCAACCTTCTGCTTCACAATCCTTCTTACAATCTTCTTCTTTCCAGACTTCAAATTTTCAGCTGTCTGGGCACCGCAAGTTTCTCCTTGTTCCTTTGTTGCCTTCTTGGCTTCCTCATTTGTATCAATATCATCTTTAACCCCAAGTTTCTTTTCCTTCTTATCACCATTTTCTGAATTCACATTGCCCTTTATGTCATCTCCAACGTTCTCCTTTTTGTCAACACCAGAGGATTCTGAATCTTTGATTTTTTTTGACCTGTCTTCCCTCTTTGTTTCCTTAAAAGAGTCAGTTCCCCTATCTGATTAACAAAAACCCAATATTAATTCTATAGCTATATATAAGAAAAAACTGTAATATCATGCTTGAAAACTGACTTTACCTTTCTGATCTTCCTTCTTTTCTTTTAACTTCTGAAACAACATGCAAAATAGATTAGCAAGTTACTAAATTTAGGAAAGGGCATTACCTGCGGCCCAAGTCATCAAGAGATCTACCAGAAACTAAATGTAAGCGGGCCAAAAAAGAAAATTATATGCATGAAGTCGTGTGCAAGACACACCTCTTTGAAGGCTAGTTGGGGCTCTCTCTCCATAACAGCCTTCTTGTGAGCAAGCCACTGTGCTCTCCAAGCGTCCAACGAAGGAAGACATTCAGATAAATCCGGAACAAATAGAACTGTAACTTCCTTATGGCTAAAGAAACCGTCCTTGTCAAATCTATCATAATGTATCTGCACATACCAATAGCAGTCTACACATATTAGCTATCTTAGTACAGGTCGACTAAACTTATTCATTCATTCAACAAATAAACATGAACAACACAAAATATGCATAGGATAGATAAAAAGAAAAAAAAAAGAAGAATGGATCAATTATTTAGTAAAATCTTAGTATGGTTTGGACTCCTAACCAGCATCCTCTGACTTGTAAGCTAATGGATTGGAAATGATACAATTCAAAAACCAACAGAAAAAGAAAAGAACAGAAGAGTTTGTTCCAAAATGGAAATCATTTTCTGTAGGTGTTTAAAGTTTCAATGAGTAATGCAATTTGTACCAACAGATCTTACTGTCCCAAAAAGTAACGTGGCATCAAGTTACAAAAGCAGGACTTATGAAAAATATTTAGTGAGACATTCCCATAAAAGTATTTTACAATTTGTTTTCTGAAGGAACAAAAGAAAAGGAAATGTTCAGTGTTTTAGTTTTACCACATATATTAGGTGGTGCAAGTTTTGGTTTCCGTAACATTTACTATGTTCACAATGACTAAAACAACTAAAACCTCCGTTGCTTGCTGGAGATAAAGATGGCGCAAAAATGTTATACAATCACGATATTCTATTCTTGATCTGCAATCAGCCTGCACTAGTCACCAAAACCAAAACAAATGGATTTGGTGTCCATCACATAAACATTAATATACCATCTGCAAACTAACTGCACATCCAACTAAGAGATTCTAGTCATTTCAAAGACAATAAACAAGTAAAGCCTACCTCAAGAAAGCGATTCCAGGTACGGCAGTTTTGCAAATCAAGCTGAGTGACATCCTTGGCATATCTACATGCACATATTAGTTTAATTCACTAGAGAAGACATAAATAAGCAATATGCTGACTTAAAGAACGATAGAAAATACACACCTAAGGGCTGTTTGAATTAAAGCAGAATCATCACTGGAGGGGTTACCACCATCAGCAACATCCCATGGACCACCAATAGCCATTAAACTGTGATCTCTTTTTAGAAGAGCAAACCTTAGAACATTACAGATATGGGGTATGCGATCATCTGAACTTTTGTCAGATAACAGCTCTTCCAGAACATTTTTTCTAAGCCCACTCATTAAAATCATCTGAAACCAAGAGACAAAAATATTACACATTCACCAGGTAACAACATTAACCGCATGGCCACAATGTGAAGCATGCTGCAACAAAAGAAAGACAATAAGAAAAGAGTGGGCAATCACAGCACATAGGAGTTGCGATCTTTTACTTTTACAACTGATAAGTTGTCTGACGACTCATTGCCACTCCAAATGTTAGAAAAAAATACGATATATTATTTTGGATTTGGTTTATAAATACATGTCCTATTCAGTTGTATATTCATGCAACCCTAGCTTCAGAAAATGATCCATCCAATCAATACCTTTTTAGGCAACTTTAGTTTCCACTTGGACATTCCAAATCACTATCTTTTACTCATGGGTAACGAAAGGATGAGAGTATATTGGGGGCTAATTGGTGCGTTAACTATAAAAAGACAGAACACCTAGGTTTTTTGCCTTAGTGGTGATGAAATAATATCAATCCACAAGATTCAAATCTTGCTGAGTGCAAAAGGACAAGACTTGGCCCCAAATGGATTCTTCTTAAGAAATAGGAACACAAGGATGTGTTCAATTGTCAAGGAAGTCAATTTAAAAGCTTCAGCAATAAGCTGTAAACTGTGACAGAAACTAAACATGATGCATAGAAATGATTCATAGTTTAAACATCAGTTGACTTAAACTCTACATAGCTAAATATTAGAACCTAGAAGATGAACTCAAACTCCAAGCAGATATAAAGAAAATGAAGAAAACAACAATCACCCACTTTTGCATTCCAAATTGTCCTTCCATGATCTGATTCTCCAAGTTGTGTGTTCAAGAGTGTATTGGATGGTTCTTTCAGCTCTGCGATACTCTCACCCTCCAAAAAGTCATGCTCAAAGCTGTTCATTTCCACAATTATTGCCAAATTATCGAAGAAACTGGTCAGACTTATGCATACAAAATTGAAAAAAACTCAATAACTGATAATTAACAGTTTACAAATATTGCAGCTACATGCCTGCAGGTTCATCAGCAAGCATTTAATGTCTATATCGACAATGAAACAACTCATTGAAAAGAGTGAAAAAATAATAAAAACTCCTAAAGATGCAATTAATACAAGGAAAAGCAAATACCTAACCGGTGTATTGACCGAAAGATTAAGGTTCCCCTTTGGCCAGTTCACAACAACCTGAGAGAGAAAGTTCATCATTGATAGAGAAATGATCAAGGCATGATTCCCTCAAAAAGGAAAAGAAAAAGAAAGGAAAAGCTAAACATAAACCTTGCAAAATTCTGGAGATATAAAGAGTCTGGGGTATCGCTTGTCTATTGACAAATAGTCTCGCTCTGTATCTACCAATCTGGATGTGTAGACCTACATTCAGAAAGCATTGAGTACCCAAATATAAATCAACCAACAACTTGGTACTGTAACTGGATGTAGAGATGTAGAGATGAGAAAGCACAGAAACAAAAGTTATAATTCCTTTATCTTTCTTGCAAGTATTATTTCTGATTTTGAAAAGCAGCAACAGCCACAGTAGACAACCACCTATCATCAACCCTAGAACATCTTATACTGTGAAATTCCATATCCAGTTCTGTTCGATCCAATCCGGAAAGTCTCAAGAGATAAGCATCATGGTCTCTGAATGATGCAAGCACATATCCCATTGAAACACAGAGAGGTAGAAGAATTAACATGATGAAAGACCTTATACAAATGGGAATAGTCAAGCAAACTAACAGGAAGATAATGACAACTTAATGGAAAGAAGAATCAGATTGATTTCCCACCGAGACTAAGAGTCAAGAGAGCAAAGGAAAACTTTGGAAACAAGGTGAACACAGCTATCGGAAGATCAGGGAAAGATGCAAAGCAAGGGAGATCAGTGGAATGGTCAGTTGAATTTAAGAGACTGAAGCCATTTAAAAAGCATAATGCAAAGGGAAAAAGTTCGCATAGAAACAGGGACAGAAAGATTCAAAGTGCAGAAACTAGGGCACCTTGAATTCTGAAACTGAACAAGAAAAAAGAACAGAATTTCGAGAGTTAAACATCATGGAATGACAAAGCTCTTGCACTGTTCTGCATTACCTTGCATACATATTCTCTCCTTTTTTCTTTAACAGGTGAATGACGCCTTCAGCATAACAGAACATCAAGTTAGTTGAGAGGCTACAAGAGATACATGAAGCTATATTTTTGAATTTTAGCAGGATGCAAAATGAAACATCAAGATCCACCTATGTAAAGCTTCACGCATTGGGGAGTCTCGACGTGATAATTTCACATCCTTGATCAAAGACGAACCACGACGATCCCTTGAGTGTCTTAATGGAGTTCGTTCCCGCTTGCTTTCAATTTCACGTTTCCGTTCTCGTTCCCTCTCCTCTCGTCGTTCCAAGAGGCGCTCCCTTCCACGTTTTCTTTCCCTTTCCCTTTCTCTTTCTCGTTCCCGTTCCCTTTCTCGATCTCGATCTCGATCTCGTTCTCGTTCACGTTCACGTTCACGATCTCTCTCCCTCTCTCTATCCTTCTCCCTTTCACGTAGAATCTCTCTACGCCGTTCCTCCTCCCTTAGCTCGAACTCCCGAAGATAACCAGCTCTTTCATCCCTACGCTCATCAATTCTTAAATGACTACTACGGTAGTCTAACTCAAGAGATGTTCCATGAAGACCTTTTCCCGAGCCATAATCCCGACCAGGAGGCAAGCTAACTCCATAACCAGGATTTGATTTACTTTGAGAGTACAACAGATCATCCAAATTTCTCTGCGGACCTGCTCCTAATATAGATGGAGGATGTTGCCCACCATATGAAGAAGCACTAAGCATCGATGAACCGCGTATATCAGCATCAATTCTTCCTCCATAAGACATAGTATCCTGGGTGGGATGACGATTAGCAGCAGTTCTTGCTGCCAGATAATCAATTTGTCTGCCAGAAACACATGCTACTTAGTGCAACAAAAAATATATACCAACTAGCTCAGTTGTGCACAGACTGTCACCATTGTTGACAGGCCGAATTTTGGTACAGAGAGGTCAATATCATCCTCTTCTTCAGTCAAAAGAATATATCTGTGACTAACAATCCTATATGCGAAATGCATAAGGTCCATTCAAACACATCAATCATATAGAAAATATTTGAACATTAAATTACCTGGTGCCTCCATCGAGAGAACCAGACTGAATTGACTGAGATTTCAAGAGCTGTTCTTGTCGTAGCAATGATGTCTGATCAATACGCTCATACCTCTCAGCCTGTTAAGTACAGGAGATAAAACAACATTCAACATTATTATCCTAAGAGTAATAATCGTGTTAGAACACACTTTGTAATACAAATAAGTGCAAAATATTAAAACATAAAAGAAATTTCAACGAGGCCAAGAAACATAACCTGATGTTGGCGACCAAAACCAACAGAATCTGCATATCGTGCAGCTGGCTCACTTTGAATGTCTCGTCCCATATAAGAACTCGGTCTATCAACAAATTGTCGTCTTTCGATAGCTGGGTATTCAGTAATCTTCTCCACATATAATGGATCACTTTTGTGACTATATCCATGACTTGATGCTGTAACATAGTCACTAGATGTAAATTTAGGAGAATCAGTTACAGCTGAGGAGTATCCACCACGTCCTTCTAAAGTCAGCGATGCACTCCCTTTGCCACTTATTGTAGTAACCTAAAGAATAAGATGTACATTGAAGCTTAGGAAGATTCCCAAAAGGTTAGTGAAAATTCATTAGAGTATTAGAATTCCAAGTAAGAAGAGTGCCATTGTTTGAATGGCATCACAAAAAGGTTGGAAGTTGAAAGCTTACATATAAATTTCCACATATAAGATTCCAAAGGAAAAAAAAAATTGCCATGCATGCATCTTTACGGTTATTGTATCAAGCTGAACACCATGTGGGTTTTTCATAAGCATCTTATGTTATGAAGCAAGCAATTTTCAATAAAATTGCAGAGATATAGTAGAAAGTCTAATAAAAGAATAAGCAGAAGCTACGACATGAAAGAAAAATCATCAAAAGGAATTTTTTAAACATTGGTATAAAAATCCCTGGCATTAGCATAAACATAAATCCATAAATCCCATTCAACCAACCTGTTGACCACCACTCATGGCAGCTGATCCATAGACAGATCCGTACTGGCCCCCATAATGTGCTGCTGAGCTATGGACTCTATATCCACCAACATCACCTTCCTGAGAACCACCCAAAATTGATGCATGCCTAGAACTCATGGAGTGTTGAGCACCACCATCCGTACCCCCAACAGAACTCCCAGAATAAGCAGCTCCAAGCTACAATGGCAAATGAGATGTTCTCAGCCATAAACTCAAAGAAAATGATATGTTTTTGCCAAACACCATGTCCTAATGCAATTGAAAGCACCCAACCACAGTTCAAATATACACCAAAGAGTGTTTGATTAAGAAAAAAGAAATTATTCCCGCCAACAACAGTCATAAGAAAATCCATCGCACATCCAACGCCCACGTATATATAACAAAACCAGTCACTAACAAATTACGGCATAAGGGAAGAACGTTCACAAGATTATTCAGACCAAAGCAACACAAAAATAAATTATGAGCCTATCTGAACAGCCAATTTACAAATAGGTCAAATTACTCAAACCCATAGATGTAATGCATAAAAATTGGCCAAAAAACGAGGAAAGCTGCAATCTTTTATCTCAACAACAAAAAAGAACTTACATTTTGACCATACCCAGATTGAGCACCATACGTTTGCTGTCCATATGCATTACTCCCTCTAGAGGAATACATGCTTGACGACCTGCAATTACAACCATACACAATTCAACCATATCAGCTAAACCCAACACGAAACTGGAATCCACAAACACAAATTGAGGAACTTCACAACTGAATTTACGTTTAAATTAGAAAAAAGGAAATTAAGCGACACAGCTCAAACTCTGGAATTGGCGTCTCTTTAAAACCCTAAAAGAAATAAGGACTAACCTCAGACGGACAGCTTTATGTATGAAACAAACAAGAGTGGCCCCCCGGTTCGCGCGATTTGGAACTGAACCGGTTTGGGCCACCTTGGGTCAAGTGAGTAAACTTCTGGCCCACTTGGTTTTGGGCTTGGTCCTATAACAATCTGGGCCCTTAATTACTTTATATTAGCATTAACAAAGTAAATTATAAATTGCTTGTTTCTGTTTTTGTTTTTATTTTTTATTTTTTTAACTTAGTAAAAAAATATATTTTTATTTTTATTTTTAATGTTTAAT
This sequence comes from Erythroxylum acuminatum, assembly GCA_026284645.1. Lineage (NCBI taxonomy): Eukaryota > Viridiplantae > Streptophyta > Magnoliopsida > Malpighiales > Erythroxylaceae > Erythroxylum > Erythroxylum acuminatum. The sequence goes on from JANKOD010000001.1 coordinate 1,790,233, forward strand.
TTTTATTTTAGGTTATAGTTTTTTTCAATTTTTAAAATATATGAAAATCACAAAAGTAGTTTTTTTTTCTGTTTCTAATTTTTCATAATTTGATTTACTATCAATTAGATATATATTAATTATTAATAAGAATTATGGATAATTTAATTTAATATTATATATTTAATTATCAATAAAAACTATGAATAAATTTTAAATAAAATTTGATTTAATAATTAAAGTATATTTAAAATAAATATTACTTTATAAATAAAATTTAAATTTTAAAATATTTATTGATAATTTATTAATAAATATTATAGAAGATAATAAAATAAAATAAATTTAATTGATAAATATTATATAAGAGAATAAAATAAATTTCATTAATTAAAAATAATTTATTTTTAAATTTTTTTAATATATAATTGTCATAAATAATAAAAATATAACAAAACCTAACAAGTTTTTTTTATTTAAAAGAAAAAGCAGATCAAAAACTAAAATAATACTTAGCACACTTTTTGTAAAAATAGAATATGCTTTATGGCATAAGGTTACATTAACTCTAATATAAAATAAGTGTATTTTTTAATTTGTAATTAAATAGTATGGATCATTTATTATTTTTAAGAGACATATTGAATTATTATATTACCAACATTTGATCAGTTCACATGTAACGTTCATATCAAATGCATGTTTTCGTTATTTTTTAACAAAAATCTAAAATAAGGAGGTTTTTTCTAAAAAAAGAATTATTTTTATATAGTTTTAAAGACTAATAATTTTATAGAACATCGTGTTTGTTAGAATTTACAATGAGCATCGGGCCCATACGAGAAGGAAAGTTAGATCACATACAAGTCTAACTTTTTTTCTCGTGTGGGCCCGAGGCCCATTGTAAATTCTAGCATGGTATCAGAGCAAGTTGCTCTTATGTTAGTCGTTAACACCTCAAATTGATAGACTATATCACGTGTTAGGCTTTAAATTAACCTTACACGTGAGGGGGGTGTGTTAAAATATAAAGTGGGAGTTTGTCCCACATTGAAGAAAGAGATGAAAGAAAACTAACATATAAGCCTAATGAGCCACTCCACCTATCACCAATTGGTTTTAGGATGGAACCTATGTGGTCTAACTTTTCTTCTCGTGTGGGCCCGTAGATCCATTGTAAATTCTAACAATGTCATATACCTTACATTTTATTATGTTTACCCAACCAAAATTACATTAATAACTATCCTTCATCACTATTTTATATCATTCTACCTAAAAAATCAGTGCAATTCCGAAGCGGTCTACTTTCGTTTTCAAAAGTTATTAAAAAGCGATTTGGAATAACTTCAGCTCGAGGCAACTTTTCTATACATGATCAGAATCCGAGAAAAGCCTCCCTTCTCTTCTTTATCTACAGTAATTCTATGCCTTCCCCAACTTGAATTAAACTCAACTCTACTCTCTTCTCGGAGTAGCGACTGTTAATGGTAGCATTGATTGCCAACTTTGCTATTACATTTAACCACTTTGTCTATAAGGAACCACATCTAACTATTAAAACTAGCATCCATGAGCTAGGATCCTTTGTCCAATATTACCATGTCCTATTCTGTCCATTGAATCACAGCCATTTATTTATGTGGACCCCGTGCCTATTTATGTGGGTTCCACATAAATGAATGGTTAAGATTTAAATGGACAAAATAGGACAGGATAATACTGGACAGAGGATCCAGACTCTTGTTACAATACATATTCTTTGCTTTGGTTTTAAAGAAGAGAATGTCCATTACAATATTTAATCACTGAAAATTATGAACTAAAATACAAAAAAAAAGATAAGTATTAGTTGAGACATGAGAGTAGGAATGTGGATACCGTTTCGTACTGGTCAGTACATATCGTACCGGAGCAAAATAGGTACAAAATGGAGGGTCGGTTGTACAAGGTTTAAATACCGGTAAGTATTGGCCGGTTTCAAAATACATGTCGATATCGAAAATTTTAAAAAATAGGGGGACTTTTTTTGCAAAATTTTCAAAAAATTTTAAACTCTCTCTCCCTCTTTCTCGCCCACCTCTCCTTCCCCCCTCTTTTTTTCAAAGTTTCTTTAATTAGTTTTTTATTTGCTTCAACTTTTATAATAATTGTGAATTGTGAATTTTTGTTTTTAAAATAAAAAATAAATATTTTTATTACTAAAAATAATTATAAATTAAATAAAACTTAAAAATAAATTTTTATTTTAATATTTTATATAATATTTATTAATAAAGTATTAATAAAAATATTTTATTTTTTAAAATAAATAATTTA
>JANKOD010000001.1:1802091-1814177 GCA_026284645.1 Erythroxylum acuminatum
GAATAATACAAAGTATTTAAAATATTACAATAATACAAAAATATTTTTAAATTTATAAAATTGTCCCTAAATTTGTAATAATTATTAATAAATATAATTAATTTTAAAATATATAAATTTTGATTTAATAACTGAAAATATATGAAATAAATATTTGTTTATAAATATTAATTTTAAAATTATTTATTTCTTAAAATAAATAATTTTAAAATTATTGTTTATAAACTAATTTATTACTATTTATTAATAAATATTATATAAAATATTAAAATAAATTAAATAAAAATAATTTATTGTTAAGTTTTATTTATTTAATTATTATTATTAGTAATAAAAATATTTATTTTATTTTTAAAAAATTTAAAATCACAATAATTATAAAAGTTAAAGTAAATAAAATAAATAATTAAAAAAACTTTGAAAAAAAGAAAGGGGAAAGAGAGGCGGGAGGGAGGGAGAGTTTAAAAATTTTTGAAATTTTGCGAAAAAGTTTCCTTTTTTTTATTTTCCGGTATCGATCGGTATTTGACCGGTATTTTGAATACTGACCCATACCAATTGGTACCATCGAAAATCGACTAGTCCCGATCAGTATTTAAACTCCGTACAACCAACCCTCCGTTTCATACAGGTTTTGGTCCGGTACAAAATGATATCCTAAACCTTGGTTTCTAGAAGGTGGTGAAAAAATAGTTCAACATTAATTTCTTAAAGTTTTAGATTAATTTGATAAAAAAATAAAGTTTAGACTTAAATGAACTTTATATGAAATTTAAAATACCAATATAAACTTTTTGTTCCTAAAGTTATGGTACAAGTTTAGATCACATTTACGAAAGAAGTCCTAGGTTTTAGGGAGTGTTTGGTTAGTTGGTACGGGAAAAAAGAAACGAGTAAGTGATAAAAAAATGATTGATAATATATTATGATTGGATTAATAATGTTTTTATATCCCTTTTTGGAAAAAATACTCTATACCCCTAATATGATGAGAAATAAAAGTTATATTCATTTCTATACTTCAGTGTATTCATTCTAATTCATATTATTATTTCTTCAAGTGAACTTATTTTTAACTAAAAGGCTTACGCTGCTTAATTTAATATGGTTACAAATGAACTCTAAATATAAATAAAATTGCAATATAAATTATTAAATATTTCACATCAAAGCTTAGTTGGGCTAGTTGAATAATAAGTATGGACCACATTTTTATTTACAAACTTCTTATACTTAAATAATAAGGAAGTTATGGTAAATAATAAATAAAAGACAATTATTTCAAATAACATAAATTATAAATTAATAATTAATTAAATTGTGTTGAATTAATATGTAAATACAACATGCTAATAACTATATGTATGGTATTTCTATTATATAAAGATTAAATAATGTAAAGTTCTATTATTAATATTGTCGATAATAAAATATACAAGTTTGCATTTCCATTGTTTCAAAGTAAAAGCTGCATAGATTTTATATTATTGAGGCATAAAATCAATGTTTTAAAAACCAGAGCGAAAATTAAACTGATAAGACAAGAGATTTAAGATTAAAAGGTTCAACTGGTACTAGACCGTGATAAAATCGACTAAAAATTGAATAAAATGAAAAATTTTAAAATATAATTGAAAGAGATTGCCTTTATTTGTAAAAGAATTTGAGGTTTAGTTGAAAAAAGATTGTTAATGAAAATTAATTAAATTATTTTAATTTATAAGAAATTAGTAATTTATGAAAATTGACCAATTAATTAATAAACTGATCGATTTTTTTAGAGAGATGTAAACTGTTTGATTTTTAACAACAAGAATTATCAAAATAAATTAAATTGAAAAGTTGAAACTGAACTGAAAAACAAGACAATTTAAAGCTAGTTTAATCGACCAAATCATTTAAATTTTTTAATCATCTCATAAAACTCAAATTATACTTCAAATTATATAATTAATTATATATTTTGAATTAATTGTTTAATAAATCAGTAAGTTCTAATTAAATGAGATAAAATAATAGTACTCTTTCGCATATCCGCATCCAGCCCAAAAATTCTCAAAGGATTGGAGGTTGAAGAAGCTCTCCTCCAACAGCTGCATTTTCATCTGAAAGTTCAAACCTTTCACATCGTGTGAAACAATCAGCATTTGATCGAATCAACTAGTCCAAGGTCTCACAATCGATGTTTTTGATAAAATACATCAACATGGCTACTGAAGCCACGAGGCATGCCAAGTTTGGAGTTGTGCATGCATCACAGTCCCCAACGACTTTCCAAATTGGATTGCAACCAAACCAAAAGACTCGTGGAAAAAGACAACTCAAACAAGACCAGCCTAGTCCTACAAGCCAACAAGATGGAGCTCTTCTATTTTATTTTATCTAATCTTATTACGATCTTCTAGCTTAATCCGCATGCTCTAATCCTTCTGAGCCGTAACCTCTAATCCTTACTTAACCACATCCTTATCAAATATCAACTTCCAAGAACGTTTCAACTAATCAGATCCCTTTTTTTTTTTTGGCATATGGAGAAAATTGGTAATTTTTGGTCAACAAAGACAAGCCATTGCACCTATTGAATTTTTAATAACGGGCATAATGTAGAGTTTACTAATGAGAATTGGGCTTGGATCAACCATTGTTTAAATAATTAGAACTAATTGTTTGGATAGTTGACCCTTACTACTTATAAATCCTTTAACATTTTCATGTCTAGACAATATGGAACACTCTAACACTCTCCCTCAAGTGTAATTAGAGTTGGACATCCAGTTGTCACTTGAAATATACGCAGTGATAACCGGATCGGGCCGCTGGGACTGGACATCCAGACGGACAATCGAGAAATTAATAATCTGGACTAAACCTGCTTTGATACCATATTGAATTTTTAATAATGGGCAGAATGTAGAGTCCACTAATAAGAATTTAGTTTGGGTCAACCATTGTCCAAATAACTTGAATTAATTGTTTGAATAGTTGACCCTTACCACTTATAAATCTTTTAACTTTTTCATATCTAAGTAATATAGGACACTATAACAACACCTACCACAGGCTGAAGAACCCTAAGCAATATAGGACACTTTAACAGCACCTACCACAGGCTGAAGAACCCTAACATAAAGGAAGAGCGTAGATAAGATTCAGGATAGAATATTCTGTGCTTGTAGAAGGATTTGAGCACCACCTAAGGTAAAATATGAACTTATATTGATACTAATCAAGGTGGTTTAGTTACTTAGACCAATTAGGACCCAACAAGTGAGGTGGCTAGATAAGAGCCACACAAGCATTCCTTGGCCTACACCGTCCTACTGAGCTTATCCTACTAAATACTGGTTTAAACTTGCAAGATTGAAACTTTGAGTTGGTGGGACACGTGGCACTTGCCCTTTGACAGTATTCCATAAACAATTGGACAGTTCGGATATTACAACAACATCACTCTCAAAATGTCAAATTAAAACTCTGAATTTTCTCTCCTGTCACTACAAAACGAGTTCCGAGTAATATTGTATTTCTACTGACACCGATGTTGTAAAATGACAAGCAGTATTCTCTATTTCAGTCAATACATGACAATAGTATAAGGACATAATTTAGAATACTTTGGTTTGGTAATAATTTGGAAGTTAATTAGTTATTAGGCGATTCAAATTGGAATCCAATTCATCATCAGAGATTCTCACTCTCAACAACTCTATATTACAAGATTTGGAGCAAATGTCAATGAACTTGCACATTCTGGCATATTTCTACGTGAAATTGGTCTTAGGACTCGATGATAATTCGTAAGTATAGTGAATGTCCATGTTCGAAAAAATCTACTGGCCCACACGAGAAAAAAAGTTAGACCACATATAAGTTTAAGTGAAGTTCCATCCTAAAATCAATTGGTGATAGGCGGAGTAGCCTATTAGACTTATATGTTGATCTTCTTTCCTCTCTTTCTCCAACGTGGGACAAACTCTCACTCTTATATTTTAACACCCCCTTTACGTGTGGGTCTAATACGTGACATAATCTATCATTTTGAGGTGATAACGACTAACATAAGAGCAACCTTCTCTGATACCATGTTATAATTTACAATAAGCCTACGAGCCCACACACGAAAAGGAATGCTAGACCACATAAATTATAACATAACATACTTTGTACACAAAGCTTCCCATTTCGTGAGGAGGATTAGAGGAAAGTGATCAATGTACATAACATTTTCTTTGTAAATTTTACAAATACGATATTTTTGTTATTTGAACATATGACTTTATGGTAGATAGAAAAATTAAGGCATTGCTAAGTACAAGTAACCTAACCATGATATTACTAATTCTCTTAGGATTAAATTAGTGTCTTGGTGTTTCTCTTTTTGTTGAGGCCGATAAGTGAAAAGAGAATGAATTATTTTGGTTGATTTAATTGTAAAAATTTTAAGATAGTTAATTTTTTAATTTGGTTTATTTTAATAATTTTTATTATTAAAAATTGATCTTTTTAAATTAAACTTTAAATTTTTTGACGATTAAAAATAATCTCTTTTAATTATATTTAATTTATAACGATCTAATATTAATTTAACATTTAAACCTTAAATTTATCATGTTAACTTTCAATTTGATTTTAAGAACATTGGTTGAAGGTTACTCTAATGAGAGTATAGGTAGCTAACACATGAATCAAATCCAAGGTTTTGGAAAGTCAAAGTGACAAGAAGTCTAATCCATGTAACGCCCGACGCCCACAAAACGACAACAACCCTCAAAGATAAAAGGCCTTCTCATCTCACGTTGAATATTTCATATACTCCCTCTTCTGCTCCTTATCTCCTCAGCGAAAAACGCCCTGTTTTGGAGTCATCTGGTCAGGACCAAACATGCAAGGAAAAACCAGCTCCGATCTTCCTCCTGGATTTCGATTCCACCCCACAGACGAGGAACTGATCATTTATTACCTTAGAAACCAAGCCACGTCCAAGCCATGTCCTGTCACAATTATCCCAGAAGTTGATATCTATAAGTTCGATCCTTGGCAATTACCTGGTTGGTTTCAGAATTATCCCTAAAACATCCTAGTTTCATATACCCTTCTTGATTTTTTTGTGTTGTGTTTTAAAATTTTTAATGTTCTATGATTGTCTTTTAGGCTGTCTGTTAATTTGTTTGCTTGCATGATATGCAGAGAAAAATGACTTTGGAGAGAATGAGTGGTACTTCTTCAGTCCTCGTGAAAGGAAGTATCCAAATGGAACAAGGCCTAATAGAACAACTATTTCCGGTTACTGGAAGGCCACAGGGACAGACAAGGGTATACGTAGTGGTCCTAGATATGTTGGTGTCAAGAAGGTTCTTGTGTTCTACAAGGGTAAGCCACCAAAGGGTGTTAAGACAAATTGGATTATGCATGAGTATCGCTTGAACGAACCAACAAAACTAGGAAACAAAGCGAAGGGATCCATGAGAGTAAGCTTTCTGCCATATTTGGCACTCCTAAATTATTAAACACTGGAGTTTCAGGACTTCAGTTTTAATGTAAGTTTGTTTTGTCTGTTGGACTATATATAGTTAATACTGCTGTTCTTTTGTTTGTTTCAGTTAGATGATTGGGTCCTATGTAGGATTTACAAGAAGAGGCAAGTGGGAAGAGAGATGGAGCCGGAGGAGAAGATATCGGAAAACAAGCATGCCCAACTAGACCTCACTGCTGCCAATGATGCTACTGAGCAACAGATGTTCAGATTTCCAAGGCCTTGTTCTTTTTCACATCTGCTGGAAGAATTGGCCTGTGTGAGTCCAACTGATGAAACATACAACACCAACCTAGATTTCCGAAACATCCTGGCCATTGCTGATACTGATTTCCATACTGAAATGTTTCAGCTAGGTGAAATGCCTCGCGAAGACTTTGGAAAGTTGCAGATGAATTCCATTCATCAGTTTGGTCTTTGACACTACTGATAATTAAAAAAGAAAGCTTAATACAGACAAAATTATGAATGAAGACATGCATCCAGATCCTGTCAAACCCTCACTTCGTTAACTGTGGACTAGATATTAGCTAGCAAGCTGATTGTGATACCGTGTACTAATGCAATACACAAATAGGATAAAACAGAAAACGATGAACATGATAAAGAGTCATTGCCTTTTATTACTCTCTGTACCAGTTCAATTTTTCTTTCGATCAATGAAATTTCTTCTCCTAATCCCCTTGAAAGCAACCCAACAACATAACGTTTTATGGATTCGTGATAGTAATCATAAAAAGAATACATATAATTACAGATTTTAAAGGACGATTAACGGATTAACAAAAGGATGGTATCAAAATCGGTCAAAGGTAGAAAAAGGGGAGAACTTTGTGACGTGTACTTAGCCCCTGGTTAGGTGCATGCACTGGCTCATTTGTCTTCGGCTTTGAAAGGGATTTTTTAAATGCTAAAGATCCTAATGGATGATAAAAGGTGTGAGATTCCGTTGTACCCTGGAATTTAGTTAGATTTTATCTGGAGACGGCAATGGCGGGGTCGAGCCGGGCCCAGGCTCAAAAGATCCTAGCTGATGATAAAGATGTGAGGTTCCATTCACTCCATTGTATCCCTAGCCCAAGCCCAAGCCCGGACTATAGGAGCCCAAACTCAGCCCCAATAATCGAGCCAAAGGCAGCTTAGCCCTAGAATCTAGGGTTAGGTCTCGAGCTGGATTGGGCCTGAATAGCTAGAGCCTAGCACGAATCCCTACTTTTTAGAAAAGTCAAGCGTGAAATGTCAGCTCGAGGTCTGGTCAACTTGGGCCTAGCCCAAGCCCGGACTCACTTGCCTCTCTAATTTTATGTGCAACTTCTTTCAATGGATCACTCTAATATAATTTTTATAAGTTAATTAGAACTCTAGGTAGGTATGTTTGGTTTCATTTTTATTTTTATTTTTTTGTCATAAGATTTTATTATTAACTTAATCTATACTATTTAACATTAACTATTAATAAAATTATGTATAATGTAATTTAAATAATTAAATAATAGCCTTAATCTTAGTAATTACAATATAATATTAATAGATAAAATTAACCCAAGAAGAATTATTTTTAAGTAATATTACATAAGATTTTAATTGTTTATTTGACTAATAAAATTAATTTATATTTAATATTATTATTAATAAAAGTGTAACTACATTAATATATATTTTAATTTAACTTTTGGATTAATTTTCATTAAATTATCTTTCTTTCTTAGATAAATGAGATTTGTTTCACGTTTTGTTTAAGCAGATGCATATTACATCTCAAAAGTGAGACTATATCACACAATTTAAGGAAGGAGTTACTTGGACGGCTTCCTTATGTTAATTTCTTCCATCAAACATCAAACATACGGATTTTTGAATGTTTTAGTGGAATAAGGTGTATTAGTATCGGTACTATTTGCTTCTTTTTTTATTCCAAATTTTAATTTTCAATATTTTATTTTCTTCATGTTTATATATAATATATAGGGTTAATTACAAAAAAATTTAAACTTTACTCAAAATTGCAATTATAGTCCGAACTTTTAAAAAAATGACTATTAAATACTCAAAATTTTAATTTTTTAAAATTCTAACTTGACGTTAGCATTTTTGTTAATGTTGCTGATGTGACTTGTCACATAAGGTAGAAACCCTGATACTTATATATGTCAAACTTAATTAAGTTTAACTAAACTAAGTCGTTTTGAGATTAAAGTCCCTAAATCAAACTCGTCGCCTAAATCTTTGAAATTGAAAACCCTTAGGTTATGTTTGGTTGGACGTAAAGTTTTTAATAACATAAAATGAAATGATTTATAATTGAATGAAATATAAATGGATGTAATATTAGAAAATTATTGTTTGGGAGGAATGAAAGGGTTTATAATGTAATATAGTGAAATGTTGTTTGAAAAAAAGGGTTCATAATGTAATAATGTGAAATGTTGTTTATCATTTTACATTCCATCCTAAACTTCCCAAATTGGAGGTGACTTATTTTTACTGTTTAGGATGGAATGAGATTGTTTGGGAGGAATGGAAGGGTTCATAATGTAATATAGTGAAATGTTGTTTGAAAGAAAGGTTCATAATGTAATAATGTGAAATGTTGTTTATCATTTTACATTTCATTCTAAACCTCCCAAATTGGAGTTAATTTATTTTTACTTTTTAGGATGGAATGGGATGTAATATGAAATCCTCCTCTTTTATCCTATTCCGTTACATTCCATTATAAACCCTCATCCCAAACGATGAAATAATATTGCATTATATTCTATTCCATTAATAACCATCCAACCAACCATAACCTTAATCAGTTCATTCTCGCACAGAAAGAAAGAGTGCTTAGGGTATCAAATTGGGATTCATTCAGATTGTTAGAAACTACGTCGTTATCGTCTCACACCGACATGATAGAGTGTCGTCATCTTGCGCCGACATGACAAAGCTTGATTCAAGGATTTCAATCCCAAAACGACGTAGTTTAATTAAACTTAATTAAGTCTGACGTGTATAAGTGTTTAAGATTTCTGTCTTATGTAGCAAATCGCATCATTAACATTAACATAAATACTAACATGAAGCTCGAATCGAAAAAAATTGAAAATTTAATTATTTAATTGTCACTTTTTAAAGGACTATACTTACAAAATTGAGTAAAGTTTGATATTTTTTTTAATTAATCTTAACATATATTATCCTTTTACTCAAGGAGTAGTATATAGTTACTTGAATTATATTACTTTTTTTTAGGGGGCTTGAATTATATTACTTAAAATTTTATTATTCAAATATAAAAGTAATTAAAAATATATTTTATCATGAATTATTTCGTTAAGGATTTCTTTGGCATATGCTTCAGAGACTCCAAACAAACAATCTTCTATCCACTCCGATCCCAGTTCGTGGAGTTCCTTTAAACAAACACTTTCATACTGAAGAAAGGAAATATAAATCCATGCATTAATGTCGTGGTTACACTAGGAACGAGATAGAACCACAGCTGATATAATGACGAGTAGAATGAACAAGATTACTGTGACAAAAGAGCCTATAAGACATCCGGATAATCGCTCACAGAAGCTGTCAAACTGTTGGCAGATGGGGGACCAGTTGGCCTTATTATTCCCTTCATGGGCTAAGAACACAACAGCTGCTGAAGCAGAAGCTCCCGCAGTGAGAAGAGCCATCATAACCTTGAGTGATCATTTTGAAAATTCACATCCATCAGAAACAGACAGTTCTCAATTGACATATAATTTAGACACAAACCTGAAGCATTTTGTCAATGAAGATAAGCACCCTTTAGGCATTTGCACTTCATTTCAAGGATAATATTAACCTGAGAACTACGTGCTCATGGTTGATGAGGATACGTACCGTGTCACACGACCAAGAAGACCCTAGTGATCTTTGCGCTGCTTCTGATGATGCTGACGATAGATAAGGGAAGAGAAAGGAAAAGGTATCCGCATGCAACAGAATTAGCAATTACAAAGAACCTGTTTAATATAAACATTTTCTGTGTTGTATTTCAGACCGTGAAAGTGGAAAAAGTTCAAGGAAGAAAAACAAAGATCCACTCTTATAAAATCACAAGACAAGTGTAATCAGGAGTAAGTTAATATGAACAAGAACTTACATGAATGTGGGAAGATCATTGTACGTAGCTCTGATTTGAGTGGCTTGTGGGAAAAAAGAAAGTGTTTGACTAGTTGTTCCCATGGCCATGGCACTTCCAAGGGTGCCAATAACTCCAAGAATTCTCAAAAAGAGGTCTACTACTGAAATTTCTCTACTCACCCGTTTTCTTGGTGTTGCATCCATGGAAGCTTCAACTGGTTCTGCCTTCATTTTCTAGCTGGGATTTCTACTTCAAGATGTATGCTTTAGAACGTGACCAATTTAAGCGTAAAACAGCTTTAGAAAGGATGAAAACAAGGTTAGCAGGAAATGCCGCCAGTGAATATAAATAATGTTGGTACAACAATGTTCACTAATGAAAACCTTGTGTGTTAGGAACATAAATGAAATAGCATACCAGGGCGAATTTGGCTCTTTCTACATGGAAGCATGCATGGTGAAGAAACCAACTAAAGTGGGTATTAGGTAAAGTAAAGCATAAGAGACTTAGTTCTGCTGCTCTAAGCAGACCCAGATGTACACTCTTTAAGTAGATCACGATCTGTTTGTCCAAGTAAAACAAGGATGATGAGGTCTGTCTAGTAAAGAACAAGTTATGCCTATCTGTTTGTTTGATGATGCTATATACTATCTGAAAAACAAGTGTTCAACCATTTTTATAATCTTAGTTTGCTTACCAGAGTGATGGATTGCTTCCTTGACCAACAAGTAGAGAACAATTTTAGCAACATTGAAATTTAGAACTCGATTTGGATGAAATTGGAAAGACAAACAGCAAAATTTAAACTGTAACAAAGGACCCTTAAAATTATTTTAGCAATATTTCGTTGAATGTTCACCTTGAACACGTATTGTTCCCAATTTTTGAAGTTTAAAAATGCAAAACTGAAATATAATATACACAATCCAATACTTCATTCAAAATAGATATCAGAAGATAGATAATAAGCAGTTGAGGCAATAGTTTAGTATTTGAGACTCCCTCTTTAACACTAAAGAATTAGAGATCTTGGACTTTATACCCTCAATTTCTGTGATGAAAAAGATAAATGGTGAACAAATACCATCAAACTTTGCGGTTTAATGGCAGAAGAGCGGCATTTCTTCTTGGCAGTACTATCATGAAGAATTTTCAGAAATCCATGGCATGCCAAGTAATGTTTTTGATATTCTATCTAGTAGAATGATCATCAAAAATCTGAAATGAGACTTATGAAATAGAAATGTAGCCAAGGACAACTTGCCAGCAATCTCTACCTAAGATTCTGTCTGAAAACAAATCAAAATGAGTGCTAAACATCTCAGAAGAGTTCTACCGGCAAGTCATTCTTGGCTGCATTGCGTTACCTCATGGTTACATGCCAGACTTTAGACGAACAGAACTAGCTTTTGAAAGAGACTAGAATTTCTAAGAATGGAGGCAAGATTTTGTATCAGCTTGAAAGTACATGCCATGTGAACTGAAGTTGATTGCGGGAGAAGCTAAACTGGACAAAAATAAGCAAGCAATGAAGAAAGCAAAACGGCTTTGGTGCATGGCTTTTGAGAACATCAAGAGTTCCATTGAAGACTAGGACTTGTGTACATATATAACCATTGACATGTGTTTCAGATCCGTATTTACTAGGACTTGTGCACATATATAATCATTGACATGTGTTTCAGATCCGTATGTACTTGGAAAATGTTACATTCAATTTGTACAAGCGGTGAAGAGACTGATGGGAACAGCTGTTAGGATCTATTGCATCAGCATATCATGAAATAATCAACAGAAGCGATGTTTTCCACACAAACAAAAAGAAGAAAAGCAAAACGAGAGCATCATAAAATATCTGAGCTTTCTTTCCCAAGGCTAGCCAGAGGTAACATCCTGATCCATCTTTCCAGATTGTTTCGTTATCTTATCCCTGGTAAAGTGTCCTTGGGTGGTTCACAGTTTCACACCATTCAAGATAAAGACTATGAAGTGAAGGCAGTATTTGTATTTTTATGTTTTCTTTTTTATATCATTGTTTATTGCGTCTAACCATGAAGTCACCGGCCGACAAATTTTAGGGCCGTTTGATTTGAGAGTTTGAGAATTAAAGAATAGAATAATTGTAAAAAATAGTGAGCAAGGATGTAATTTCTGGGTGGCTATAAATAGAAAGGAATAGGTATGGAATGAAAAATAAAGCCTGATAAGAGATTATAATTATATGGCTTCTACTTTTATTTCTTATTTTTGGGAATTACTCTATTTCTCTTCGTTAAGAGAGGAATGAGAGTTATTCCTAGCTTTGCCACCATTATGTGTTTTTTTGGTTTAGTAAGGTTTGATATTCTTTAACTAATAATAATATTAATTAATTAATTAAAATATAATTAATTAAAATATAATTTATTCATTAATTAAAATATTGTAATTAATTAATTACACTAT
>JANKOD010000001.1:1816074-1832655 GCA_026284645.1 Erythroxylum acuminatum
CCGAGTAAAGCTCCGCAGATTATTACCCTAACCAATTAGACTATTCCCGAGTAAAGCTCCGCAGAATATAATCTATGACAGCGGTAGGCTCTAATGGACCCTCGTCTTAGCCAACAGAATCGGCTTGGCTAGGCTTTTATTCATATTATTTTCAATCTTTAATTTTAATTTCCTTCTACGTGAATTCGTGTTTTAAATTTAATCATCCCCAAATCAATTATTATTATTATTATTATTTTATTTTTATTTTCGATTTCGCACAAATAAATAATTACTTCACTGATCTCTGTGGTTCGACCCTATTCATCACTTTACTCGTTTAAGTGTTCTAGAGTATGAATTTATTTTTGCTGGTTTGACACACCATCAAATTTTTTTTATGAGTTAAAAATTTAAAATAATAATTTTTTTATGTAAAACTTTTTGGAGTCAGTGGGGGCAAGTGCCCCCACTTGCTCCTACTGTGGCTCCGTCCCCTTGTCCTCTTTAAGAGACATCGAAATTGTTGTTTAAAAAAAAGTGAAAATTTAAATAAAAGTATAATTTTAAAGTAATGTTAAATTATTTTATAAAATAATAATTTACAATTAAATAATAATTTTTTGTTATTATTTAAAAATCTAAACTCGTCAAACTCTTATACTTCAAAATTTTTTAAAGAGATATATCATCTTATATAAAAAGGCGAGCTTTGAAGCAATTGATAAAATTATTTATTTGTGACCAAAAGTCACGAGTTCGAGTCATAAATCGTCCTGCTAATTAAGATAAAGAAAATTATTAAGACAACGTAATCTAAATAAAAATTAATTATTGTTATTGCAAAATTTGATAAGTAAGTATTACAATTTTATATTAAAAATAATTGTTTTAATTATTTATTTTCGAATTTGTGATTTTCTTAAGTTTTAAATAAGAGTTATGATTAAGTAGTTGAAATTAGAGTACTATAAATGATATCAATATAAAATCTTCATTAGTACAATATTAAAATCATTATCAAAATTTTAAGTAGTTATTTTTAAATTTATAATTATCTTAACTTTGAAATTAGAATTGTTACTGAATTAATTTAAACCAATTATTAAAAAATACAACCGATTCGATTAAAAATTTTGAACTATTTAACTTTTCAGTTTGATATACTTTAATAACTCTTGTTGTTAAAAATTAGTCAGTTTATTAATTAATCAATGAATTTTTTGTAAATTGATAAATTCTTATAAGCTAAAATAAATAAATAAATTTTATTTAATAATATTTTTTAATTATAAATTTTATTTAATAATATTATTTAATTAAAATTTAAATTCTTCTATTAATAAAAAATCTTTTTAATTATATTTTAAAGAACAGTAAACAGAAAAGTGCAACGAAAAAGAAAGGGCCTGAGACTCTTGCTCTCGGCCCGAAATTTATCCAAGGTAAACCCAACAGACACGTGGGTGAACCGACTGAAACACATTGCTTAAAAGCAGCAATCTGCATTGTTTCCTTCTATCATAACTGTGCGTGCTCTTCAGGCTACTTTCTGCAATCTCCAGGATAAGGAAGCTCCTGAATTTGAGTTTTTCCTGTAATAGCCAACTCTGCCATCTCCGATCTTCATATCGGGTAAGTAATAAACCTATATACTCACTATCAAAATTGATAATAGTAATCTTCAGTTGCAGCTTATTATTTTCTTCCACCTGATATCAATATCTTTATCAGAACTGTTACATCAGTTTAGCATAGTGTAAGGAATGATCAATTCTTCGTGTTTTTTCTTTCTCCCTTTTTACTTACTAATGATTTAACCACTGGATGGTTGAAAAGCTTACTCCAACTTGAAGATGTTTACTGTCCGTACTTCATCCCCGTAATTCATTCGATAGTAACTATGGAAAAAGCACTGATTTGGATTTGCACCACGTATGGAACTTCATAACGTCACAACAAGCATTGCGTTGTTAAAATGTTAGCTCTTTTTCTGCTACTGCAGAAGGATGTCAAGCAACAAGACTGAGGAGGGAACAGTTCAAGAGCGAGAAGATAGTTTCAGTAATCAAGTTGATGAGGGTCAATCCGTGGAAGCGGGACTTAAAGATTCTGCTGAAAGTGATGAGAACCCAGTTCCGAAAACTCAGGAAGAGGTAAGAGTAGAATGTATTCTTTTCAATTTTAGACTCCTTTATATATAAAAAGAAAGCTAATCTCATACCTTCAGGAAAAAGATAACATCGATAAAGGAATGGCTTGGTTTTCTTAACACTGTAACTTCAGGATGAGAAACTATAGTAATATAGCTCTTTCACAGGAGGAAAAGGCCAAGGGGAGATATGGAGAACTGCTGCCAAAGAAGAAACCATTGATATCCAAGGTAGCTTCTTTCTTCTTTAAGATGTTGATTCGTTCCAGTAGAGACATAGCCAGTGGTGGTGTTCATTTTTTTCTCCTTCCGTCAGGACCATGAACGCGCCTTTTTCGATTCTGCGGATTGGGCTCTGGGAAAGGTTTGTCTGTTTAAACTTTCATGTTTAGTTGTTTAGTTAGCTATCTTCTATGTCACTTGAATGGGAAAGAGTGAATCGAGTAATCCAATTGTACAGCAGCAAGGAGCACAAAAGCCTAAAGGACCTCTCGAGGCTCTCCGGCCGAAGTTGGAGGTAATGGGTTGAACTCACCCTCTCCTTCAATCAAAGTTAATAGTTGCATGTTTTATAGTTCATAATGTACATCGTTAAAACGACTTGTTGCCTTTGCATTGATTAGCCAACCCCACACCACCAAGTGCGTTCAAGACTCTCAGATTATGCTGCAGCAGATGATGATTGTGGTAATAAAGCTTTTCCAGCACTGATACTAATCCTTTTTCATGGCATCCAATATAGAAAAATATGTTGGTTTAGCATTAAAAAAAAAGAAAGAAATCGTATACTTCAACTTTCTCGGGTTAAAACTTTGGCTTGTCGCAATTGAAATGTCCAAATACTTGTACTGCATATACTATAAGATAACATTGACTTCACTAAGCTCTTGCAGTTGATAGTGGTTGCCCTCATATGCCTATTGAAGACCAGACTTGCATGATAGACAATACAACTGATGAGAAGACTTCAGGAGAGGAGCAGGGCAGCCATGAAAAGCTACCAATCAAGTGACTACATGAATGATTGTGCTTGTTATCTTGTATTTAAGCATGGAATGGAGAGAGAAAAAAAGGTCTATAATAAGATTTAAGAAGCAGTATAAATGTTTTCAGTGATCAAGACAGAATATTTCTTGCTCTTGAGTATCATTAGTGTCCCAAATGTTAAACCATGTATACAGTCCAAAAGACAGCATTTGCTCATAAGAAAAGTTTTCTTCCAACAAACAAAAAAGATAATTACATTTCAAAAGAAGAGTCTCACTACATAAAAAGTTTTTTTAGTTTTGAGTTAATCATAATGCTCCACACTCTTTTGACTACACTTCTATATCCTAAACAGAGTACTGCAGCACTTGTCATGCATTACCAAGGCAGGTATGTGCATGCCATTATTTCCAACAAGAGCTATGAGTATGTTCACAGATTGGGTCCAAAAAGAACAAGCCAAAAAATAAAGAAATGCATTGCTGTACAATAGGAACCCACAACCAGAATCTTTGACTAAATCTCAATTGACAAGTTGAGTTTATAAATGTATAAAATAAACATTGTTGAAGCGGCGGCACTTACTAAATTAAGCTTGTTGAAATCACTAATATGGCCTTAGCATTTCAGAATGGAACTATCACACTTCCATCTTGTGTTTGTTTCCGTTTGATGGGACCTCATGATCTAGAGTTAGATGAATTACCTATGCTATAAAGTAGATATGGCCTAAAGTGGCAAATGCTAGGCAATAAATGATCAGAAGACTGTAAGATCAAAATGAAAATTGTCATAAGATCCATGTTAAATCCGGTAGAAAATGAAAGGAGAATTCATGTTATCCAGAATAGATGCCAATGATTTCCCAATTGAATAAGATATTGGTGAGGACATGCAAGTACAAAATGCGTGGGGGAGTAGGGGTAGTCCAGAAGAACCTAATATTACTGAACCTTCCTCATTTAGCTCAAAACAAAGTCAAATAGTAAGAAGAATTTTCAACTTATAGACGAAATGGTTTATTTAGTTTTGTTCATGTCATATGAGGATAGAAATGTTGTGTTACAATTCTGTGTCCGTAGAGAAAATAATGGAAAACAGAAAATTTCCTTCACCTTTCAGGATCAAATTATCAGTTGACACAAAACAGTATCAACTATGATCTGTTCAAATTGATTAGACTAGCAAAGGGCAGAACTGATGTTCCAGCTCATGGCTTACCAGTCGAACAACCCATCTGCACATGACGCCAGAAGAAATAGAAATCATGGTAGACCAAACCTGTCATATGAATTCAACAATTAATTTAGCTCCATCTACTCTATACCTATGAGAATGAAAATCCAACGAACAGAGAATGCCTACCCCTTTGGTTGGTTTTAACCCATCAGATTGACAACCAAGGAAAGTGCTCAAAAATGGGCATGTCCTAAGGAAATATAGCCCCATTTGCGATTTTTGGATGGCTGAAGAAGAAAACCTGAAGAAACAGAATAACCACGAAACTTCCTTTAAAGCAACTTCTAGTTTTTTGATCAATTTCACATTGTTGATTTCTACCAACTTCTCATATGCCATTAAGAAAAACAAATCGTAGTTTAAACAGATTGAAAAAAAAAGTCAGAAATATGGTTGATTCCCATCCAATAGCAAAAATGTGGAAAAAGAATGGGGTAAAATAGGACAATAAAAGTGATAAAAGAAAAGGTTAAGCAACTCATTACACACGATACCCTGAACGCGATGATGGTGTATTTAATCCAAATTACAGCTAATTAAAAATTTCCAGGCCCTAAGAACATCACAAACATCAGTTGACAACTGAAACAACATATCAGACTTCAATAATCGAACTGTTTCCCCTATATAACCAAGGAGATAAAGTCATGGCTCCCAATCTTTAAAAGTTTACAAGAAATTACACCATAGTGCTGCTACAGATAAGAATGCTGATAGCATGGACGAGAGGGCGAAACTTCATAATTATAGGTTTGAAGTTTTTGGAAGGTGATTGCATCATCGGGTCATGTTGGTGAAATCAAAGCATTGAGAGCAGGCCAAAGTGAACCACAAGTTTGCCAAACTCTGTTCATCTGATCTTTTTCTGACCTAGGCTGAGGGTTTCATCACAAAATGAAAGGCTTGCTTCAATGTTTTGGTAGATCACCGCTGTTTAAGTTTTGGAGGGGAACCAGCAAAGGCAAAAACATGCATTAGAATTCTAAAACTAGGATGGCTGGGCTGCAAATCATAAATGAGTGAAGTCTTCTATATTGAGAAATTGGTAGATATATATATGTTCAATTCAATCAAAAAATAAGATGAAAAGAAGGGGATGGCAAAATTACCTACCTCTTTACTAGTACGCATGATGTTTCCTTTGGGATAATGGATTTTGACCAGATAACCTGGTAATGTAAGCTAAAAAATCAGGACTGTAACAGATTATCCACACAAACAATAGTCTAAGATTAGTATGTACAAGGCGTTTTAGAGAGAAAAGGAAGGAAAAGTCACCAACACTAAATAGGTGGGACTCGAATTAATCTATTGAACATTTTTAGAGAAACAGAATAAAACTTACCCTGTACTACCATGACGCCCAGAAGAGTATCCACCATATCCTCCATAGCCAGTTTCATTAGTACCCTTAACAGTAAAAATATAGATAAAGACTAGTGAGCAAAATGTCAATCTAATGGGCAACTAATCCCGTATTTAGATAAGTAGACATTGGAACTGTAAACGCACACAATTGCTCCATAGATTGTATTCTAGATCCATTAAGCTAAAAACATGCAATTAACTTACCAAAGAACCCCCATTACTTCCATAACTGTCATTGAGGCCCAAATCACGAGAAGCATATCCCCCAGAGGAGGAAGAATATCCACGTCCCCGGGATTGACCATCTCGGCTTCCATGCTTGGGACCACCTAACATATCCGATGGCATGGACATGTAAGGAAATGCAGGTGGAAATGCAGTTAATGCTCCATCCCTTCCAAACAAATTGGCTTTCAATCTCAAAATCACTTGTAACAAAGCACTGCTAGCAACTTCCAGACTACCAGTGATCTGTTCAGCATTAAAAGATAGAATTTCATGTGAGTGCAAAGTTCAGTTCAGAAAGAATCCATCCAAACAAAGACATATGCACCCTCAAGGACGCATTCACATATGTATAAATGATGTTGGTGAAATTATTTACCTGCACCATCTCATCATCTTCAGAAGCAACTTTGGGAAGACTATAATCGGAAAGAATTCGAATGCTTGCCCTTGTTGTATTTCTCATCTCAGTAATAATAGCCCCACCTTTTCCCATAAGGCATCCAATCTGTGATCGTGGCACAAGCAGACGGGTTGTGATTACAGAATCACCTGATTCCCTTTCATTTTTCTCACTGCATCGAGGTTGCAAGCGCAATGCTGCATTCATGGTTGGAGATTGATCTTCAAAAAACTGGGAAAAAAATTAAAATCATTAAGGATAAGCACATTGAATGATATGAATAGGCGCAATTAACTTAAAGCAGAATTTGTGCTCACCTCTTTTGCTGAAATGAATATGATGCAATCATCTCCTTCAGCACTTGAGCTATCAACTTTAATGCTGGCCCTTGATTCCTGCCGAATCTGTTTGATGATGCCACCACCTTTTCCAATGACACCTCCAATATTTCCACTAGGGCACAAAATTCTAAGAGAGAACTCTTTAGCACAAGAATCATCTCTTGAATCAGAGTAGCCGCCACCTTTATAGTTTCCATAAAAACCCATGAAGGGGGCGCCAGTATTTGCAGTTACAAACATGCCACCAGACTGAAATGAATTGGATGAGGAAGCAAAAAGCAGGTGCTGGAATCGAGACGGATTGTCGTGAAGACGAGATGCTACTTGATGAAGAGCCATTCTCACAACAGCAGGTTCCCCAATAATCTGACGCCCCACCAAAAGGAAAGAAAAATTAGGATTCCTTTTCTAACCTAGTATATTGTATAAAGATTCATCATCCAAAGGTTATTGATCTTAAGGAGCATGAGGAAGCTAAATCGTTTGAAGCTACAAATCTCCAGTAGACTCAAAACATATTTTTTCCACCAGCAACAGAAATGAAAGTTAACCAGACAATTATTCACTAATATTGAACAAATTCACTTTTCACAAGACTTCTTACCTGAAGAAGTTCATCACTACTCAATGCGGAAGGAGGCAGGTGCTCATCTTTCAAAACACGAATCTGAACACCCGTTTCACTCCTTATATTCTGAATTACCTGCCCGCCTTTTCCAATAATACATCCAATCTGATCAGACGGCACCAGCATCCTCACAGTCACTTGCTGGGACGTTTCACCAAACTCATCCTCAGCATCGGAAACAGATGGAGGCAACTCCTCAGCAATAATCCGGTCATGTACCATGAAAAGTGCGTCGTGCGCAGGGGACACAAACTGCCCAGTATCACCAAAAACATTGGTTTCGTCACTTGGACTATAGATAGTAACAATCCTCTCATCGAAACCTGGAACAGCCTCACTAATCCTAATGTTGGATTTACTATCTGCTCTTAATTGCTTAGCAATCTCTCCACCTCTACCAATAATACTACCAATCTTTCTCAGAGGACACAAATAGCGGTACACAGTATCGTCGTTCCCAATAGCGTATTGGTCGCTATCCTCACCTGGGTTTCTTCTCTTACCACCGCCATAATCAGATTGTGAATGGGATCTCTTCCCGTAGTCATTTCTCTGCCCAGCCATTCTAAACAGCTAGAACCCAAAGTTTGCTTATTTCCCTGTGAATACAAATAAATACCCAGTTCAATTAAAGACAACCCAGAAAAGAATACCATCAAAAATCAAACAAAGAACGCATACAGATCAAGTCAACAGAAAATTCACAAGTCAAGGAATGAAAAGATGAAAACTTTATACCTTTTTCTTCTTCTTATTCTTCCTTCGGTCGCAGCAAATGTGCAGATTTGAACGTTGGTCTTTGGAATATATCTAGAGGATAGAGACAGACCACATAAGGAAACCGAGAAACAAAATTAGCGTGACTCGGAAGATAATGTCTAGTGAGTCACTCCAGAATAGAAATATCTAGCAAGAAAAGCAGACAGCTTAGTCTAGATATTAGGGTTGTACATTTGTAACCTTTGGCAGCTATTTAGATTGACTGAAATATCCCGACATTGCTAAATGACTAATTTAGCCCCTGTCTTTGTTACTCTTGTTAGGTTTTGCCGTTTGGGGTCTATGGCTATTATTCTAATCTTTTGAAAATTTATTTTTCTTAAATATTGTTGAAAAATATATATGAGAATAAAATTTGTGTTGAATTATCAGGTTAATAATATTTGAATGATTTATAGGGCTCCATGGTATTAGAGCCACTAAATTTGACCTGGGTTTATCCAGCGTCGCGAGTTCAATTCTTCGAATGGTAACAAAAACGGTTGCTTGTGTAAGCCCGATCTCAGTCCAAAAATGTAGGCTTTGGAATGAAGGGTATATTTAAGATTTGATTTCACCTCCTCTTGTAAGGTCTTACACGGGAAAATTTAAATAAGTGGTTTTTATAAAAATTTAAAAATTATTAAAAATCGCAATTTTAAAAATTAAAAGTTTTTAAATTAGTTAAACTATATGAAATTTTTGTATCGTTTATTTAAATTATTATTAGATTATAAAAATATTTATATATATTGCTATTAAGTGAGAATTTTAACACTTTCTCACGTCCTAAATACACATTTAAAGCGTGAAATATAAATAGATAAATATTACAAATTATCTATATCTAAAAAAAGTTACTTACTCAAATTAGATTAGAAATGAACCAACTTAACCAAAATAACATTTTATCTCATTAATTATTGGTTTTTAGAGATAGTAACAGGCGACTCATGGGTCTATATTCAAGTGTTTTTAATAACTAACCTATAGGTCAATCTCAAGCCTGAGCTCAGACAAACCCAAAATTTAATTAAATAAACGTTATTTTACATTTTTAATTTTAAAAATATTTTGAAAAAATTAACAAGGCTGACACATAGTTCAGTTTATTGTCATTCCTATTAGTTTTGAGTGACATAAAATTTAGAAGCTTCAGTATTAAAAAAAAAAGAATTGGATATTAAGAGTTGCTAATATGAATTTTAGTACGTATAAAATTGTGTTTGAAGGCTAAAGGTGACCACCAAAAAAATAAAAATAAAAATAAAGGCAGGAGTCTCTGAGTATTGCATAAGATTGAAATAAGTATCGATATGTCAGTGACTATAAAAGTAATAACTATTGTTTAAAATCACTTTTAACCTGTTGACAATTTCGTTAAAATATTAATTTTCATTTTTTTTAGATCTCTCAAACTTGATCATCAAATACTAGATGTTACCCTCAAATATATATATATATATTTTTGACACTTATTTTTATTGGTCTATTGAAAGAACATACCGAGTAATAAAGTCCAAACTTAAAGCTAGAAGAATATAAATACATAGAAAATTATATTTGTCATTTGATATCATTTTCAGAAACAACAATAATTCAATGGAAGTCTCCCTGAAGCAGGATCTAAGAAGGTCCAAAAGTACACAATCTTACCTCTAACTAGTAGAGAGTCTGTTTTTGATAGACCCACATAAAAAAGAAAGAAAAAATATATATACTAAAAAATAAATACTAATATACAAATAAAATGCATATTAAAATAATAAAGTAATATAACAGTATTAAATAAATATGTACAAATATAAATATAAAAAATGAATAAAATAAATCATACAAT
This sequence comes from Erythroxylum acuminatum, assembly GCA_026284645.1. Classification (NCBI taxonomy): domain Eukaryota; kingdom Viridiplantae; phylum Streptophyta; class Magnoliopsida; order Malpighiales; family Erythroxylaceae; genus Erythroxylum; species Erythroxylum acuminatum. Next base: position 1,825,996 of record JANKOD010000001.1, read on the forward strand.
AAATATAAAACAAGGTAATGACTAAAAATAAAAGATAAAATAAGTAAATGAATACAAAAACAAAAGAGAAGACAAAGTAAATAAATAAAATAAACAAGTTGTTATAAGGTACTCTTTAGGTTAAGTAAAGAAATGTTTAAGTTAAATAACTAAGAGGGAAGTATTATATATTAAAAGTTTAGGCTAAATATAAGACATAAGACTCAGAAAAATGATTAAAAGACCTATAATAAAGAGAAAGACTTCTCTATGTGAGATTTTTTACCCATATTTTAGTACGCCAAATTTTTCTATTAAGGGTCATGTCTTTAATAAGTTTCAGCACAATCAAATCATTATTGATCACCTCCTCTTAATTCTTCTTAGGCCTTCCTTTTTTTTTCCTCTTGCAATCTTTAAGTTTAATATTTTTACACCTTCTCACTAGAACAACAGGATATCTCCTCGTAGCATATTTGAACCACTCAATTATTGTCTCTTTTAATTTTTTTATTAATATTAATCACCTTTAATTTGTCTCTTACCATTACATTCCTGACCTTATATCTTTTAATAAGATTGTACATCCAACAGAGCATCCTCATCTCCATCACTATTAACTTATGATTGTACACATGTTTGATGGGCCAATACTTTGCTCCATATAGTATGGTCGAATTTATCTTTAAGCTTGAGTGATATCTTCTTGTCACATAAAACTCTTTATGCACTTCTCCATTTAAGCAACCCTAATATGATACGGTGAAAAATATTGAGTTATAGTTTGTTGATCTTGATAAGCGTGCAATTAACGATCACATATACAATATGAATAATAGATGAAATAAATATCACCTCCTCCTTTTCTTCTTGCTTTATAATTGATGTCAAACCTAACTTATCCCCAATCATAAATGACTACACACTTCAATTATGTAAGCCCCCATTAATAATCGAAAACTTTCAACAACAATTGTTGGTTATAAATACAACTCTTCAGTTCATGCTCGTATATAAACCCTTGAGGTTAAGTCTAAATCTCCCCATAGCACCCAACAGGTGGAACTGATATTAGACGTAACATACCATAATGAATATCAAGTAAAGAGAGGTCCATAAATTAAAACAACACTACAACCATATCCATAACATATCACAGACCAGTTTTATTCGATGTGTTATAAGAACAAAATCAAAAGCCTATTTATATTGATTTTGACAACATTTCACCAGAGTCATACTACTAAATTCACTACCGCTAAAATTCAAGCTACCACCATTAATGCCCCATATTTATATAATGGATTCATGTGATCATACCATATAATTGGAAAAAATGATAGACCTATATGGGGAATCAGAGGCTGTAAAGTGTTGAACTTTCTCGTCTACTTTGATAAGCCCAATAAGGGAATAAAAAAATTGGTAATTACAAGTTGTTAAAAAACCAAAACACTTTTCCATTGACTGATATAGAACTTACAAAATGGTAAATTTGTTTAATATAATAAAAATTGAAGAAACCTTATGAGATTATACGAGAGGATTCAACATGGAAGTTAAACAAGTAACCAATCTCAATACCTTCATTTGTAGACATTGCTTTTGAGAAAGGGTTGAAATGATACTAGTCCTTATAGATGGACATGGCACACATCTTCGAGAAAGTACAAGAGTGGGCCATTAGGTATATCAACCTGGAGGAAGCTGAGTTATTTGTAGATAAATCAAATAGATCCCTAAAGCATATATAGCACATTAGACTTAAGACCAATATGTATTGTAAACTAAAGAAAAATAGATTAATAGATTTGATTAGGAAAGTAGAACAAGAGAGTGTCTATAAATAGAGAAGCAAGTTTGGAGGATGAGCAGAAGTGAAATTTCTCCTTTTAAATGCATCCACAAATCACCATTCTAAACTTATAAGAGAATAAGATCTAGAAGTTCCTCCTCAACCTATGCTAATTGAGAAGCAATCAACTAAAAGCTACTATATATTCAATTAGGACTATAACCATGACATTGAAGATTATAAGAAACCCATAAGAACTATCAATAATCTCTTACAAAGAGGAAATTTGGTTCAATTTCTTGGAAGTAAAGATACCTTCTTATAGAGACATCAGTCATGAGGATGAGATTAGGCAGTGCCAAGGCACACGTCTAGAACAGACCGTAAAAATATATAGCACATTAGACACGAGAGCAATAACCATTGTAACCTAAAGAAAAATAGATTGATAGATTTGGTTAAGGAAGCATAACAAAAAAGTGTCTATAAATAGAAGGGCAAGCTTGGAAGACAAGCAGAAACGAAATTTCTCCCTTTAAATGAATCCACAGATCACCATCTTTAACTTTATAAGAGAACAATATCTAGTAATTCTTCATCGACCTATGCTAATATGGAAGCAATCAACTAAAACTATTATATATTCCATTATAGTTACAACCATAACACAAAAGATTATAAGAAACCCAAATGGCCATCGAAAATCTCCTACAAAGAGGAAATTTGGTTAAATCTCTTTGAAGAAGTAAAGATACCTTCCCATAGAGATGTCAGTCATGAGGATGAGATCAGACAGTATTAAAGCCTTATTGTACAGAACTATGATTATAGATTAAATAGTATTTTTAATACCACTTCTTTTCATATAACAACTCATTTATTTGTTTATTTTTATCACTACTAGTTTTTCTTTTTTGAGCTCTTAGTCTCCTCTTTTTCTCTCGCTACCAATTATGTTTCTTTTGAACTCTCACCCTTACTCACATTATTTTCTCTCTCTTTTTAATCTCAATTAGTTCTTAGTAACCTACTTTGGAGTTAAAGGTATAAAAGTAATGTGTTTATTGTGCCTTATAAATGTATACTTATTTTGAAGTCATCATATGTTACCCTTTGATCATATTGTCATTGTCTTCCCATCAATATATGACCAATTTGAATAGGTACGATATCACATAATATTTTATCCTTATATTTCCTAACAGAGAATGGCACTAACATCTTGCCTTTAATAATATATTTCATACTCTCAACACTTAAATCCTCTACTAGTGGTATAACCTCCTTTTCCTCTGAATAATTCTCACTACCAACTCTCCATCATCTCCCATAGTCATAACCCTTTTATTTGGTCATTGGAGACAAGTCATATTCTAAAAAAAAACACTTAAAACTTTACTTAGAGAGGATTGATAATCAATTTTACACTTACCCTCATTGTAAACACACTCTTTGGGCTTAGATGGCTTCACTTTTACTTTAGAAAGACTCATATCATCCTTTCTCCAATCAAGCCTCTAAGTTACTAGTGCAGTAGGGTACTTTGGTAACCCTTTACATTTGAGTTATCTCTCCACCTTTATTCCCATATATAACATCTCTTCCGAATTGATATAGTGTTGTAATTCCACTATATTGGTTATATCTTTATTAAACCTATTCAAGAATCTGGTCATATTCATTTCTCTGCCCTCCTCTACATTAGATTATATTGTGAATATTTTTATTTCCTTATAATAATCTTCCACGTCCTTTGATCCTTGGGTAAGACTTTGCATCCTTTAATACAAATCCTTGTAATAATGGTTTGCCACAAATCTCTTCCTTATAAGAGCCTTCAATTTATTTCAATTCTTTATCAGTCACTTATAATTTTTTCTTCTATTATTAACCATCTGATCCGACTGAATGATGATATAATCAGTAAACTCTACTACCACTAGCTTTACCTTCTTTTTCATATAGTAATTATGGTAGTCAAAGATCAATGTTATCTTTTTCTTTCACTTTAATTAAGTTTCGAGATTATTCATATTCATAAAGGAAGGTGTGGTCATCTTGATGTTGCATAGATTCTCATGTACTATTTCTTAAACTCTAGGCTCCCTTCTTTGCTCTCAATCACACTTAGCTTCTTTCAAAGCTCTAAACTTGTTCCCTTCAATCTTAAATGTAAAGTCAACATCATTAGTGCTTCATTCATCATTCTCCTTATAAACCTCAACTAGAGTTATTGGATTACATCTGTTATGCCTCCTCTTATTATGGACTTAAGGTTGTCATTCCCCTTATAACTTAGCAATTTGTTGTGATTGCTTCTCCAATGTATCCTTTACCTTAGCATACATCATATTCAATCTTTCAAACGAATATTGCATAACTTAAATAGTGTACGAGTTGTCTTTCTCTTCATTTGGTGATGACCGTTTAGAAGATATATTTGAAAATTGAAATAAAAGTTAGTAAAGAAAATTTTCTCAATTACTCCTTTACATGTATACTTCTAAACTTGAAAATATTATACATAATGTTAATATCATACTCTCTTGCCTTTTCCCACTCTTTTACTTCTTTACAAGTTATTTAGAGAATTAAACAAGCTTAAACAAGAGTTCAACCTTGTAAAGTCTAAAAGCCCAATAACTAATGGTTAATAAGAGAAATTAAATTATGAGTTAAGAAAAAATATGTAAATAAAACAAGGAAGGGCTAGTAAGAATTTCAAAATGTATTTGGAATGATTATTTGAGGCCACCATTCTTATACTACTTTTTTTCTCTCTTTTCTCATTTATTTTGTTTTCTTTTATTTTCTTTGATGATATGATAATGTAAACAATAAGGTTTTAGACAATATTGATTTGAAAAGCATGAAACAAGGAATTGAACAAAGAGAATCTCTAACACGAGAAAATATATAGACAAATCCTACAAATAGGAAGATGATAGAATTCTATTTTTTATTGCAACTTTATAAATAAGAATACAATGCAATAAAACAAAAAGAAACCACGAGAAATAAGATTTTCTCTCTTTTTTGACAAAGAAATCAATTGGAATTTAAACAATATGAAAGTAAAGAAGAAAGGATAACTACACCTAATTTAGAGCCAAACTTTAATACATCTTATATGAACACACCTAGGATTTAAGACCTAGCAAATTCATAAACAAGTTTGAACTAAATCCAAGAAAGCTAAATCAAATATATGAAAATAAATTGGTCGTTGATTATAAGAAGCCAACAATCAAATTCATTAAGTAAGTGGAGGCCATAAAGAAAGAATTCTTTGATAAGTTTGAAGTTTGACGAAGAATAAGAAAAAGTACTCATAGTTCTTAATAAACCAAGATGTCAAAAACTACTTAAAATTATATGGGAACATGTGTTAAATACTATTTTAAAAATTATAGTTTAAAGTGGGTACAACATGGGACACGCCTGTATATCATATTATGTTGGTTTCAGAAATACTAATGCTAATAGGCATGATCAAGATATACCAGTGGATGAGATTGTAGATCCTTTTATAACTTTATGAATTTGGATACAATTTAAGACATGCCTATAGCTGAGACTGTGAATTCTTTTATAACTTTATGAAATTGGACATGATATTAGATATGCCTATGATTGAGACCATATCTCATAACTAAATTTCTCATAAAGTTACACAAACTAATGCATGATCCTATTGTCGTGTTCAAATCCAAGTTTTCTCCAACCTTATATTGAATCAAGATAACCAATAATTGGTCTTCTTGTTGGTATAACAAGCCTTTTAAATTATCTCTCAAAGTGCTCTTTATAACTAGTTAACATTAATGTATTAAATCAACCATTTAAAGTCTCCTTAACCCTTTTACTCTTAACTCTTATGACTGATCCACTAGGCATAAGCAAAGGATCCCTTGAATATTTAGTTAGTTGCACTCACATCACGAACTTTTATATCTATAGTAAAGCAATAAAAGAAGTGATTATCCAGATATGAGACATGGGTTTATATCTAACAGATGTAGGCACTCATCGAGATGTTTCCTCAAAGGTGTGGGATAATCACCCCAACATTGAGACTTTAAAACCAATCAAATCTTATATGGCTTATCATAGACCTTCTAACGTGTGGTTAGCTTGATGATACAAGAGAATGAAACTAGAGACAAATGCAAAAAGAGTTGTCTTATTAAGATAAAATTACCAAAACCTTATAATGCAACATCCAATAGTGGATCTTGCTACAAAATGAAATAAGTTTGTAAAAACGCATTTGTAAGACTATTCATAATTCATGTCAATACATGACAAGTCTTCAAAAAACAAATCTTTGAACTACAACTAACCTTTTTATTTTGAAGATAACTAAAAACTTAGAAAGTAAAATTAATCTATTTAATTACAGCAGAAATGTGGACAAAATTTTTAAGATAACATTTTCAAGAAATCTTGATTCTCAGGAAATATTTATGGGTGATATCCAAACTCACAATTAGTTTTTGACCTTAAAGCAGATATGAGGTCAAAATTCAATAAATAAATAATATATATATATAAATGTATCTAAAAGCTAATGCTCAATAAGAAACTTATAAAGCCAAGAGTCTATCATTACATAAGATTGAGATAAATGTCACGATCTCACAAGTTCATATTAATTATAAAAATAATCATTAATCTTATAAATGAGATAAGTTTTTACCAACTTGTTTATTTCACTCAAACATTTTTGTTTCTCTAACTCTTATTGACTTGAGCATTAAATTGCAAAAGTTGAAAAACATTTCAATACTTTTACACTACAAGAGTACATCAAGGCTGATGGGTGTTGAATCCACCAAAAATAATTCCCAAACACCAAGCGAAAATAAATTGCGAACAGTGGTAAA
>JANKOD010000001.1:1841532-1852842 GCA_026284645.1 Erythroxylum acuminatum
AAGCATTAAGAACAAATTGCAATAATCAAACCTTTAAGTAAAAACGGGCATAAGAAATTAAACGGAGAAAATACCAATTAACCGAGTTTACATCAAGGGTTCCGTTAAAATCCTAGAATGAAAGGATTAGTTACTCATAATAATAATAACAACAATAAAAATAATAAAAACAAGCATTATAAATAATAAAATAAGTCGATGGAAGAATTGAAGAATAATGTGCGTGTCCTCCTTGCAACGCAGGTTTGTAACGTTGATGGCTTGACTGGTGGAGCCTCCCCTCGTGTTACAACGTTAATGGCTGTCAAGTGAGTCCTCGATGGTGCTTCCTTCAATTATGTGTGAGTGTTGCGTCCCTAAATGAAGAATAAGATGGTTGATGGGCCCCAACTTTGATAGCCAATGAAAGAAGCATTCAAGAACTCTCCCTTGTGTTTTCGTTCGTGCTAGGTGGGTGTGTGTGGAGAGAATTTTTTTTTTTTTAGTCAAATGGAACCCCCTTCCTTTTTATATCAATCACGTCCCTACCTTGAGTTTTAATTATTCATCACCAATGAATGCTCCAGCCACGTTCGTCCCTCTCCAAATCAATAAATGATTTTTTTTTACTTTTCCAAAATGAGAAGAGAGTTTGTCTTTTTGTTTGGTGGGTCCACGTTTTTTTTTCTCAACCCACGTCCATAGCCTCCAAAGCTGATAATGATTTTTTGCCTTCTCCAATTCAACGTGTATTGTTTTCATATGCTGCCTCTCCTTATCTTTTGCGTGACTTGCGTCAATTCTTAGACTCTCTAACTGTCTTGTTCTCAAGTTAACGGAGAGTGGAAAGAATTCGTAATCCAGCCTCTGTAACCTCTCTGAAATCACGCATCCCAACTTCCTGTTCAGTTTTCACGCCCCACTCATGCACGCCTCCAGCTATCTGTTGTTTCCTTGATTTATTCCTTGCCTTTGTATTCCTTTCGCTGCTAGCGCCTCCAACGCCGCACACTGCTTGTATTTTCTTGATTTTATTTCTGTCTTTCCCTAGATTTTCTCCTGCTGGTAATTTTCCTTTGTCTTCATTTATTTTGGAGCTATCTTCCCCACGCGCATATTTCCCAAATAACTTTTGTTCACGCCCGCCTTTGTTGCCTCATATATAGCGCCGCCAACTATCCTCCGTGATACTCTCCACCAGCTTTTACGTGATTTTTCCAGCGCCGCCCTGTTCAAAATCCATGCTTGATTTTTGCGGCGCCGCCCATCTCTCTTCTAATTAAAAACACCAGCTGTCCTTTATTTCACTTGTTTTTTTTTGTTGTCTTCGGCGTCAATCACGCCAACCCCCATCTTGTCTGCATGCTCCAAGCCCAAACACGTTAATTTGCTGTAGCTGATTAATTTGTCCATTTAATTTTGCTTTTTATTCCACTTGTGCGCTGGCCCTATGTCCTTTCACTGCTCCTCACTTAATTGTTTTTACTCCATGCCGTTGATGCCTCATCCAGCTGTCATAGCTCCCAATTTCAACGCCTGCTTTGCTTTTGCTTCAAGTCTCCCACGCTGCTCCTTTCTTGCTTTGGCTGATACACTTGCGTCAACGTTCTGCTCCTCCAAGCTTGCTTTTCCTATTGTCTTCGTTGATTCTCTCTTGTCTTGATTTATTTTTGTCTTACTCTCATTTCATGGTGACGCTAGTCTCCTCCTTTAATTGCTGTAAATTAAATTTCCTTGCTTCCACTTGATTGGTCCACGTCCACATGTTGCCTTCCTCTTGGCTGTTGCTTTAATTGCTCATCTCTTCCCTCTTGTGCGTAAAGTTTTGGACATTCTCTCAAATTAATTATTGTTGCGGTCTTTTTCAATTAAAACCAAGTGTATTTCCTACAAATTAAACAAGACCCATTAAAATGCAGATTAAGATAAACTAAATAATTTAATAGGAAAAACATGTAAAAGACCCAATAATTAATCCAGAAATTAAGGGAAAATGCCATGAAATTTAATAAGAAAACGCATCCAACATAATGCTTACCTATTTCAAATATATTGGTCATTGTCTATCTATTTGAGCGCACATTAAGTCCTCAGAGCTCTCATATGTCTCTCTTATGCATGTGATCCATCTAACCTTCAACCTGATACTCATCTTAGGCTATCTTTTAGTCTTACATCTGAATCTTGCATACCGTCAAAGATTTCTGCCAATATGCACCAACGCATGTCTTGCTCGCCTACTTTTGAGCTTTTATTAACAATGCTTAATTTTCTTACCTACTAGCAAGTCTTTGTCTTATTATATCGTCTTAAGTGTCAAACATTAGTCAAGGCTCGTCAATGCTTACGCGATTATACAATTAGGACTTAAGAGTCTAACAAACCACACTCACCAAAAGAACTCAACGCCCTCGTCAAAATAATTTATGGGCACTCCTTCAAATACGGTTCCCTCAAAGACTACTTAATCATTAGCACATCTCTAACGTACCATTTTTCCTCTATATCGGGTTTGTCCTTGCTTTTGTTTAGACACTCCTTCACAAGGTCCATTGTGCCTAACATAACATAATTGTTGAGGTAGATTTCTTCTGTCAAGTCATCCCCTCCTTCTCTTGATCCTTCTCAACTATGGGATTCATTTTTATCCTCACCCACCTTTTGTTTTGGACATTCACAAGCAAAGTGTGGTCCTTCACAAATGAAACAAGCAATATCCCGTTTTGTTTGTTTTTTATACTTACATTAAGAATATTCACATACCTTCCCTGTCTTTCTCTAAGCCATTCCATGTTTTTGCCCTTGTTGCTAGTTCAAGTTGGTGGTGACATCTGGAAATCCACCAAAGCATTTGTAGCTATTATCACTCTTAGGAGGTCTTTCACGTTTTGTTTCTGAAGCTCTACTTGTTCCCAACTTTACAAGTAGCTTATGAAATTGATCAACTTGTCTTCCTTAAATATGTTCTGTATGTCCAACATCAAAGATGTGAATTGTTGAGCAATTTTTACTTGTAATAAAACTTTTAATACCCGCAAGTATACGGATCGTAACTTGTAGTATCAAAAGGTATCAATCCCACGAGGAACTAGCTAAAACGAGTTAAACCTAACTTTGTTTAAGGTATAAAATATGATATGAGTGAAAAATAATAATATAAATTAAAGCAATTAAATAAAATCAAGCAAATAACAAATAATAAGTGAGTTACCAAGTTAAAGTAAGGCTAATCAAGGATGAATGCTTAAGATTTATTCTTTCATTATTCTGCTCCCTTAATTATTATTGAACCAATTATGTGTTGATCCTAGATTTCCTATGAGATTGATTACTCTCTCTTAAGACCTAATCAATTAACCCTAATTGAATACGAAAATTACAGATTTTGCAACCTTTCAATTCATAAAACTTTCCTACCGTTTTCAACTAGATCTGATGTTATCTATTGGATAATTAAGTTATAGTACAGATCTTTCTTCGAATGATAGTTGATTTGATAATCGCATGACTTATTAAACTACCAACTCTTGTTGTGGAATTTAATCATATTACTTTTGACTCACTCTCTCGATTTATGTTAAAGTATGAAATGTAGAATTATCACAATGTCAGAATTTTGTATTGAATCAATAATAATCAAGTTCATAAAATAAATTCGGAATAAACCCTAATTTGGAAATTAGAACTTCATAAATGTAATAAACAGCTAAGAATTCAGTTTATACATCAAGTTTGATGAAAGTAACAAAAGGAAAGAAAGAAAAACTCAGTTTTGAGCTTGATATGGAAAGCTAGAATTCTGGACGTTCTTCTTGATCTCCCTTGTTTGATTCGTAAGATGGTTGCTGCCTTCTTGAGGCTTCATAAGGTTTTTAAATAGTCTTAGAGGGTCTTGGGGGTGTAACTAGGGTTTTTACCCTTTGATTGGTTCCAAAAATACCCCAAACCCTAAAATAGATGGAAAAAGTCGAGTTTGGGAAGCCTCTGTCACAATTGTGCATATGAAGTCACGATTGTGAATATGTGAATTTGCTCTCTATCACAATTGTGCATATGGAGTCACAATCGCGACTCTGGGTAAATCTCTTCTGTCATGACCGTAACATAGGAGTCACGATCGTGACCTAGCCTATGCAACTCTGTTCACGTCCAAATCTCTTGTTCTTGACCTATTTGATTTTCAACACTAACAAACGCATCAAACACCCCAAGAAACATATAATTAAGAATGAAAACATGCTCCAAACCACATAAACACTTAGAATAAAAATAGACACTCATATTAACATAATTCTAAGCTTATACACATGATAATCATCTAATAAACACCTGAAAACACTAAAACACTTATCAAAACATAGTATAAATTACATCTATCATGAATTTCCTCATATACTTATGCACCGTATCGTCTTGCTTCAACCTCTTTAAAGCTTCCCTCACTAACCATGAAGTATTGTTAGGAAGAAACTAGTTTGTTAGCTCCTTTTTCATATTCTCCCAAGTGTCAATGGGAGGTTTGTCAGCACTAATATCGTTAGAGGTTATCGTTCTCTACTATAACTTTACATCATCCACCAAATACACAGTGATCATGTCGTCAAAGGTTCTCATTCTCTACTCTAGCTTTGCATCATCCACCAAATACATCACTGTGATTGACGCCTTCTTTGAATCGGACACCTTTGCCGCTACATAGTATTGCTCTATATTAAAAAAAATCAAAATCCTTGGCACTTCATTTGTCATCGAAAACTTGGGGCTCTCACATGTTCACCAAAGTTCTTTCGGTAAGCCCATCATCCTGTGTTATAATAGCATGCCTTAGGATCATTATCTCCAATCTAGAATCCTCTTGTGTTTTCATCAAGCCCACTGTTTGATGCTACAATTGTTGAATCTGTACCTTCAAAATCTCAAACTGAGATTAATAAGAAGTGACCTCTTCTTCCCCTAAAAGAATTGGCACCATGAGTGCCTCCACTTTATTGACACACTCTGTCAAATTGTTGCCTCTCGTCATATCGATATTTTGGCTTTAATACTTGTTACAAAGGTCTACTTAGACTCTACTTAGACACCGAGCTTATATTGAGTTCACACCCACTTCTTTATAAGATAATCTCACTTAGATCCGTTTAAGCAGGACTTAACCTTCCCACGTGATCGTCGATTAACAAAAATTTATTCTCGAACATCTCACGACTCTCACAGTATTTAACTCTTACACTCGAGTAAAAGTACTATGTAAAAATGGATAAAAAAAATAAACATATAAAAGCTACGATAAAAACCAACCTTTATTATTTCTTTAAAAGTATACAAAGGAATGTTATTTCTCAATGTATTCCCCTCTCCTTTGGCTCAGTTCTCAAAAGCAAGACTCAAATAAGCTATCTGTAAGCACTTCTAGCTTTACAATTAAAATCCTAATTGAACTAAACTAACTAAATAACCTTTATCCTTATCAGATTGCATTAGACTAATTAATTGAATAACACCCCTATCTAAATAGGACATTATCCGATAGGATTAGCTACATTATAACTAACAAGATAAGAGATTACATTTGATTAGGAAAGATACATCCATGTTCACGAAGAACTCCACTATGTCTAGCTGATACTCCAGATGATATATATCTACTGTGATGTTATCTGTTACATCATCTAAGATCTCTCTTTGATCTCTATATATTTATGATAAGTCATCCAAGCCCAAAATTTTTCATTGTACACTGGTCCGATGCAATGTTTACCCATTTCAAGTTCATCAGCCATAACCCGTCTATTTGAGCACAAATTAAGTCTTTAAAACTCTCACATATCTCCCTTGTATATGTGATCCAACTAAATTTCAACCTTATGTCCATCTTGAGCTCATTTTTTGGTATTACATCCTAATCTTGCATCTCGTTGAAAATTTTTGTCAATGTGCACCAATGCATGTCCACTCATCAACAATGCTCATTTTCTTTGCTTACTCGCAATTCTTTGCCTTGTTTTGTCTTCGAGTGTTAAACATTAGTCAAGGCTCGCCAATATTTATACGATTCCACTATTAAGACTTGGGGGTCTAATAATAGTCACGCAAGAAGAGAGACAACACAAATTACACTCTAATGTGTATAAGTTTTTTAGGAAAAATTAACAATTATTATTCTTTAATTATGTATTGTATAAAATAGTTTGTCAAATCCAGGAGAATACATAATAGCATTAATAATTATTAGTTGATAATATTAATTAATAGAATCTTAAAGAAGAGACAAAGTAGGGGAAGCTTCATACACAAAGCCATTTGATTTAGTGAATTGAATTATTGCTAATGACCTAACAAACCCATTTGGATGGGTGAGTTGAATTATTGCTAATGACCAAAATGATTAAAGTATAAGTGAAGCTCAAAATTGGTTCATTTATTTATTTATATCTTGATTAGATGGTAATTAACGTCATTATGAACGAATTAGCCCTCTCTCGCCGATAAATTAGGGTTTTCATTCCATTTCACTGTCTCCTCTTGGATGCAGTCGCCTCGAAACGGTAACTTAGATTCTCCACGACCCCTCGTTTTCTCTTCTTGTTATACTGTTCAGTTATGGTTCTCCCTCTCCAGGGTTTTGAGTTACTCTTTATAATCTTTGATTCAGTGATATCAGCTCAGTTGCTGTATCAGTAGAAGTCATATTCACTTCTATGACTTCTTACTTTACTTTCTAGCTGGTTTTGTTGCAATTGATTTTGAAGTTTCAGAGAGTAATGCGCCATTGTGAGGCTCAAAGTTCGAGTCTTTACTTTGAATTATTGAAGCCCCTTTAACTGTCTTTACTATGGTGGCTTAAAATGTGGGATCTTTTTGCTTTCAGGGTATTTGGGAAAGGTGGGTAAGAGAGCAGATAAAGAAATTCAGCTTCTTTTGGTTCCTTTTATTATATATTCTCTCCCTATTTGGTTAATTACTTGATTCTTGATATGATCTTGGATATAAGATAGTTCTCTCTCCACTGTTTACTTGGTGTTGCAGTCACATGATCAAATTCTGATACCCAGTTTAGATTTTTTCGCTCATTTTTTGCTTTAAATTAAATTAGAAAATTTTGGGGGTCTTTTTGTTGTCTCTCTTTAGTTTATGTTTATTTTGATACGTACAAGGCAACTCTGAATGGCTCCTTTGGTTATACGTGTGTGTGGTTTGTCAGCTAGGTTTCATACACAATGCAAAATGAGTCTTTAGACCAAGATTGATGATTGAAATCTTTCCATGAGAATGTGAACTTCATTATTGTACGAGGGAATTGTGGGTGCAGATAAAATGATATCTGTCGTGCATCCTTTTAATGGACAGTTTTTAGTTGCATTTAATCTGTTTAATGTGTAAATAGGGTGTTCCTATCATATGTGTAGTCTTTGAAGATTCAGCATTTGATCTCAGGCTATTCACGTATACTAATCAATGCTTTGCTTTTATTGGTGTAGATTGTAATATTGTCTGGATTTTCTAAAATTGGAAATTTTGTCTGTTATGCTTAATACAGATTGAAAGCAAGCTTCTTTGATTTCTGTAAGGTCTACAGAAAATAGCTAAAACGGGGTCTCTGTGTTGTGTGGCTGCAAGGCCACATGGATCAAATGCTACCAGCAGGGACTGGTCCATGGTTCCACATGAGCCTTACTGGCAAACAAACTCAAGCTTCTCACCACATTCAGCAGGATGGGATTTTAGATTCCCATCTGAAGTGCTGCCATATGATTCACATGATGATAACATCATCTATGGTTCTTCAACATCATCAAACAGTAAAGTTAGTGAATTGATGCAGAACAACCATATCTTTGATCCTCATTCTACTGCCTCTGATGGAGCTGGTTTATATTACACTAGTCTTGATGATATTTCTCAGGGTCCTCAGTGGACACCCCCAGCAATACAGGAAATCAGTGTTGATGATTATGAGCCGTCAACAAGAAGAGGTAATAGATGTGGTTCAGTAAATTCTGGACCGCCCACTCCATATTATCAGTTAGCATCACAAAATTAGTAATTTGATCCATCTTTCATGTTGTAAAATGTTAGTCCTAAATGTGTGGTCTATGTGCTTAAAGGAAGCAACTATTACTAGAATTGTTGTTCATGTGTTTTCATTTGTTTTATGTCCCTCTTTGAGTTAAGGGTAAGGTTGCGTATTATTGGACCTGTTTAGGCCCCACATTTTAGTGAGATTTCTACTAGAATATTGTCGTTGTTGTGTCTGAACAATTTTTTGTGTTTCTGTTTGCTAGGTCGACCATTGGGAAGGTTTCCCTCTGCACTCACAGTGGAGGTATTCATGCACTTTTCTTATAGGTTATTATTTGCTTCCTGAATCAATTTTCTTACAGACTGATGCTTTGCAGGGGACCTCTAGCAATCTTGAGAGTAGTGATTTCGCTTCATCTCTTTCAGATGGCAGTGACGCCGAGCCCACGTTCAAGTCATGCCTGTCATCTCATCGGAGCTTCTCAAGTTGCAATTTCTTTTCATCCAAACCCATTCATCCTTTATATTTTTCCAGCCAAATTCCAAGAGTCACTTCCGACTTCTCAGCAGCTAGGTTTTCAGATTTTGATTCTGCTTCTTCCCGAAGGGATACTAATCAGTGGAGTAGTTCTATCAGTGGTAATGATTTTGCTGATGTTTCTGAATCATTTCAATCTGAGAGGCTTGGTCCATCATATACTGAATCTGGTGGGTTCAGATGTGGCTTGTGTGAAAAGTTGTTGTCTCAAAGATCTCCGTGGAGTTCTCGACGGATTGTAAGAAGTGGGGACATGCCTGTTGCTGGGGTGCTTCCATGTTGTCATGTTTTTCATGCTGAGTGTCTGGAGCAGACTACACCGAAATCAAGTAAAAGTGACCCTCCTTGCCCTATATGTGCGAGATTGGGAGAAGAAACTTCCCCAGAACAGTCTAGTTTTCCCAGGTTTAAAAATGGCTTCTCTAGGCTTAGAACATTCTCTGACGATGGGTCATCAAGGTCCTGGGGCCACGCACAAATGGCAGACGTTGTTGAAGGACCTTTAAGTGCACCCACACGCAATACTATGTTAGTACTCAGTCGTAACCGCATGAAACGGAATGTTTCTCTAATGGGTAACTCTGGCAAGGAATTTCCAGGAAAGCTGAGAAAGAATGGCTTGCATTCTACACAGCTTTTGAGTGGAAATTCTGTTGATCTGCGACCGGTGGGGTGCTCAAAAGCGGTACGCAGTCCGAGTATGAAGAGATGATTTTCATCGTAAGTTGATCGATGATGTTTTACTATTTCCCTTGCAGATTGCTTATTATTTACAAAGGTGTGCTGCCAATCTATTACACACCAAAAAGTACTGTTCTACTTTGTACAGTTATTTCAGTCTAACTGCTGATTAAAACAAGCTTGAAAGATGCAACTGCAATGCATATGTTCAAAAGTTCACAATTCGTGTTCTGATTCTGGCAACATTGTTACTTATTCGTTTCTCTTGGAAAGTGATGAATAATTGAGTTCCAAATGAGCCAAAGAACACGAGACTGTAAATGAGCTTTAAGCCTACATCATCTCGGCATCACAAACGGAAACAAATTCGCACATAATCCAAATCTAGGAAACAGCAGATGAATATGGAGGCATAAACCAGATATGAATTACGGTTCTGATCATCATATACATTCTCAAATTATTATATGAACATTCATTGATCCTAAAGAAAGGGGATCATATGTTTTAACTCATCTGATCATATGTTTTAACTCATCTGAATAGACCCATTTGAAGTGCTTGAATTCATATTCAGACTGATGTCATATCTCTAATTCATCGTGACAAACCAAATCCTGAATATTGGCGTAGATTTAGACCTTCATCGTAGAAGGCTTAGCCTCACATGCTTAAGGCCAAACTTAGATTCAAAGAATTCAGGCTTACATAAACTATACTATATTATTTGACTCGTATTGTAGAGTTATGATTGGTTAATCTTGACGACGACAATAATAACAACAACTCAGTAATAATTTCGTTGAAACGTAAGATTTGAAAAGGTTAAGTAGTCCTGATTAGTAAAGTTAATCTTGAGAAGTGTACAGTTGACAATCATATGCCTGCATCTTTTTCTTTTACCAAGATATGGAACAAATACACTTGCATCCATAGTCCACATATCTACCTTCCAACTTCTATTATCCAGCAGATTTTGAGAGTATACAGCAACAACTGCTAATCTTAATTACCATTCTCCAATCTAGATCTATGCTCTTGTAAAGACCATTGAGATTAAGCCTAAACTGCCTCAGAGTACACTATAGGTTAAACTCGTGTAAGACGAAGCTTATCATAGCAGACCAGCCAACCATGGAAGGTGTGCATACCAGAATATAGCATCTTGGTCCTACTTGTCGTACACCTTCATAAACCAACGTCAATTAACCTGTCGCAGGGGCAAGATCAAGAGCACGCTTATATACAATCCTTATCATATACAGGTAAAGCCTTACATGTTATGTAAAAGTTACAAAGTATACAAACTAAGAGTCGCCATTAGATGAGTTTGATCTCCTAATAACATGGAATATCCAACACCTTAAATCCTTACTTTTGTTAATGAACTCTAGTTCAACGAATAGTATACTTAATACTTTCAACTTGATATGCCAAATATCTTGTTTCAGGCCTGATTTAAATAGACTATTCAAATGCTTCAACTTAAAAGGACGAGTTTTGGAGTAATTGATAAAGTTACTCATTTGTAACTATAAGGTTATGTGTTTAATTTACAGAAACAGTCTCTTTATAAAAATACAAAAGGAAAGTTGCGCACGTTATGACTCTCTCCAAATTTTAAACCCAGACTTCAGACTCCCACCAAATAAAGAACCTTATGTATCGGATATGTTGACTTTTAAAAGCTTCTAACTCAGGAAGACATATCATGAAGACTGAAATAATAAAAGATACTTAGCTAATTATAAAAATGTCACCACGCAAGACTTGAGACCAAAGTTCACACAAAATGCTAAAGAAGAAACATTGTAAAACGTCAAGAGATCAGTTTAAGTGATAGATCAATAAAAACTGTTGTCCTCAGTCTCTTACTAATCGTCTTCTCCCAGCGTTCTACCACCAGATTCTAGAGGTAAGTTATTTGTATTCTTTCGATTGGGTGGGGTTTCGATTGGGTGGGTTTCATGTGGGTATTTCATCTGGGTTTCATGTGGGTATTTCCAATGGGTTTCTCATTTATGTGTCCCACTTGCATTCACTCTTTACCCATTTCATCACCGTAAACGTCCCTAATCCCCTTTGCTATTTCT
>JANKOD010000001.1:1861861-1884020 GCA_026284645.1 Erythroxylum acuminatum
CCCATTAGCATCGAATAAGTGGACTTAATTGTGAAAAAGCCAGTAGGAGAAGGACCCCAGATTAACTTATCTGGTCCAAGGAAGGCTTTAGGGGGAAACACTCCGGCAATTGCCCGAACAACTGACGACGGTAGGAATTGATGAAAAGCCGCCCAATCCCAAGTCCCGTCGCTAGTAACAAAATGTTGCACCTGGAGGGTGTGCATGCTAGTCGGGAGAGCGGCTGTGACATGGGAGAGTAGAGGGCCGACGCCTGGAATCCAACGGTCAGTCCAGAAACGAGTGCTGGCGCCATCGCTGATCATCCATTGCAGCCCCCGCAGAACGATGGGCCATGTCGCCCGGATACTCCGCCAAACCATGGAACCTCCTTGAGCAGCCAACGATGTGGGGAGGGGGTTGACGGCAAAGTGATATTTCGGTTGGAGAACCTGGACTCAAAGGGTGTGAGGTTTGGCGATAAGGGTCCACCCCAATTTAGCTAGAAAAGCATCATTCGTCTCCCTAATTGATCGAAGGCCAAGCCCTCCCAAACATTTCGGCTTACAAACTTCCTCCCAAGAGACTAGGTGGAGATGACGCTGGCCATTCGACGAGCCCCAAAGGAATTGTCTAATCAGTTTAACGTAGATTTGATCTTCGAAGTCCTTTTGGTAATAATTCACTTACCCATATTTGTTTGTTAATTTCGTTTTCTTTCCCATTGCACTGTCCCAAGTCAAAAGATTGTTAAACGTCACATTGGATTATGGAGAAAATAAAACTAATTCATTTATGATTAATTTCTTTGGTGGTGTGGTTACATATTCCAATCGATCCATTAATCCAAGGTCCACCATTTGGACTCTGGAGCAGACTACAGTGAATGAGTGATAATCATAGCATTAACGATGTCCAGAATTGCCTTAAAATTCAGAAGATAACATGGAGAGGCTATTATCAATAGTCATAACGTAGAGGATATTAGGTAGATGAAGATGGTATGGTTTGTTTTGAAATAAACTTAGATGAGTTTTCGTGACTTGAACCCGTAATCTTATGAACACAAACAACTGAAATTTATATACATATAAATCTCAAAACGTGGGAAAGATATGTTGGGGTAAAACTATGAGTAACAACAAGTTCTGAATCGTATTTATGATGAGGAGATAGGTAAATATGTTGTAGTCGTCCATTTTAGAGCACAAAGAAAGAGCAGTGTAATTTCTTCCTCTGTTACAAAATTTCCATGTCCAGTCGTGAAGTCGTTTTCATCTGTATGCTTGGAATCTGGCATTTAATGAATTATAAATACTATATGGGTAGAAGCCAAAGTAGGGTTTCTGAACGCTCAGAAAAGAGCCAAAGATCAAGCATGTGCGGCCGCTCCACCGCCACAGCGACCGTTAGAAAGCTAAGGTAAGTTTCTCTTATGTCGCTTTCAACCACCCAAATTGAATAGCCTTCCTACCTCAGGAATTTTTCTTTCAATCACACTTTTTCTTTACCTTTCTCTAACAAGACAAACAAAGGATAGGTCAAAGACGACCGCCTGCTTTCTTAACCAAACCAGCTCCTTTCGGGTTTGGGGTTTCAAGGGGTGGGGTTTGATTGTATTTGACCATTTGTTGAACGTTCATACTAGTGAATGATTTTGACCCTATGGGAAGTGGTGCCTGCAGGGATTCGCTTGAGCATCTTATCCTAGTCCAGGCTTTATCTTCAAGGGTTCCATTTCACGTATAGATGCTTGCGAAAAGGTAAGGATGGAGATAAAAAGCTTGAACCACCAAGATTACGTACTCGTTTTTGGTATACCATACACTTTCTACTAATCGAGTCGATTTGATACGCTAATTTCCGTGAATTGCGGTCCAATTTTTACGTCAGTCAGCATCAGAATCCAATTTCATAGCTGGCCATGCAAATCTTATCTTGATTAATGAATTCCATGTACCGTAACGTAACTTTCATGTACAAATCCAGCTAGACTAGACTAGCAACCACGTTAAACAAGCTTTAACATAGTGCTTAATTTACTAATTTTATATAAAAAGCCATGGGATCTTCGTCTTCCACACCAACTTCTTGCTTTACGTTTTACTTATTCAGTTGATCATTGATCTACAAGTTTATAAAGCATTCGTTTAGGTTAACCTAACTGGACACTCTATAACGTGTCCCTCTCCAAAAGAAAGATAAAGACATCGTGAATGGATTTAGTCTACAACGGAGGACCTTTACCGATAAACAAAAGTTTGGTAGCCATGTGAACGATGCCCTAATGGTGGTTGGAAAAAACAAAAGTGCATTCAAAATAAATCTTAAAAATTTTGAACTTAAATTTCAAAATTTTCCATAGATAAGAAAAATCTCTTTCAATCATACTTTAAATTTTTAATTTTACTTAATCTTTAACTGATTTTATAACGGTTTAATACCGATTGAACCTTTTGAGCCTTAAATTTGTTAGTGATTATATAAAATTAATTAAGTTGGCCTCACACAACAGCTTAAGCTATTGTGGTGAAACGGTCATTTAACATGGTATCAGAGTCTTTCTGACCAAGTAGTCGTGACCTCAGATCCTACCATCTAGCTATTATTTAGCACAAGGAAGAATGAGCCTGTGCAAGTTTCAAGCCGAAAAAGCTTTCACTTGAGGGCTTAAGTTATTGTGGTGAAACGGTCATTTAACAAAATCTCTTGCTTTGTTGGTCGATTTTTAAAACATGGGTTCAAAACCTATTTGATTAATTAAAGTTCTTTAATTTTTTAAAGGTAATTACTTTAAATTCTTATGATTAATTCGTCAAAATAAGGAAGATTATATTAGTAATAGATTTAAAAATTTTATTAGACAATGAGCATCAATTGTATATATCATGTCATGCACAACTTTCTTGTTTCATCAAAATGTCGGAACGTATCATTCGAAGTAAATGCTTGCTTAGTTGCATATGGACCGTCCAAGGAACTTGGGTCCCATTGCGGTGGAAAAAATGGAGGAACAAGGAATTTATATCTGAAGAAAAAAGAGAAAGGGTTGTATTCAATTTTGAAGTTGTTGAAGATGACAGGATGGAATGAACCTCCGGAGGGAGAAGGGTTTGAAGTCAAAAATGTTCATTCAATTCGTTAACAGATGCAGAATTTAATAGACCTACTGTGCTCTCTTTTACAAGTCTTACTTAACGGCTGTAAAGCAATGGCATTAGACTTAAAGAGCCCCATATAATAATATCACCATATGGCTGCCTACATCCATGTGCTAGAGATCGGAGAAGAGAGCACGCGAGAGTTTGACCTCGTCGATTTGACTCCTGATGTTCTGTTCAGTATTACTCTGTTTTATTCTGTCTAATAAATCTCAGTTATTTATTTTATGAGATTCATACAGGACTCACATAAATAAATAACTGAAATTTATTGAACACAATAAAACACCATAATATTGAACAAAGGGTCCATCGATTTTGTAGTTGAATATTACATTAAATTTATGAATACATCCTTAACTTCTGCTCTTAAATTTTTGTTAAAAATAACAACGAAATATATATATAATATGAATATTAGACATAAAATAATTAAATATTATTTATAAGACAATTTAACTCAACTCTTATTCTTGAATTGATTTAATTAAATTTGACTCAAAGTAATAATTTATTAAAATTATCTTAAATTATTAATTTAAGTCGAATTTAATTAATTTATGTCGAGTTTAAAAGCTGAGTTAGTTTATAATATTAGTGACATTTAATTAATTGATGTCTAATGTTCTTACTTGTTTGTATTTAGTCTTTATTTTTTAACCAAATTTTAAGAAAAGGAATTTTAAAAAATTTTAAAAATCCTCATCTTAAATATCTATCTATTTATTAGACCAGGGTAAATTTAATTATACAAGACTTCCTATTTTGAAAAGGTCGAAGGAGGGTTATCGATTATATTCAGCCTTATCTATCTATTTATTCTAATGTAAAAACATATATAATTTGTATTGTTATACTGACTAAGATTTTTTTAGTTTTAAATATTATAAAATAATTTTAGATATTATAAAATAATATTTAATTAGAGCCGGATAAAATTGTGTATTACTGAACCTCTCTAAATCTCGCGTATGAACGGGATTCGTATGAACGGGATTCATACCGGGTGTATAAATAAAATACAAAAACCAGAAGGTCGCCACAGGTTTTCAATTTTTATAGCCAAAAAAAATAATTTTAAAAGAAAAAACAACTTTTAGAGAACAGTGTTCTTTTTGTTTTTAATTTTTGGCTCTTTATTACAGAACCTACTTTTGTTTCTCCACAGCGGTTTATGGTCCCCAACTGTTTAAACCGAATGCGTGTGTGAATTAGTTAGTCTGTTGTGAGTTGTGACCTTTTCGATTGTGTCACACAGTCCCTGAGCTACTCTGCCCAAATTTCTATAAATTAGCCGACGTCCCTCCAGTTAGCTCCACCCACCTCTCTCTCATTTTCTCTTTACAGCTCTTGCTCTGTTCCCTCTTAAAGCTTGTTCAATTGTAAGCGTTTTCCCTCCCTTTGCTTTGCTTTACTTTCGCTAGTGTCCGGCATTCTTTTTCAAAAATGCTGAATTGGGTCTCACTTTTGTGCAGTAAAATGGCTTTTCTTGGGATGCTTTTGGTGGGTTTTCTTGCAATGTTGTCCTCTGCTAATGCCTATGGTGGTGGAGGAGGGTGGATTAATGCTCATGCAACTTTCTATGGAGGCGGTGATGCCTCAGGGACAATGGGTATGGTTACATTATAACAATGAAGGATTTTAAACACAAAAAGTTCGTTTCTTTTAGAGAAAATCCGTTTAACAATTTGTGAATCTGGTTCATGCAGGTGGAGCTTGTGGCTATGGAAACCTCTACAGCCAAGGCTATGGTACAAATACTGCAGCGTTGAGTACTGCTCTGTTTAACAGTGGGCTCAGTTGTGGAGCTTGCTTCGAGATCAGGTGTGTGAGTGATCGTCAATGGTGTCTTCCTGGTTCCATTACGGTCACAGCCACCAACTTTTGCCCACCAAACAATGCGCTCCCCAACAATGGAGGAGGCTGGTGCAACCCTCCTCTGCACCATTTTGACCTTTCTCAGCCTGTGTTCCAACACATTGCTCAGTACAAAGCCGGAATTGTGCCTGTAGCTTACAGAAGGTGTGTTCTGTAACCTGAACTGAATCTTTCAGTTTCAGCGCTCCCCGGACTTGTAAAAAATGTGACCTTCAAATTAATGTCATCTAATTCCTGTGGTTGGGGTTGGTTTTTTTTGTAGGGTACCATGCAGGAAGAGAGGAGGCATAAGGTTCACAATCAATGGACACTCCTACTTTAACCTCGTCCTTATCACCAACGTTGGTGGTGCCGGTGATGTTCATGCAGTGGCTATCAAAGGGTCGAGGACCGGTTGGCAACCAATGTCCAGAAACTGGGGCCAAAACTGGCAAAGCAACAGCTACCTCAATGGACAGAGCCTCTCATTTAAAGTCACAACCAGCGACGGTCGTAGTGTGGTCTCCTACAATGTTGCACCTTCCGGTTGGTCCTTTGGCCAGACCTACTCTGGTGCTCAATTCCGCTAAGGACAATGCCACCAACCCTACCTGCCTTCCTCCACATTCAAGTCAAGGATATAGCATAGTGTTTTAGTGCCTTAATACTATATTTATACTTAAGTGTATATTATGATGATTAGCATTAGTGTCGCTTATACAGCATCTGAGTTGGGTCAATCTTAAGTCTCTGGTTGAGTCAAAACGAGATGGGCTTATTTTAAATAGCCATTTCTCGTTTTGAGGTAATTGTGTAACCCGAGAGAGTCTTATTCATGGAGGTTTCTTTTTTTTCTGCACTTTTATGTCAAAGAGCAGGAGAGACGTGGCAGAGGTGGAACACTTTTACCACCCGCCACCACCGTCGATTTGAGTGTCTGTCTTTTTTAAATTTTGGTTTTGGAAGGCAAATCTTGAAGAAGCTGTATTACTGCTTGTGAGGTCGTGAAATGTAATGTTTTAGTAACTTATGTACTATGTCTAAACTACATTAGACAGAAGTGTAAATGTTCATTTCCTACTAGTAATGGAAAGTAGCGAGTGTTGCTTATCACTTTTCCATTGTTTTTGTTCTCTGCACACCCTCACTCCATTGCAGCAATCGATACAGAACTGGATTAGGAACATAAAGAACAGAAGTTGGTTTCAAATTTGTTTAGAGAAGTTGAAGAAGAAGAAGTGTCAGGTCTTACTTTTGTTTTGAGGATCAAAATGAAACGTCAAGACAGACATTTCACGTCCCTGTCCTACTACTTGTCCCTTTGCATTTCAGTCTCATTCTGCAAAGATTGCCTGAAGATTCATGTCAGCCTAAACGTGACCATAGAATCTGATAACAATAACATACAAAAATAAGAAAATCACTTGTAAAATCTTCTAACAAACTACCTTGTAAGATTTAAGGATTCTGCAGATAAATGGGTGGCCCTGGAGTAAGGTGAAGATAACAAATGGACGGTTCGTTGGTTCTTGTTCTGTCAATTCTCTCATCTTTTAAACTTTCTATTAATAAACAAAACCTAAACTCAAAAGTTTAAACAACAACACTCTGTCTAGTAACGTGCAAACTTATCCCTGACTATTCTAGTACTACTCTTTATAAAAGAGTAGTAAGATAATGGTTTTCACGTGAACAATCATATATCATAAACTTCAAGTTTTTATCTCTTTACAAACTTATTATTTATTCGCTGTAGTCGAGTTGGTGAAATGGGGGTATACAATCAAAAGGTCCAGTTTTCGAATCCTTCTACCTACGTTCTTTTGATTGAACCTGACGTACAGGGCTTGTCTAGTGCAGAGTACCCAATTGATGTGATTTGCAGACTATTGCGTCAATCTAAAGATTTACCTGATGTATATCCAAATGATAACGACTTCGGATTTCTCTGTTAAAAAAAAGACTTATTCATCCAAATTCAATTTCTATAAACGTTTACAATTATAAGTTGTGTAGATTTTTTTAATGAAAATATCCTTCTCTTTTAGGTGATCAATGCATAAATTTAAATTAAGTTTTGTGTTTAAATTATTAAATCAAATAATTAATTCAATGTTTAAATATTTAAAATTAAATGATTCAAGAATCTTTAATATCTAAAATCACATTAAATTTAAATTAAGAAGCCCTTTTTTAATCAATTGAAATGCTTTTTTTATTTTCAAATTTTTAAAAGTTATAACAAAACACATATAGTATGAACATTACATATAAATTAATTAAATGTTAGTTACATGACAATTCAATTCAACTCTTGAATTCGAAGTAACTAATTAAATTCGATTCAAATTATTAATTTGAGTTTGATTTAATTAATTCAAATTAGATTTAAAATCTGAGTATTTAATTTATTTAAGTTTAACTTTTATATTATGTGTGGTTTGTCGTTATTTTTAATAAAAATCTAAGATAATGAATTTTTAAAAAACAAAATCAAAAACAGATTTTTTAAGAATTTTAAAAATAATATTTTTTAAATTATAAAAAATCTAGATATTTTACCTTTTTACATGTTAAAGAGATAATTTTAAATGGTAAAGAGAGTAACTTCATTCAGTACATTCAACTTTTTGGCGCTCTTTTTAATTTTTTTTGTCGTCTTGGAAAACAAAATATTAATTTAAGAAACCAAAATACGGCACGTCGGACACGTTGGGCCCACCATGTGCCATTCCCGCTCGTTGCGCTGAATCCCCTCGTCTGTCCTAATCAACAGCAGGCAACGACCCTGCACACTGACAAATTCTATATAAAAATATCCAAGGCTGTGCTTCCATGTCCAAAGTTCCACCATTATGCCCGTGCACTTGCAGTTTTAATGTTAGAAAAACCCCAATTTTGTATTTATTTAAAAAAAAGTTGGCAGAGATGAAATTATATTGTTTTCTAAATTAAGCACAAAACCATAATTAATAATTAAAAATTTAACGGATTCGATCGGTTTAATTATAAAAACTTTGAACTTTTCAATTTTTTACTTTTAGATTCGATTTATTTTAATAACTCTTGTTATTAAAAACTAATTCGTTTTAAAATAAATTAATAAATTTTTACTTAATAAATTTTTTAATTAGGTTTCAAATTATTCGATGAATAAATGTAATATCTTTTAATTATATTTTAAATTGTTTAATTTTATTTGATCTTTAATTAGTTTTGTAACAATCTAATACAAATTGAACCTTTTAAACCTTAAACCTCTTGTCTTATCTGTTGAACTTTCCGTTCGTTTTTTAAAACACTGACCATAGCATACTTAACCGATAGATTATATGTTCTAGGATCTTATATAATTCATTTCATTATTATTCGTAGTTATTAATTAGATAATACCTTAAATAACAACTTATTATACTTAGATCGGTTTGAGACTTAACTTTTTTAAGTAAAACGATATTATTTTGTTTAGAAGAATTAGGTCTCGTGCAAATCCAAATTCGGACGCAATTAAAAAAATATTATTTTATATTTTTAATTTTTAAAAAATTAGAGAAACCAGCCCAGCTCTGTTTAAAGTGAATGCTTGAGTACTTGTTAGTTTGTGTAAAGTGGGATGAACCAGATCAGGGGACAGCGTAACCACATGGTTGCCAGTATTTACTTTTGCATGCTGAACTGTCGAAGTTACTTAATGCACTGCACAACACTCCCTTTCAGTTGTAGAACTTAAATACATTGTTTTAACATTCTTCTGTTGTCTTCTGCCCCATTTAGTACTTCTCTTTTACTTTTCCCCTTCAATACCCGAGGTAACATTAAGTGACTGGCCATCCATAAATTTAATATAAGAGGGTTTAAATATTTATTTTTTTAAATTTTAGGAGCTCAGTACACTGACCCTTAAATAACTCTGTACTTATATATATATATATATTAAAAATAATTTAAAAAAAAACCTTGAGGGGACAATGCACCCATGTAGCTCCGTGTAACTCCGTTGGTGCTAACATTATTGATTATGGCAGAGAAATAAACTAATGAATATAAAAATACCTGATTTTTAGTTTTATGACTCCAAACGAGCTTTTTGAGACTGAAATGAGCTCAAATTCATCGCCTTGAAATCTGCTCACCCGGACAAGTTAAAGTCTTTCTACAATTTTTTAAAAATTATACTGCTTTTAACGGGGTCGGAGAATTCAGATATTCACGAATTACTTAAGTAACTACAGGAGATCTTAGTTTCTATATATAGCATCCATATTAGGCTTCCCTATCATAGGTTCGATATAGATCCAATCTATACTAACTGAGATATGTTTTCCTCCTGGACTTTAGCGATCAATATAGATAATTTATTAGGCCATTTTATTGTATTTGTCTAGATCAAATTTACGTAACTTGATCGATAAGCTATTAAATTCGTTAAAAATGCAATTAATTATTGTCCAACTTTATAGAAAATATCAAACACAAAAACATAGAATTCTATTATAATTTAAGAAATTTTGAAAAATCTTCAAATAATTTTAAATTTTTTAAAAAATTATTTTAGACTTTACTTAAAAAAACCTACAAAATATTATACATGGAATAATTAAATACCACTTATATGATGGTTCATTACATCTATTAAATAATTTCTTATAAATTTTTTAAATTATAAATTTATTTTTATTTTAATTGACTTACGTCTGGTTTAAGAGCTAATTTGAATTATCATGTCAGTGATATTTGATTAGTTCATTTGTAATGTTCATGTCGCATATATTTATCATCTTTTTTAACTGAAGTTTAAGAGAAGTTTTTTGGGGAAAATTTTAAATTAATAATTTTCTTAAATTAATAATTTTGGTTGAGTTTGATTGATTCATATTAGACTTAAGAGCCGAGTTTGATAACTATATTTGATTCATATTGTTTAATTATTTATTGAATTTTCTTATTATTATTAGTTTTCTTATTATTATTATTATTATTATATTTACATAATATTTTAACGTGTCAGTTTTACTTATTTACTCTTTAACCTGCATCGCTATTTTATTGTTACATCTGCATATAGGTCTACTGGAAACAACCTCTCTACTATGTAGAGGTAAGCCTGTATACTATCAGAATTCCTCAAACTCTGTTTTATTGTAGAACTTCGGAGTATGATGATGATGATGATTTGATTAATTCACGAATGATATTGATACCATATATTTTTATCATTATTTTTAAATTTAAGAAAGAAGATTTTTATAAAAAAATAACAATTTATTATAATTTTCTTAAATTATTAATTTAATTCGAGTATGTTATTTATATTATATGTATTTTGTAATTATTTTTTAACCGAAGTATAAGATAATAAATTTCTTTGAAAATTAAAACTAATAATTTATTATGATTTTTAAAATTATTAATTGTTAAGTTTAATTTATTCTTATATACTGTGTACTTAAGATAGGCCGACATCCCAGTTGAGCAACACCACCAAAATGAACCGTTCATTAGTTATCCTGCAATGAAGACACGTAAACCAGTTTTCCACGCCAAGAGAAAAAGAAGATTGCTTTCATTCCAACGCCGTGAAAGGAAAAGACAACCTGTGGTCACAAGCAAAAATCTTTTCTTTACGTGTCTGTTAATCTTAAACCTCCATGTCTGCCTCTTGCTTTCTGTCTTATCATAATCTTCTCTTTGACATTGGCAAATCCCCATAATTTGCATGGAAATGGAAATTTCAGATTACCTGTTGTTATTAATGTCTTATAAATGGACTAAACCTGTATCGTACTTTTCTCCTGTCATATCCAAACAAAGGTTATCAGAATCTAGCTGAGCTGGGTTCTTTACATTGAATATTTCACATCCAAGTTCTTGACAGTTAGCTTTGTCAAATTCATTCTAAGGGTGGCATAAAGTGCTTTCTTCCTAGTAGCTTAATGAGAGCAAAGGATAAAGCTTCTTCTTCCATCAGAATCTATACTCTATTACAAACTTTACACTAAGTGATGCAATGGAACTATTAAATTTGATTTATATGCATAGACATTAATATAGGTTTTTAATATACAGCCCAGGACAACAGAGAGGAAGTAGTCTGTCTCCACCAGAGATCTTGAGTATATAACTCAGCATAGCCCTACTACTACATATTAGTTTTGTGTACAGAAAATTTAAAACATCACACAAGTGGTGCCTTATCGGGTGGCTGTCAGCACCATTCTTCATCCTACAGAACAACCAACATATAGAACAGCAGGCGTTCCTAAGCTGCTCTTATGCCCTATACAATAGAGTACTAGTCATTGCTAGCTTCTAAAATTTGCATCCCTGGAAAATCCCCATTTGCCTATTCAAAAGGTTCTTTTGGTAGGCCTTGTATTATGAAATGAATATGGCTGCCAAGCACTCCAGCAACTTGATCGGTTGTAAACAGTGATAACACTGCTGCACCCTCAGTTGGGCCGCAGTAAGAAAGGGTACAGATGGTTTTATGACACGGAAGAGCCTTATATCACCACAAAACACCTAATGCCAAGCAGGCTGGTGCATTACACCTACAAAGTACAAACAGAACAGAAGTAATTAAATATCAAAAACATAATTGATCAGCTGGAAAAATTCCACAAGAGCAATAATCAATCTGATTCTGATACATCATCTGTTTTTCAAGTGAAGTAAATCATTTCCAAAGAGGTTTCTTCTTTTGTTTTTTGTGTGTAAATAACTTCTGCATGCCTCTAGACAGATATGCAATCTAATTACAATTTCCAGTGGAAGTTTATAAGGGCTTTAGGAAGTTTTCAAGATTGTAACCGCAGTACACTGCATCCCTCTGTACCTAGCAGGAAAAAAAGAAGCAAGCAAGAAGTGGTAATTGTGCTGATTCAATAGAAAGCAAGGAGGTGTATCTTTAGATTTTAAGAAGACCTCAATGAAATTGCCTTTCCGAAGCATCAGTTAATTTTCATAGTTATAACTACAGTAATTTAGAACTTGGGGGGTTGGGGCTGCAAGTCCATTCAACAAGAGGGAGAATGGAAAGATCCCCTCTGTATTTTTATTCTTGCACGAAGTAGGTTGTCATGCAAAATGTTGCTAGGGGACACTAAGGTTCACTTACCCTGGAATATAGATGCTCATCAAACATGGTAACAGGACAAGGCCCTGATGTTGAAGCCCAGCTACTAGGGCCTGTGTCATATCCAGGTTTAGGGGCTTCAAAGCTTCCATTAACTTGATAATCCAAATGGTTTTCTTGTATATTAATCTCTGCTCCAGGTTGGTATTTTGTATCATTCAACAGATTAAGACCATACGGCAGATACGAGTAAGGTCCAGGCATCTGCAGTCTCAGGGACGCAGTTCCATTTAGCTCATTTAGCAGACCATTCATGCCATTTTCGTGGACAGAATTTGATAAATCGGAACTTTTTCCTGTGCCGAAATAACCAGAATAACTCCCAAAGGAAGAACTCACAGAGCACTCAACATCCCTGTAGAGAAAACGAGGTCACTCTAATGATCTGGAACTTCTATGCATGGTAATAGAATTAACATGCATTTCATCACTTGTTGTCACTTACTAAATCATAATAACAATAAGATGGTTCATAAAAATGCATCCTATAAAGCAATCATTTCTCTTACACCTGAATTTGACTCACCTATGGGGAAGCAGATTTGGGTCTTTTGCAAACATAATATGTTGACTGTCATTACTAGGAAGCCATTGCGTAGATGGTAGCTGCTGCTCAGCACTCATTCTGAAAGGTACGTGCATCACATTCTGGAACTGAAGATGTGTAATTTAGATAGCATCTTCCAGAGAGACAAGAAGAAACTACAAAAGGCTGCTGTAGTAAAAGGAAGCCATTCCTTACCTGGCTATTGCATTCTAACGACATAAGCTGCTGTTTCCCTAAATTTTCCTGCAAAAAAGATATCAAGTTAAGAAGAAGAAAGCGCACAGTACCAATAAAGAGGATTAAGTAAAATCATATGTTGCAGGGAAAAAAGAAGAATTTAAAGCACCACAGATGCTCATCAATACGTTTTTTTCCAAGTGAAAATTGTTGCTTTTGGCCTTCATTATGTCAAAAACTTGTTCAGACTTCCTAACAAGTCTTTGGATAATTATTTTACTGAAACCAATGCTATACTTAATTGACACTTGAGAAAGCATAAGAATACTGACCAAAGGACTTTTAGGCATACCTTATGTGCTCGAATTTGGTCAAGTGAATTCCTGAGTGAATTTTGAAGTTGCTCCAGATGTTCTATGCTATTTATCTTATCTGGATTAGTCCAGTAACTGCAAAACTCAACGTTAAAGGTTGTATAAAGTAGTCAGGAGCCACATACTGTTCACAGGATCAATGCGTTAATAAATGAAACAGCTCTAATGAAAGAATTTGCAGATGCTCACCTCAGTCTCTGCTGTACTTCAGAGAGTTGACTCTGCAGCAAAGTTGATTGGTTGGTGAGGTCCTGTTACATGGAATTTCAAACATCTAAAACTGTCATCATCTTAATCATAAAGCGCAGATGTCTAAATTAATAAGGTTAATTGGTTCGACTTCGTACCTCTATCGTTTGAGAACTGAAACAATGCAACCAAAGGCAACAAACCTTAGTAAACAGTCCGAAAGAAAATTGGAGATAAACATGATAAGTGGAGAAGACATACCCTGTACCCAGAAATTCTGGTATATTTACATCATGGTCCAACTTCTTAAATGTTTTCTTCAGCGCCTAGACTCCTCAAAGAAGAACAAAATATAATGTAAGCAGTAAGAACATTGACAGGGAAGCAAGTGAAGCCAAGCAGTAGCTGGAAAAATATTACGCTGATCATGGCTCATACGAAGGAACTTACTTCAAGGCTTTCTAGCTTCCTGCTCCAATTAAGGAAAAAGGAATCAGCTTTCTAACCCTTGAACAATTAACTAATTCGAGTCGAGGGACAAAAGAGAAGACATTTTCAACGTACCTTTTTGCTCTTTCTTGAGGTGTCAACTGAGCAAATTTCGCAATGACTTCCTCGATGCTACTTGACATTACCAGAAAGAGAATGAAATGTTAGAAAATCTCTTCTCCTAATGATGTCAACGATCATGACATGATAATGATAAGCATGATTATCATAGCTTTCTGAGAACACATGTCAAGGCCAATTTTATACACCAACCACCTCATAAATCACAATCCACCTTCTCCCTCAACTATCTCTAGGGAAACATGATGTGTACTTGGCAATGAAGCAGCCAATTCTCAATATCTATATGATTATACACCTGAAGTATATGATTGTTTATCTGTTTTCAGAGCCATTGTCTTGTAGCTAAACAGTGAAGGGCGTGTAGCTCTATATGTTTATGCAAGGAAAATGCCTCAACCAGGAAAAAGCCCAAACCCACAAAGTAGACATGAAATTGTCAGGCAACCCTAATGCTGAAACTCCAAATAAAAAAGAAAGAATGAATGAAGAATACCTTCTTTTCCCTTTGCATAATGATGGTTTACCAGTTGGTGAGAACATGAGCAGGATAATATCTATGTCACAGAGTATAGACAACTCATTAGCCTTCTTCATGATGCCATTTTTCCTTTTAGCAAAGGTCGCTTGACGGCCATTGGTGTTCTCCAATCTCTTGATCTTTAGCTTAACCCTTCCCATCCTGCACAATTCAACATCGATATTTTAACCTTCAGAATTGTAAAAGCCTATTACTTTGATCTCCTTATAACCTCCATTAACCCCCCACAAAATCTACCCTCCACCAATATGTATGTAATGCCAAAAGTTGCAAGCAGTCACCTTTTATCAATTTGCATCAATGTCACCAAAAGCTCACAGATTTTTCAATAGAATCAATACACGAGTGGGAAATGAAATGTTATGCCATATGAACTCTTGAACGGCCAAAACAGAAAAAGCTTTCGATGGAAGAAGTTTAGGAAATTTAGGATCATAGAATCATAACAAGAAAAACTTCAAAAACGTTGAAAAAACCAACCTAAGATCACTAAACCCATGTAGTTAAAACAGCTTAAGATTGAAATGATAGAAAAAGAATAAAATGTCGAAAACACTCCCACTTCCAAGATTTGGTTTTTAATATTTTTGCTCAATACTTTTTTGCCTTTTTTTTTCTTTTTTATAAACGCGGAAAAGGGAAATGCCTAACCTTTTGAAGAGTAAAAGATGGGAACGTGTGTGAAAAAAAAAGCGAGAAAATCTCCAAAAAAACAAGAAAGAACTCACATACCCCAAATGAGCAAATCAAACGACGAGTTGAAAGTTGATCGTTCAAAGGGTCTTAAATGTGGGACAGCTCGAACATTCAGCCAAAGGTGAGAGAAAGAGAGAGACAATAGAAGCTCTTCAAGAGAGACACACACACATGCACATACAGAGAGAGAGAGAGAGAGAGCTTACATATAGGATTGTCTCACACGACCGGGAGAGCGGGAAAAGCGGTCATGGAATGGAAGCTTGAGAATCGGGATCGTCAAAAACTTCACCCCTAAACCAATCAAACCAACCACAAACCGATTTCCCATCTCTCACCCACCCTTTCCATACCATAAACCCAAACCCCTACCCCTGCCCAGTGGAGGTTTATCAACAAAACCTCTTTTTTCACTTCCGTTATTGTTGGTTGGTGGGCACTTCAGCTAATTAATTACAACTTCTTTTCCATATTTTCCTTGGTAAAATACAATAAAGCATGAAAATTTGACAATTTTTTGTACGACCAAAACAAAGGGAACTATACAACAGTGTTCTTTTTGCATGATCATGTCCTCTTCAACCTTTTACTGCTCAAGATATGGAACTTTCCAAGTTAGTTAAGAAATGTTCTTTCGAGAAAAGTTTTATTTTTTACGTTGGTACGCTGAGTGTTGCTCGTACGTTAATCGCCAATTCCCCATGCACCCCACTTCTGACTTAATATTGAATATCTATTAATATTAAAATTTAATTTAGAATTTCGCCTTTCCTAAGGATCCATCTAAATGGTCCGGAATTAATTTGAACGTGAATAACTTAAAAATATTTTTTTATATAATTAGGACTTTTAGTGCAACTCGTAGAAAAAAAAATTGAATATTTATTTAATCTTATACATTTGTTATTTGAGTGATAATGTTAATATAATTATATTTTTATTCTTCAGAAAAATTATATGTTAAATAATTTGAAGATAATTTATTTTAATTAAATAAATTTATTTTAATTTTTTAAAAACTATTTTTATTTAAAAATTAATATTTAATCTAAATATAATTTAATTATTAAATCAAATAAATAAAATTTATATAATTTGAAGATATTTTAAAGTTAACCATTTGAATTAATAATTATAATTGAATTAAATATATTTAATTTAATTAAAAATAAATAAAATCATTATTATCTATAATTTTTATTAGTAATTAATTGTAATTAATATATAATATTAAATTAAATTAGTTTAAGATATTTTTCTGTGATTTTTTAAGAGATGCATTACGCGCAACAGAACAAGTTGACGCTGCTTCTCAAACCGGCCGATGTTGTAGGAAGTGCGGTGATAAGGTTTAGCCTGCCGGAATCAGCTACTCTCCTCAAACGTCGACGACATGTTATTGTTCTCCGGTTTTTACTCTGCCTCTGTCCGACCTCTCTCTTACTCCTCCAAGCTCCATAATTGTCACGACGACCTCATTGCCGCCTCGACCACGAGCACCACAACAACCGACTCCGGCCGTCTCTTCCGTGAAAAACTCCTCTACCTCACCGGCCTCAAAATCGATACCCTTAAAGCTCTCACCTTGAACCCTTCTCTTCGCTCCAGGCCTATCTCCTCTGTGAAGTCCGTCGAGAGCTGCCTCTCGTCTTTCGGTCTGCACCGCAACGCCGTTGGACGCGTTCTCGATATGTACCCTTCACTCCTCACATCGGACCCATATTGTGATATTTACCCAGTTCTCGATTTCCTTCTCAACGAGGTTAATGTCCCGTTCCCCGACATCTCCAAGTCCATCTCACGATGTCCGAGACTTCTCGTCTCCAGTGTTCCTGACCAATTACGACCCGCTTTTGTTTTCCTTCAGAGATTGGGATTCGTGGGTCGTTCTGCGATTGATTGTCAAACAACGGTGTTGCTTGTGTATAGTGTTGAGTCTACTTTGATGGGCAAGATTGAGTTTTTGATGGGTTTGGGGTTTGAGTTCGGAGAGGTTAAGAAGATGGTGGTTAGGTCTCCAGGGATTTTGACGTTTAGTATAGACAAGAATTTGGAGCCGAAAGTCGAGTACTTTTTCAGGGAAATGAAGGGAGATTTAGAGGAATTGCAGAAGTTTCCTCAGTATTTCTGTTTTAGTTTGGAGAGGAAGATAAAGCCTAGGCATAGAATGTTGGCGGCATATGGATTAAAGCTTCCGTTGTGGAAGATGTTGAAGGTTAGTGATGGGGAGTTCAGTTCAATGTTGGTGGAAATGGTTGAAAAGAGATAGTTGGAATTTGGAAACCAGTAAGTTTCTCATTTCTAGATTCTTACTAAACACTTATTTGTTTCATACTAATGGAGGTGAAACAACTTCGGAAATAAAGCCATTGGATCAGATTTATGTGATTATATGTTTACACTGGACTGTCACGCAAGAACATCCTGTCATCTCTTGTCTCTCCTTTCTATCAGACTATCAGTTACCTTTTTTAGGCCTTCTCTGTGCTAACTGGCTTCCTATTAGACCAAAGCTCTCGTTTCTTAAAATTGGATTCTTTGGTGTCCAAGAAATTTTATGATTAGGTTGCTTGTTTGGCGGCAGTTTGAGGACTTCTTTTCGTGGAATCAAATTCGTTTATTAGTTACACATATATAACACATTTCACCTTTTTGTGGCAGCGTATGAATGCAAGTAATCTTGTTTTTCTGCTTGATTTATTGCATGAAAGGGTAACTTTTGTGGTACATTCTAGTAGACAGTAAGCAGAAAAAGAGTGTGATACCAGCATAAGATAGTGAGAGTTTAACATCTTAGGCCAGCATTCTGGAATTGGTTTCTCATAGCATGCTATTATTCCTCGGCGAGATCTTATTTTGTCAAAGCAACTTAAGGGTTGCTGTATTCAGATAAAGATCCCAGGTCTTAGTAGAGGCCATTCCTGTTCGAAAGGGGATGGCATTTGGATTAAGACGCACCTCTTAATCAAACAATCACTGCTAAGAAAATTAATTGAGGCGTATCGTATGCACGATATTGATCTCAGAGAACTAGTTTGCAAACTCTGCTTGATAATTCTTGATTTCGCCAAATAGAGTCATTTAGGATGTGGAAGACAGGAGGACAGGATATTACATTTAGGACTTATCTGACATTAAATTTCTGGATCTTTTGAAATTTCATGTACGAAGACATCTGCTTTCATGGAATCATCTTACGGTTTATGTAGATCATCCGTATGTTACATTATCTTGGATGTTTTGCCGTGGTTATCTTTTACATTGTGTGTCCATATTAAATCCTTTTTCTTTCCCCAGACTTCTATTCATATGGTTGGTTTTGAGATTTTTCTACCGAGTATGGTCTTTTTGTCAATTGGCTTGTCCTCTAGCATGTAACAGTGAGCTGCATCTTGGCATCCATGACAACTTCTCATGCATAGTATCCTTGTACGTTTAGTCTATTACTCCCTTCTTCCTTGAGAATCTTCTAATGCCTGACAGTTCCTTAAAATTTGGCTGAGCAGGGATGTCGTGAATAAGCAGAAAAGGACCAATTCCCTTGTTATTGGACCTCCATTTCTCTTTCTTCTGTTGTGGGACTGGCATACATGAGCGAAATTGTTGCAAGACATGATCAGCTTGGATATGACTTCAGTTCTGGCTACATTTCCATGGACCTTAATATTTCAGCGAGGAGTTTCGCAGCAAGGGAGCATTTATCACGCCATACTGCAGGTTTTTATCAGTCGTAGCAATGGGAATGCATTATATGAGGGGCCATACAGAAGCAAACAAATGCTGCGGGCTTTGGAAAAGCTAGGTTTTTCCCTAGTCCTATAAAGAAGCATCTTTTTTTTTTCCCGTTATATGATGGCATTAAGTTAGATTGGTTTTACTCATTGTCTGATATAGCTGTAGTCAATGTGTTCGATTACATTTAACTGTATATAAACTAAATGAGAATGTGATGAAACTATAATGAAACATAAAGAAAGAAAGGGATAAACCATTCCAAATACGTAAAGCCTTTGTTAGTGCCAAGGTCCTTTTTCATTTCAACTTGTGTGTTGGTCTGTGCATTCTGTGTTCTTGGTGTTTTTTTTTTCTGCAGGTCCATTCTTTTCGTTCTCAAGGTCCCCTTCGGGTAGAGAGAGTGGTATTGGAGATGGTGTTTGGTGATTCAATCCTCCAATTTCCACTCAATGGAAGAATCTGAACCTTGTGTTTCTACAATTTAGTCGAACATGTGGGTGAACTCAGCCTGATCCATTTGAAGATCAAGTGCAACTAGTTTTCTTGTTCGCCTGACCATGCTTTGTTACATTAAAGTAGATTGAAAGTTCTACCAAAGTTTTTATGTACATGAATATATAGAACTCCTTAACTATCTGCTTCCTGGTGATAATACTTTCTGAAAGTAAAGTTGGCACCAGAGTATTGTCCTTCAAGATTGAATGTTCAGTACTTGCGTCTTTTTCTATTGGGACCTGTAGTCTCAATCCGGTGGCTTCAATTGTCAAGACTATGCCAAGTTTTGCTTGCTAACACCAAAACAATGAGCAAAGCACCCTTCAGAGAAGACCAGTATTGAGAGTTTTCTGAATTCACCTGTAGTTTTACATGCTGATATTCCTGGAAATGAACCTGTCAAGGACATACAAAACAACGACAGGGGAGGGGAAACTCCCTGGACAAAATTTTCCAAGGAATTGACGTGTACTATTCACTTTTTGCGAGTAGTCAAGATGGTGAATGGTGGATCCATTTTGTTGCTCGTGGTGGGAGTGTGAGAGACATGTACCACCGTCTAATCAATCAATGCCGTACCCTAGCGAAACCCCTTTTCCACACAGCAACCCAACATGGAAACATGTATTTGTTCCATTTGGCTTCAAGACAGGTGTTTTTCACAGAAAAAATAAAATAAAAGTTGGAACGAACAGGAAAGTAGAGGAGGACAAGGGCACCTGGGAAACTCCTGAGAACTTGTACATTTTCCATTTACTGGGGACAATAAATATATTTTAAATAAATTCCTGAACTGAGAACTTGTACGTTTTCCATTTATTGAGGACAACAAATATATATTTGGGTGAAGATATTGAGGCAATGATCTCAGAGCTGATGGTACAAAAGCAACGGAGCCATGAAAGCCAACAGCATATAGGGGTCTACGCACGTGGACAGGTACAATCACTTGAAACCATATTAGGTAAAACTTCTCTATCTTTTGGACATCACACAATATTTTTCAGGTACAGACAATTCCTCCAGCATAGTAAATCAGTGTCTCTTCTCCAATCCAATGTAAGAAAATCTCTTACACAATCAAAACTCTGTCCTCTCTCGTGTCACTCCCATGCACAGTGAACTTCTTCCACAATTACTACTGTGTACCAAAAATAAAAGAGTAGTAACGTATTGAGAGTTCTCAAAATGCCTGCCAGGTTCTTCTCCAACCATCAATTACATTGTATTAACTTCAATGCCTAACTCCTCTTTTTTCATTGAGTACTGTTCTAGTCAGAAATCCAAGAGTTTGGAGAGACAGAGTTGGTGACTGGTGGGTCATTCTCATTTCCTCACTTTTCTATCATCAAAAGATTTTCTTTTTCTCTTTTTCTCAGATCACTTCTTTTTAGAAAAACCCCATTATTCGGTACGAGTTGTTAACATCTTACAAATCATGGAAAAGAGTGGGCGAGAGGAAAGAAACCATCTCCCATTTACTTTATCTGGTATTGAATTTATGCATGAGATGGTCTCTTTTTAGAGGCCTTTTGAGTTCTGATCTCTTCTGGGCATCAGAAATTGTTTGCTCATCACTGACTGTTTATCATTACAGTCCTACATATTCACAGAAACTTTTTTTGATTAGGTTATATCTAACCATAAGTGGCATTATAATACTTGTAGATCCAACCCCTTGTTTGGATAAATCACAGAAGCTGGAATGCGGAGTTGCCCTCCTGTCATTTCCACTCACAGACACTATAACCCTACTTCTGCTGACTTCAGCTTTGTTTGTATAGGTAGGCTTATAGACTACTTGTTATGTGACTGTCCACTCCTCTTCCACCGCCTTTATTGCTTACACTAAAAACCACTGTTTGTGGAGTAACGTGTGCTATCTGTAAGGGTTCTGTGGGTCACCTTGACGTGTGTAATAATATTAACCTTATTAATAATGGACATGACTGTAATATTACAATTCTTCAGGACCCATGTACATCGTGGGATGCCATTGCCATGATTGTTAAGATTTTTCTCGTATTGTAGGTTTTAGAGAAATTTCTAACATGCTTGTCAAAGTTTAGGTTTCGAAGGACTTTTTCTGGGAACTAAAATGGAGCACTCGCAAATCTACCTGTGATTTTCCTAAATGATAATAATCATGTTTAAAGTTAGCAAAATAGCACTTGGAAATGTTAATAAATCTTACAATTCCCAATATTAGGTCAAATTATAAGTTCATATTTGTATGTATACCAATAATTAAAAAATTTAACCGAATTAATCAATTCAGCTGTTAAAATTTTGAACCGTTTAGATTTTTTGTTCAGTTTTTGAATTTTTGTTTGATTTATTTTAATAACCCTTATTATTAAAAATCAATTAGTTATTAATTAATTAGTAAATTTTAGTAAATTAATAAATTCTTATAAATTGAAATAAATTAAATAGTTTTTATTTAACAATCTTTTTTAATTAAACTTTAAATTCTTCAATAAGTAAGGACATTTTTAATCATATTTTAAATTCTTTAATTTTATTCTTTAGCTAATTTTATGACGATTTAATACTGGTTGAGCTTTCTAAACTTAAAACTTTTTGTCTTACCGGATTTAGGAAGACATTAATCAAGCATAATGAATTGACCATATTGGCTTCTAAAAAGTATCCTTTTGCATGTACTAAAACAAAAATGGTGTAAACTCCTCACTTAAGACT
>JANKOD010000001.1:1906779-1925955 GCA_026284645.1 Erythroxylum acuminatum
CTACGAATTGTACTATAATTACGATATTAAGATGATACAGACCTAATCATAAACGATGTAACCCCAATCTAAGACTTAGCATCGGTTCTTACACACTTGGGGTGGATCTCGTACCCACATTCCAGGCACTGGTAAGCCCAGTTCCATCCTTGTTCCTCGCAATCACAACATATATATGGACCTCCTCCGGTTCCTTCCGACACCAAAGTGAGCTCATGCCTGTGTCCGACATGGTACTCTGATCTTGGTAACAACTTGGCTTCTTCGTCCACTTGTTTCTCTAACAAACCCACTTTGGCGTCAGTGAAAGGGTACGCATTTTGCTGGTACAAGTTAACCAGGTTTCTTCCATTTTTTGTCAGAGTTTTTCCGTCAGGTCCTATGATTACCAGACAAGGAATGCATCGAACGTCCAAGTTCTTAGCAAGTGTTTTAATGGTTGGATCTCCTAAAGGCAAAGCTAGCCATGGCATGGTCGAGAAGTAAGAGTCAAATCCTTCTTGGTCCCGATCGCTTGACACGAACACAATTTCGAAGTCTTCGTTTGATTTTGTATCATCGTCACTTGTCAGGTTCTGTTTGATCTTCAGGTATATGGATATTAGCTTGGGAGTGAACTTAACGCAGGGTGGACACCATTGGGCCGAAAAGTATAAGCCCACTGTTTTACCTACCAATGAAGCAACAGGGACCTGCAAGAACCAAAGAACATAACATAGTCAGGTCGGTGTACCCGATTCAATCTTAGAGCATATAATCCCAGAAACAAGTTTAGGTGCTTTTGATCTTCACATGGTTGTTGACGGGTAGGTTCAGAAAGCAGCTGTCCTGAATCCTATATGGATGGATATAACGAATTCCTATCCTGTGATCCTACACCTGTGGTGATGTCAAATCCTATATCGAGAAAAAAGGTAGAAAGCTTTGTCACGAGTTTAAAAACTTGAATTGAATTTATTACTAAATCAATCCGAACTTCACTATATGTTTAATCTAATAGGAAAACATAAGAATTTAAATTAATGCTACCTTACTTATTCTTATATTAAAAATATATAATTTTACTAATCAATTCAAGCTATTCGAGTCAGTCCGAATGGTAATACAAAACTATCAACATATACAAAAAATAATTAACCTGATGAGGTTCAACTACTGTTTTCGTACATTGTACTTTCACGTGTGACTTTTGTATAAGTTGTCAATGCCAGTGGAGAGCTTGTTGGTGACATTTTCTGTTTCTCTGCTAATATTAACTATTAAGTAAATGCCTGTAGACCCACTAAAAGGAAAAACGCCTATAAGTTAAAACAGTCCAGCAAGTTACTCGTGTCATGTCGGATCCTGGTCTGATTCATACCCTTCGGGAAGACACTGTATTATTGAATTTTGAAGGCCTGATTCATGAAGTGATCATGTTCCTAAAAGTTCATTCTCCCCCAGGAGTGCTTTTTTTCTTACGGTTACCCTATGTACGTGAAATACTCGCTATATCAATATCAAATATGAGCTAATTAAATGTTATTTGTAGAAAGATTCAACCAAATTCATAAACAAATTTGAGTCAAATCAAGTTTAACTGATTCAGATGAGTTTAAAAATTGTACTAAATTGTTATATTAGTGACGTTCTAATAATTATGACCTAATATTCATATTATATCTACTTTATCATTATATTTTAATTGAAATTAAAAAATATTTTCTTAAACATTGATAATTAAAAGAATTAAAAAAATTAAGTTGCAGAAAAAAATCTATGGCTTTTATCAGCATAATTATACAAAATTCTGCCGCAATTATAATAAATTGTGATAATGTATAAACGCAAAAGGTACTGACCTGATTTGGTGAGGTATGACTCAGAAGGTAATCTCTGTCGTGATTTATTAGTAACTTTGTTAGAGTTTGGCTTTCTTGCCTTTGCTTTTCTTGCGTTTCCAATCCCGCCAATCTCTCCGTCGTAAACGGAAACGCGTCGACGCCGAAACGGTAGATAAGTTCCACCCCGTCTTTCCTCGTCGCTTCCTCCTCATTATCATCAGGTTGCAAAATGACTAAGCAAGGAATACCTTCAACGTCAAACTTCTTATCCAAAGCTTTCCTTGCCTCCAAATCAGAAAACGGAACAGAAAGCCATGGCATAAATGAACGGTAATGATCGAATGTTTCCAATTCCTCATCAGATGACACGTAAACAATCTCAAAGCTTGACCCTTCACTAGTTAGTTGTTTATAAGCATCGACCAGGACCTTAGTGAAGTCTATACATGGTTGATACCAGTTAGCTGAGAAGTATATTCCCAGAACTTTGCCTTCTAAATCAGACACCTTTACCTGCAAACACACAGAAACTTTAAATTTTCGAACTTCGACTTTATTCATAACTAATAAAGAGTAGTTTTCGAAATAAACTGGATTAGGAGCGATATTAGTTCGGATATACATATATATATTCAAAATGACAGCACAAAATATCGTTCTTTTCGTAAGAGAACCTTACCTGAAAAACAATTTCTATTAGTAAATATATAAAACTAATTAAATTGACCTTACATAATATTTTAAGCTATGGTGACGTAACAATTACTTAATATAGTACTAGAACTTTTATAATCAAATAATCGTAAATTTAAATCTTACCCCCACTTATTTTTCTAATCAAAATAAAATGAGCCTGTATAAATTTTAACCCTAAAAAATTTTTAATTAAGAAAATATGCTAGTGAATGTATAAAATCAGGTAAATTTAACTCACCCGCCTGCTTACCCTACCGTGTGAACGACTGAACGGTCGCTTAACAATTTCTTCGTCAGGTTAAAAAAAAAAGGGATTGGCCTAGAACTTCGGAAAGGACTCTACTTTGTTAGCGCGTACGTTGTACATAGACGCGACGAGACCTCCACCTAGTACCCAGCACCAAAAGCTAAATTGAAAAGGTTAAAGAAACATATTGCGCATAGCTAGCGACAAGTGTCCTGGAAAGCCAGTTGTTTCCACAAGGAATGGAGCCCACATTGATTAACACTTGCTTGTCAGGAACTTGTTCAAAATGATTACGTGCATTTCGTAATTTAAATTCATGCTTTTTATATATTCACTCAAAAAATAGTGACGAATAAGAATTTTCGTATTTTTTTGGTAATTACTCAAAGAATAATTACAATTATCCGATAATTTAAATCTGTCCTTTTGATATTTACTCAGAAGAATAATAACGAACAATAATTTTATAATTGCCTTTGTTAATTTTAAAAAATTACTTGCTTTAAAAATAAGTAATTTTAATAAAAATATTTTTAATTATTGTTATTTTTAAATTTATGCTTAAAATAAAATTAATATATATATGTATATAATATTCATAACGTAAATTAATCAAATATTGTTAGAATAATAGTTTTGATATAAATTATTAATTTAAATTAAATTTTAATATCAATCATATTTATTGATGTATATATCTAATATTCATAAAATTTACATGTATTAATGTAACATATATTTAGTTAAATAAATTTTAATAAAAAATTAAAAATTAAAAATTCAAGAAATTTAAGAATATGAATTTTTTAATAAATTACTTTATAAGCCTTTTGAAGATTATATAATATTTTAATTAATTAGGTAAAAAACTTAGAGAAAAAAGGAAGGAAAAAGTTTCCATAAAATCAGAAAATAATTATAAATACGGAAATTATTATTACCTTATAAATAAAAATAAAAACAATTATCACTAGAGAAAAAAAGTTGACAAAAAATGTAATATCAAACCTGAAAACATGAAGAAGCATCAGAGTAGAAGTCTACCAAAATCTAGAAGGTTTTGATCTCTCTCTCCCCCTCTCTCTAAGCAGAAGAACTTTGCAGTTATGGAATTTACGAAGAAATCTACCAAAATTTAGAAGCTCTTGATCTCTCTGTGTCTCTAACTAGAAGAACTTTGCAGTTATGGAGTTTACAAAGAATTCTACCAAAATCTAGAAGCTCTTGATCTCTCTCTCTCTCTCTTTCTCTAAGTAGAAGAACTTTGCAGTTATGGAGTTTACGAAGAAATCTCAAGAAAATAACGAGAAAACAAATTAAAAAGAACTTATCATCTCAGCTTCGAAGTATTTTATACTGAGAAAAAGAAGAGGAAGAGAACTCAAAAGGTATATGGAGTTAGACAGAGAAAAAGGGACCTGAGCTCCTTGAGAAGATAGAAGATAATCGCGATCTTTGGAGGCGAGAAGAGAACAGTATCTAGAGCATGTGACCTGTTCCTCTGTGTTGAAACGATGCGTTTCAGGTTCAGCGCGCATGGTCCTGACCTCATCGCC
Organism: Erythroxylum acuminatum; assembly: GCA_026284645.1. Lineage (NCBI taxonomy): Eukaryota > Viridiplantae > Streptophyta > Magnoliopsida > Malpighiales > Erythroxylaceae > Erythroxylum > Erythroxylum acuminatum. The sequence goes on from JANKOD010000001.1 coordinate 1,911,102, forward strand.
CAAATCCATCTCTATCTTCAACTCTCTCTCTCTCAGCTCGGAAGACGGAGCCACGGGAGCTTTGTCATCGCTCTTAAGTGCTTACATTCTCGTGAACCATGATCATTTCCTTTATTTATAGGTGGATATATTGAATAATATATATTAAAAATTAATTAAATTTCATATTTAATTTAGATTAAATTTTAATGACTTTATTTATATTTAAATAATTATATAAAAATTATTTTTAAAAAAATACTTGTATTAGTTAGCCGAACTACCATCATCGTAGGTAATCGCAGAACCAACACGTAGCCGTAGCCAATTCTTTGGAGACTTCCACTCTACTCTTCTCCCACGCTGCTTCCGGTGAAGGCCCATTGATCACAACCGTTGATATCGCAGACCAAGGACACAGAGTGCCAAGTGTATGGTTTGATAAGCGACTTATAGTTACATGGAGTGGCACAATAACATTTCCCTAACTACTTTTGTCATGTTCCGTGGTGTCGTAAAAGACTTGGAGAGGGAAACCTGTCTCGTTCCCCAAAACTCTTCATTATTCTTATTACGCAAGTTCCTTAATTCTTCTGGCTTTCCTTTCCTTTCCTTTCCCGTTCACGGGAAGCCTGATATTTGTACTAAATGAATATGACACTTGGTTTGGGACCGTATTTAAATAAAATTAATTTAAAATTATCAAAAATAAATAATGTTAATTTAAGTAAACAATTCAAAATTCTAATAATTACAAGATTATGTTGGATTGAACTTCATTGATAATGAAACTTAACTCAATGCCACTCATTAAAATACTTAAATTATATAAATGGTAACAAATTATTTTATTTATAAATTAATTTTGTCTAAAGTGTAATAAAATAATATTATTTTAAAAAATTATATTCAATTTAATTTAAATGTTTTAATAATAAAATATAATCAAGAATTTTAAAACTTAATAATTTATTTCTAAAAATTAATTTAAAACTAAAATTTTAAAAATAAATTCAATAATTAATATTTTAAAATTCCTAAAAGTTATGCAAAAATGTTATTTTTAACACAAGTAATAGATACAATATGTTATATTATAATTGATTAAATACTTTGAGCGTAATGTTCTCTGCTTTCCGAGGGCTGAGAAGGGTTATAATATACACAGTTTTTTTTATGCATTTTTTATAAAGATATTGTTTCAAGACTTTTAAATATACCTTTCTATTCAAAATAGAAGTTGTTTTAGAGAGATTTTAATTATTCGAAATAAGCATCGTTCATGATTTTTAAATACACCTTTTTATTCAAAATAAAAGTCGTTTTTGAGATATTTTAATTATTCAAAATAAGCATCGTTCTTGACTTTTCATGCATGTTTATGATTTTATTTTCAAAATTACCCTTTAATTTCTCTCACATCTTAATTACACAGATTACACTGATTATATTTTCAAGGCACTTCGACATGCAATTAATAAAGGTATATCAAATATTTCATTAACTTTCTTAATAAGTGTGCATCCCTCTAAAATGACTTTTATTTTTAATAGGAGGGAGTATGATCTTATGATCTCAAAAGAGCAACTTTTCGGACTACTCAAAGACTCATATATATAATTGATTATGAATTTTAAAAAGTTAATTTATTATCTCTTTAATTATTAGCCTTATGAATATGTACAAGGCACGCATCTGCAAGAAAGTAAGATCTAACGGCGTTGACGGTGGGTGGTGTGTGAATGTTATCTTCTTTTAATGGACTTAAAGGGGTCGTGATAATGACTCCTTGACGGCTTTAGAAAGTCATTTTTCCAAATTCTCGCCGAAAAAGGTTTATGGTAAAAAGATCTGTGAATTTTTATTTGTAACTTATAATATTACGTTTTGAATTATTTAAAATGTAATAAGTATTATTTTAATAATATTATAAAATAAAATAAAATATGTCATTTACACTTTAATATTTTATAAAAATTTAAATTTAAATTCTTATTATTTTTCTGAGATGCAATTTTCTACTCAAACTCTTTAACGATATTAAATATCATTTATTATATTTTAAATGAGGAATAAAAATGATATCAATGATAAGGTTAAGAAATAATTTAAACTTCTTGTAAAATATTAAAATATAAAATACAAATTTTTTTAATATATAATTTTATTTTTAAAAATATATTAATTTTTAAATTACTCATTTAATGTTACAAAATTAAATTAATAACTTAGCAATTAAAAATTTAGAAAAATATCATACATAACTATACATTAAAATATTAATTTATAATAATTAAAAACTCAAGTCCTTTAAATTTTCAATTTTATTTATTTTAGTAACTTTTTTATTAAAAATTGTTCAATTTTATTAATTAATAATTTTGTATAAAGTAAGATAAATTAATTAATTTTTATTTAATAATTTTTTATGATTATAGATAATTATTTTTAAATTTTATTTTAAAATTTAAAATTTTATTTAATTTTTATCAATTTTTATAATAATTTAATATTAATTAAATATTTTATTTTAAAATATTATTAAATCGTACCTTTCACATAAAAAAAGAAGAAGATAAACTTATGCTTTATCATTAATAACATTTGAAAGGTAGGAGGGGCTTGATGAATGTTAGATAGCGACAGTTTAACTGCGAGATATCTTCAGGAATTAAAAATAATAATGATAATAAACGAGAGGAATAATTAATTTAGCTCTCGTAATTATTACAACTCGAGAGATTTTCTCATAAATCCCACGTCGGACAGTTATAAGAGTATTCAAGAATTTATAATAATGTGCAAATTTTCCCTTCTGAGCTAACTTTTAGGGATGAGTTAGGCGCTTTTAACATGATATTAGAAACTGCTTGTCTCGATGGTTTGGAGCGGTGCCCGGTTATGTCTCTTTGTCCAATATGTCCATCAGATGTCCAGTCCTGCTCTGGACTGAGGGAAATGTATCAGGAATCCCACATCGGACAACTATAAAAGTATTCAAGAATTTATAATAATATGCAAATCTCTCCCTCTTGAGTTAACTTTTAAGAGTGACTTAGACATTCCTAACAAATTTAATGAGAAAAGCTGACGGGTGTCCAAGAATTAAGACAAGTGTCACATGAAGGTGGTACGTTAGGTTTGGTTCAATTGCAATAACCTCATTAATTATTCAAAACTGGAAATAGTGTCCCACAGTAGCTCAAGAATCAAAGTACACGTTTTTTCTCATAAGAGAGAAGGTTGTAACCAATAAAGGTGAAATCACCCACTTTAAGCACTCCTACTCTTCGACCTGAAAAAGTAGCGAGGGTAAATCACGATCTGATTTTATTTAACTTTTCAAAAAGACAGCCCAAGGAGTCATCAGATGAGATGAACTCCTATCCTATTACTGCTGAGACTTGAACTTAAGATCTTATACCCAATTTCTCTTCTGATGACCAAATGAGCTACATGTGCGGGCCTCATCAGATAAAAGCTGAAACAGATAATGTGTCTATCCATCCGGAAAAAAAAACAAACTTAAAAAAATAGATGGATATACTCATAAAATATGGTAAAAACAGGATATTGATAACAGGTCATCCGAACTCATCCGTGCAAGCCAACTTTGGAGGAGGTTGTTACAAAAACAAGTAGAAATTATGAAATATGGGTCTGAAATTAACTCAAACTACTAGTGTTTTAAAAAGTAAATTGTTAAGTTAAAATCTTGGATTAGTTAATTTTTTAATTTTTAAAAATTCATCAATTAATTAATTAATAATAATAATAATAATAATTCAAACATTAAATTATCTATTAATATAAATGATGCAACTAGCTACATCATATTAGTATTTTTCATATAATATGTATGAATTTTATTATTTAATAAATTAAAATATCTATAATTATAGTATAACACAGATACGATATATAATTGTTATATACTAAAAATATTAATTTGATGTGACTTTTTATGTTCCAAAACTTAATATTATGGTGTTTTTAAATATAAACTAATATTATAAAATTAAATAAAGATTAAAAAGTTTAATTAACCCCTTTATTATATTCTTCCAAATTTTAGTATGATAACAAAAGCCAACTTTGAAAATACACAGAGCAAAAGTGAAGAGTAATACTGTCATTAGACAAATAGTTAACCCAAAAAGCTCCTCTTATAAAACTTTTAAAAATCAACTTATCAGAGTTAAGTAAGCTAACCAATAAGTCATTCATCAAAGATATCAATAATTTTTAAAAATGGTTGAAAAGTTAACTTTTAATTAATAAGCTAAAAAACAGCTTATAAGTCTTTTGCCAAACACTTCCTTATATTGCTTTGTATACAGTATTCGTCAGCAAACTCGGAGAAGAACAGTGTCCAAAGGAATTCCCAACAGTTATATCTCAAGTAGGTCACGTTGCTTGGATTGCAGGAACTATATATGACCAAACCATAAATGTTCCAAGAAGGTAGATTAGATAGCTATGACTGTTTGTGTCATCTCTTGAGAACAGAGAGAAAAGAGAGTTTGTTTTCATTGGTCCAAGATGTTGCAGAAGCAAGCACTCGCTATATATAATAATAATTGTAAGAGTGAACACAAAGAACAGTGAAAGGGTAAAAGAGAAAATATAACATTCCATGCAAAAAATAGACTCCATAAAATTGCAGGAAGTAGAGGAATTGGTTTGAACTTCCAGTTGAAATCTAACTCACAAGTTCTAGTTCGGTTTGTTTCAGAAGCAGTTGGTTAGTACAATTATATCGAACACATACATACCCTTCCAAACCCTCCAATCCCCGTCAACTCGAAGCCAAAGTTGGTGAGAGTGTTCATGAGCTCAAAAAGCTGTTCCAATCTCTGTACATAAACCAAAAACTTCTCTCCTTCCATTGCATGATGACCCCATTTGTCAGTTTGTTAAGTCCCTCTCTTTCTCTTACTCTCTGGTTCAAAGCATATCAATACTTTCATTTTTTGTCACAAACGTCCATCGAGAGATAGAATTAGAAAGAAAAAACAGGAAAAAAAGAACATTTTTTAAATCAAAACCCATCTTGGAATCGACTGATGGAAGTAGTAGGATTATGATCCAATCGTTGATGTTGTACTCCGCGTCCTCCTCCTCCTCCTGATGCTGTTGCTGGATAGCTCCTTCCCCAATTCAATCCTTCTTCATGATGACTCAGTGACCCGTCTCTAACATTAATTAGGTCCGATCCACGACTCGAACCAGGGCCGAAACTGTTATGACCTACCGGAGCACCAATGCAAGTGTAGCTAGTAGAATCTGTGGTGGCGATGTTGTTGAAGGTCATGTTTTGGGAGGTGTTGTTAAGGACATGGCCAATGTAGTAATCGTTAAAAGGTTGCTGGGTATAATGTGAGGGATATGGAGATATGCGAGAAGGAGATGTGTAGATATACTGTTGAGGTGGTGGTGGTTGTGGTAATAGAGTTGAAGAAGAAGAACCAGAAAACAGTCTTGATGGTGGATAGCCTGATCTATAGGGATCTCCATTGATGGTGCCTCCTGGAAGGTAGCTTCCTGATGCTATTGTGTGGCAACTGCCAAACAAGATAACATAATGCATGGAATTGGATTACATGTACAGTTAGTTGATAAAGTCTAAGGTTTCTGTTCAAACCAGAAACGGGTTGAAGTAGAGAGGTACTAGATGTAGAGGTTTTAGACATGGGAATGGGAATGTTTGGTTACGTATACGTACCCTAGATGACCTCCATGGCCCAAGTTATTCTCGCTTTTGTAGACTAGTTGACGAGCTTGGTTCAGTGTTTCTGTTTCCCTCTCTGAGCGGCACCAACAACAACAAAATCAAATCAAATCAAATCATGGGGTAATTCAGCAAAAATTTCACAAATTCCAACTCTAAGTTGCTCTTCCTGAAGATTGACATGACCACGATACTTGCTTTTATGACAGAAGATATATCATTGTTTCAGTAACAGCCTCTGTCTGTTTTATCATTATAAGAAAGTAATTAAAAATCGAAGCTTTACTATTCTTGATCATGATATTAATATAAATATAAATGACTTGCCTTGTCTGTGTCGGTTCATGTGCCCTCCAAGAGCTTGAGATTTACAGAACTTGAGGGAACAAAACCTACACTCATAGACCTTACCACAGTCATCTTTTCCGTCCTTAGCGCCGTTTTTGTTTTTCTTCAGGCCTGCAACAAAAGTAACCATTTAGAGCTACTTCGATGAGACCATTCTTGGACCCAAAAGCTGAACCCTAGTTACTCAAATCATCATGAGTAAAAAAACATTAAGATAGGTCAGTCATTCACAACCCTCAATCCTTCTCATGTTTCTTCTCTTAAATAAGCATTTGAAGCCTTGAAAGCTGTCGTGATGAGTTAAGACAAGAAACAACCAAAAAGACGAAACAACAAGGAAAACAAGACATTGCACTTCATGATCCATAGCCAACACAACTTAACATGCTGAAAATCGAGATGAAGGAAAAGGGTTCTCTCCCACCAACGAGAAGTTTTAAGATATCTAAAAAATTTTGCTTACATACCAGAAGAAGAGCCTTCCTCGAAGACTGGTTTATGACCATCTCTGGAGCAATCCTCCGGCAGGTTGTTAAGGTCTAACGGGTTACTCTCAGGCCTCCTGGACAATCAAAAACAAATGCAGAAGAATAATTAGGAAGAACAGTCCTAAAAAGGAATCCGAAAACATTGATACACTAAATGAGAAGATAAGCAATGAGTGAGGAGGATTTTGTGGGGAGGGAGAGACCTACATGGTACCGACAGAGAAAGACAGAAAAGATGAAAAAAAAAATATGCAGTAAACGATCTCTCAGATGGGAAGGTAAGGTAAAAAGCTTTAGAAAATTATAAGACTTCAGTTTGAGACTGCAATATAGAGGCTAGTTTGAGTAAAGGTGGAGATAAAGAGCTTTGAAAGTTCTCTATCAGTTCTTCTGCCAACTCCTGTGGCTGTGGACTCATATGATTTATCTCTCTCTCTATCTCTTTCTCTGTTTCTCTTGTCTTTCTCTATATCTCACTTAGACACACACACACACATTTACGAAACCCCAAGAACACCAAGAACAACACATAAGGGCAGTGTGGTCTCGTGACTTTAAAGAACGGGGGATGTATGTAGAGAGAGGCTAAGAAGGTGGTTGTGTCATTTAGTTAGGTTTTTAGTGGAAGGGAAAGAAATTAGAAGGACGGTGCTTTATTCTCTTTGAGTGAATGAGCTACAACGTCATCATCAACCTCAATCATCAAGCATTGGCCTCGAACTAACATCAGTGTTCGACGTTAAATGTCTTCTCTTTTAGAAATAAATGAACATGGACTCGCACGAATGCCATACTTATCAACAAATAATATTTTATTTCTCCTCCCAATTTCACATTTATTTTCCTTTCCACCAATTGGCATTTTTAGCAATGCTTAGTGTAGTATATAGCACTTTTAACTATGAATTAATTACATATTAAATTTATTTTCTCATTTTTATGATAAATTAATTACATCATTATTTGGTAATTTTTAGTAATTATCTACTGAATAAGACCATTTTTATTATTAATTTTTTTATTATTTATAATATTAATAATCACTCGTTACCACTTACCGCCACTCTTTGGTTCAGCAACCAAGCCCAGATGTGTCCTTTTTATATCATAAAGCATTAATTAAAGCTAGGCAGGATGACATATGTAGGTCGAGAGCGATCAAGACAAGGCTTGCCCTACAAATATGCTGCCTCCTTCTGCTCATGATGTTGAATCTACTACAATTTTATGGTCCCCATTTGTAGCAGCTTAAGCTCTTCTTCGACATCATTGTACATTGGACTTAACGTGGATCATGGAAATGTTACTTTCAGTATCTAATCAGTAGGGTTTTGTGATCTAAGTTGGGATATACTTCTCAACCCCACAAAAAGTATTTGTTCTATTCCTTGAAACTTCCTTGTTGCTCACTCTCAGTCCTTTTCAGTCAATCTGGAAGAGCATAAAAAAGCAATTTTCTGTTTCTACTTTTCACCTCTACAATATGTTGTTTGATATGGAAAACTCAATTCATTAAATAAAATCTATTATTTGCTACACACCACTTGTATCCAAAAATTAATCATTTATCAGTGATTATAGAGTTTTTAAAATTAAAACTGTTTATCAAATTTTAAAAAATTCCATCATCATATATGAAAAAAGATGTCTTCTTGCATCCATTCCTAATTAATGTTCCTAATATTGACTGTTAGTAAAACCAATTAAGTTGGCTTCATACAACAACTTAAGCTATTATGGTGAAACGGTCACTTAACATTGTATTAGAGCCTTTGTGACCAAGTAGTCGTGAGTTCAAATCTTACCACCCACCTATTATTCAGCACAAGGTAAAGTGGGCCTATGCAAGTTTTAAGCTCAAAGAGCTTTCACTTGAGGGGGTGTATTAGTGAATACATAAAACTAATTAAATTGGCCTAACACAACAGCTTAAGTTATTGTGGTGAAACGGTCACTTAACAAATTTATATTTTCGGATACCAAAAATAACTTTTAAAATCCCAAGATTTCAAGCACTAATCCGCTCGAGCCACCCTTAAGAAGCATAATAACCCATATAGGTTGCGTCAGGGTCAGCCTTATCTTGAACCGAAATAACAGGACAGATGGTTCTGAGATAGGGGTTTAGTGGATTTCCATAGTGCGTAAGGCTAATGCATTCCACATATTACATAAGGTTACTTGGGACAAGCCAGTTAAAGGCTACCTAAAGGGTTGATGTTAACATGCAACAAAGAAAATGTTCTCCAAGGATAACCACAAGCTAGGGAGGAGGAAATGTTAGATAGGGTTTCCATCATGCAAATGTGGAACTTCATATAGTAATAATATTAAAAAGGAAAAGAAAAAGAAAAAGTTCTTTAAACGTCAAAATCATTAATTCTTAGGATGAAAATAGAAAACGATGGTTCAATTGGATGGAGTTTTAGTGGGAGTTGCTTCAAATGCTCTCGTTAGATGCATCATAGTTTGCTTTCGTCATAGAGGTTGGTAACAACTGATAATGCTGAAATAAGGATCTTCTAATTGGAAAAAAGGTGAAGAATAAGAATAGGAATAGGAACAGCACCTAAGTCTTTTTTTTATAAAGTTGAAATTTCAAGTCACTTTAAAATATAATTAATGTGAATAAATTTTTTAAAAAATTATAAAATTAAATTGAACCGAACCTGGTTTTACTCAAAATATAAAATTTATAGACTATTATGTGCATTTATCAATTTTTAAAAACTAGATCGAAACTTAAACCGATAAGATAAAAAGTTTAAAAGATTCAATCGGTATTAGACCGTCATAAAACCTACTAAAGATTAAATAAAAAAAATTGAAATATGATTTACAGAAATGGTCCTTATCTAAAAAAAATTGAGGTTTAATTGAAAAAATAGATTGTTAAATGAAAATTAATTGATTTATTTTAGTTTATAAAATTTTATTAATTTAAAAAAATAACCGATTAATTAATAAATTGATCGATTTTTAAGAATAAGAGTTATTAAAATAAATCGAACTAAAAAGTTAAAAATCAAACCTAAAAATTATACAGTTTAAGGTTTTTACGATTGAACCAATCGAATTGGCGAAGATATTAAAAAAATGGAATAAGAATAAGTAAAAGAATATCTGTTGTCAATGCCATATAGAAGCAAAAGGAGCAAAAGAGAAGTTGGAAACTAAATAGAATATTTCTGTGGTCTAATCTCTTACAGAGAGGAAGGGGTTCACATGGGTTGGGTCCCAAAACCAGGAAGAGGAATGGCCACCTCGTTTAATACCAACAGTGAAATGTCTGAAGGTTTCACTTTCAATCTATCCACTATCCACCTGGTTTTGATTCATACAGGGCATGGAAGATACGTATCAAGTTGGCAATATGGTTGGCTATTAGGATATGTTTTTATTTCACTTGTAGACAAGGAAGAAATAGTTGAAAAAGAAAGTGAGACAAGGACAGCCAAAAAGAAAAGATGGAACCTTTTCCCTCGTGTTTCCAGCTTTTAGACTATGGTTGTCTGGGTTCATTGGGGATTGAAAGAGAAAGAAGCTTGGAATAAACATATATGCATGAAACTTCAAGTTTATCTCAAAATTTGTGGGCCTGCAGGTGCTTTTTCCAGTTCCCACCATGATCTAAATCTCCATTAAAAAATGGCATATTGAGCTAAGGAATAATATCTCTCACTGAACTTCCATCTTGAAGTTGCAAATCCCATTTCCTGTGTCATCTCACCTTTTACGTCAGGAGTTTTAAGATTTTGACACGAATTGCAGAACAGAATTTATGCAATACTCATCCGATATGTGGAATCTGTGACAATTTTTCATGGGATGGTTGAAGGCTATCAGATGAACTCGCTAGTATTTGGAAAAGCTTGAGAGGGAATCAGGGGCTAGAATCTGCAAGATTCCAATGCTTTTATGAGTTTATTCAATTTGTTACATCCAGGAATCTCTTTGGTTTGGAGGTATATATGTCATATGTACATGTTACTAGAAGAGACCATCTCAGGAAGAGACCTCATCTTAGAATTACACAGATTAAAACATAGTAGCTACTGTGATCCGTAGTTAGAGATTGCTATCTCTGCTCTCCTACAACGTGAAAGTAGGTTAAAACCTCAATTCTCGGTTTCTCAACCGCATTAGAGTGCTAGTGCTCAGACATTTCTCTTACGTTCTCTCATGGAAGTTTAGGGACCGACACCAAGCTGCAGGGTTGGCTAGAAGAACAGATGTCTCGGAGGAGCCTTTGCAATCTGCGATTCCAGTTCTTGATTGGAAGCCCTTAAACAAGTCTACTCCATTGGTAGAACTTGACCTATCATTCTTAATGCCGAGTGTTGCCCATATAGAGCTCTTTGCAGCTTCATTTGGATCATCGATCCTCAAGGTCTTTGGGACCACAACACTTTTGATCGAACTATTACCAGTTCCAGAGGACTGTTCTGAGTGAGATGGGTTAAGAAGATTACCATCTCTTGAATGTTTTCCCAATCGAGACGTGGGGTTAGAGCTTGGTGGACAAGGTTGTGGCAGAGAGAGACGTGCAGAAACACTTTGAACAGTAGAGCCCCGATGAATTGGCGCTGGGTAAAATGGCACTGGAAATCCTGAAGAGCTCAGAGTAGTTTGAGACTTCAGAGTGTTCCATGGACATGGCCAAGCAGGACCAGGAAAACATGGTACCTGAACAGGAAAGCCCTGATAGTCCTCGCCATTTGCTTCTTGGGAAACACCATTACATCTCCGGTCCAACGAATTCGAAGCTGTCACTGATGATCCACTTGAATTTTCTTCCCCATTATCTGCCATCCCTCCACAAGAAACAATGAATCTATTTTGATCAGCTATGTGATACCCGTTTCGAACACCGTTTGCTGTCTTCTTTGAGAGGTTCAAAATAGAAGCAACAGACTCGCCGAGAGGAGAATTAGAGCCAAAGTTAAGAACAGTCCCATTGTTTTCCCAACAATAGTCGTGAATTCCATTAATTGGATGAACCTGAGCTGCTTGGAGACCTTTTGAGACTATTATTTGACGATAATGTGAAGCAGAACAGCTCTTGCTCTTTCGCCGACCAGCACCCACGGGCACATTCCTCATGTTACCACCTGCAGTCCAGTATCTTTGACAGCTTTTGCAGAAATGGCGAGGCTGGTTAACGTTGTAGTTGTTGTAATAACAGAACTTGGTGTCCATGCTATTGCAACGTGGGCAAGGAAGTATTTTGTCAGGCTTCTTTAAACTCTTCTCACTTTGGTCAATCTTTTTAGAGCTTTTCAATGATGAAGTTTCTCTTTCCACTGATGGAGTCTTCGGGTTTTCACTAGTACCTGATGATGCCGTTTGATTTCCCGAGTCCTCCATTAATGGATTCGACGTACCGTCTTCCTGGTGATCATCTTTGATTTCTTCCCCTGTTGGCTCCTGAAATACCAAACGCAAAATTCCATGAAAATATGGAAGCTGGAAAAGAGATAGTACACGACTGATTGGAAAATTCAACTTCATGCGGAAATTGGAATAGATAATATATTAAAAATATTTTAAATAATTTTTCTTAGATGATCAAGATCATGAAAATTTTCCACTTGTGAGAACGAAAAATCGTTTTAGGCCGTGGAAAAGTTAGAATTGGTCTGATCCTTTTCCTAAAAACAGGGCAGTTTAATCACTCCATGACAAAACGATCAGCCCGTCTTGGAAACTATCAGAAAACTAATCATCAGCCTAGTAGAGACAAGAAAAGTTCTTGACTGCTTCATCAATCAGCCGAATTATTTGAATACTTGACTGTCCTAAAGCAAATTGGGAGATGCCGAATAAGAACAGTACAGTTCCATCAACAGTAAGAATTTCAAGCATCCAAAAACAAAAGTAACTGAAATACTCTGATATGTTTAGGAAACTTCTGTCAAAGTAACTTTCTTGGAGTTGAAGGAAAGATATATTTCCCAGAAAGTACAGAACAGGAGACGAAATTGAATGGAAAGATAATAGAAAGAAAGAGAGAGATTCGCTTGATCAACCCCATACATTAAGGAAGAGCTAAAATGAAGCATCAACCATTGTCCTGTATCCTCAGAAGTCAGAACTATTCATATTACAAACAAAACTAAGATCGACCCATCAACAACTCCTCCATTTGGAGAAATGGGTTGTCCTCTGAATCGCAGATAGCACGCAAAGATGTCAACTTGAGTACACGAACACAGACAAAAAAGTGTAAGACATAACTACATACCTTACAACCATCTTGCTCTTCCACTTCCTTCTCTTCGGACAAGTTTTCTCGTAAGCAAGCCGTATTGCTAAAAAACCCGTTTTCAAGTGCTCCTGAGCAGCGAGTGTATTGATCAGCACAACATCCATCCTCTTGTAAGTTGAGTGGCAACACAGAAATGGTCTTGCCAAAAAGTTTTATCGCAGAGTCTTTGAAATCAGGCATTCTCTCTTCTTGTTCCTGTAGTTTCTCAGTAACGATTGACACAAACAAATAGCGTTCTTGAGTGGTTGAAGTCCTAGTTAAGATTGTCGTGTCTGGGTTCTGGTCTGACTTTGAGGTGGTGCAGGTAAAATTTAAGCATGAAGAGCGACTATATGGTGGGGAACGCCACATCAGACACGGGAAGGGGGTTGTGAGCCACAAGTTTATGTGGCCTTTGAGATCTTTCGTTCTGTTTGATTCCCCACATTTGCTTGTAAAGATAGTGCTCCATTGTCCCTGCCTTTTCCTTTGCCAAGTAAGCAATTTTGATTCACTTCTTTTCTCTCCTTTTTTGACCGCCAATTGGATCTCAAGTTTGAAGTACTATAAAAAAAATTATATTTATAATAATTTAATTTAATTTAACTTTTTATTTTTATTTTTATGTTTACTTTTTTGAAAAATATTTTTTAACTTTTATTTCCTACTTTTAGTTTTTATTTTTAAAATAAAATTGATATAATTATCGATGTTAATGTAATAATATTAATAATAAATAAATATTATCTAATTTTATAAATTAAAGTAAATAAATTTATTTAAATTTTATACGATATTTATGAATAAATTTAGTAAAAATTATATGCTAATATTTTTGTTAATGTATATTTTAATTTTTTTTAAATTTATGTATTTTAAGATATTTTAAATTTAAAATATATTTACTAAATAATTAAATTATATTAATCAAAATTATAATTAGTAATTAATATTAAATAATATATTTAATTGATGATGAATCAGATTATAACAAAAATAGAGACTAAATTTTAATTTTATGATTTTTATAAATTATAAAAAAAATTAGAGGAAACTAACAAACTTTTTTATTGAATTTTAAAATGAAAACAAAAAATCCAAAAAGTGCAGTAAACAAACAAGCTCCTAATAATTAACTGCAGTTTTCTCATCTGATCTTTTTCAAGGTAAATCAATTTTAGTTAAATTGAGATGATTGCAATTTATTTTTTGGAAATGGAGGCTGTTTTTTTTCAGATACGGATAAATCTTCGAATTAACGTAATAATCTGTAAATCAGGTCAACTAGGTATATCGTCCTAAACAAGTTCTGTATGACAGACTCAATCAAAAAAGTGTAAGTAGAAGAATTTGAATACAAGACCTTTTAATTTCATACTTTCCTACTCTACCAACTCGACCTTCCTATAAAGAGTTGACTGTAATTATTGATAGACTACCTCTTCTAATTGTAACCTCAAGGTTTAGGAAACATGAGTAAAGAATCTCAAAGAGTGCCCCTTGCGTCACTCTATTATGCATTCACATGATTGAACATGGTTGAAACCTACTCCCTCTTTTTTTTGTTTTCCCTCTTTTGACTTGTTATAATTCTTCAGCATACTCTGGATGTCTAATGTATAAAAACATAAGTCATAAGCGATGTTATAAATACTTTACCAATATTAGTGCCAAATTTAATTTTAATGTGGTATTATACCACTATCGATTAATATTGAGTACCATTTCAGGTAATTTTTAAAATTATAAAACAGTTTTTGAAGATTTTTAAATTACATAATAGTCCTTCAAGATATTGTATTATATAATTTTACATCAATCTTGTCCCAAAAAATCATAAAAATAAAATTTTGAAATAATAATAACCTATTTATTTTTATTAATATTTTTTGGTAATATTTTTTTGTATTAATATTTTTATTAATATTACTTATCACATATTTCACATATAAATAATAAATGCAATTCATATTAAAAAAAATACCATTTAATCATCATACAAATAAAAAACTATCTATTAGTTAAGAATAAGGCTGTATATTACCAGACCTCGTGCCTTAA
>JANKOD010000001.1:1960417-1980768 GCA_026284645.1 Erythroxylum acuminatum
TCTACTTTGCTAATGTGAGTAATACACAAAGTAATGACTCTCATTCCCCTCAATTATGAGGGGAATGGAGTAATACCTAATAATGGGTAATCAAATCCATTCATCTCCAATCATACTTCCTTACCAAGCTCTAACTTTCATTCCATTCTCATTCCTTATTTCTCATACCTACAAAACAAGCACGTAAGTCCTATTAAAAGAGATAGCAATGAGGCTAGAGATAACGGGGTGATCAATTCCATGAGGTTCTTTGATTGCAAGAAGATATGATAGCTTTTTATCCTTTTTCATGTTGAGGAATCGCATGGATTCGTCTACAAAAGCCTGATCCCTTCTACATGTTGTAATGAAACAAGATGACAAATCCAAAGAACAGGTGCTTAGAGGCTCTGCCATTGCTTTCGTTTTACCTGTAAGAGAAAGTAGGGAATTGAAAGTTTCACTTAGCAAGGGATCATGTGCATTTTATAGGCCAATGGTAAGAGCTATTACGGACGATTGCAGAAATCTTAACATGTAAAGGCGGATGCATGGATTATGGGCAATTATAGGAGATAAGGCTCTTATAAGGAGAGTATAAGCTATTAGACTTTCCATCACTAAGAAAAAATAGTTAACAAGGAGTTCGGAGATAAATATTCAAGTTAGTTGGGGATATTTTGTTTTATTTAAGGAAGGATTGGGTCTGTTCTATTGCCCATACTTGAAGAGAAGGCAACCAATGCGCTGATTATCTAGTGAAATTAGGCTCTTCCTCTTTGCAGAATTGGCATCTGTGGGAGATGCCTGTTTCGAGTATTCGACAATTTTTACAAAATGACGCTTTGTCTGTGACGTTTTTGAGACCTTAAGCCTCCTTGTTGTTTATCCTCTTCACCAAAAAAAAAAAAAAAGATTAACACTTAAGACCTCAAAGATTCTCAAAATCGCTTAGGATTTTGCAAAGATAAGGTTGATTAGGTTGGTAGAATAGTATTTCTAATAGCATTTGAAGGTAGGTTAAGGTTGATAATAAAAAAGTATGGTCATAAGAAATCTCCTTGTAGCGGGCCATGCTTGCTTTTAAAGTGCCTTGTGGGTTGGAAAGTGTAGTAATATATTCAAATATTCAATTGATAAAGAGAAGAGGATAACCCCAGCGACTAGGCATCATCGTCCCAATGAATGATACCAAAGATCCTTTTAAATTTACTTTAATAACGCACTTATTGTGGCCATTATTTTTGTAATAATTTCTAAGGATTTCTCAATTTAAAAGGATATTATGTTATCACCTATTATTCCTGTTGAAAAATCGAGATCTAACCGGGATAAGATCTGATCCTAAGAATAATTACGAAATTTTTTTGTATTTTGATTTTCTAAAAATTAAGATAACTTTAATTCTATAAAATAATTAACATATAAATTATAATAAAAGAATAATCTTAATTTGTACCTTATTTTGAAGTTTAATTATATTTTTATTGTATCTCTCAAATTATTTTCGAAAATGATTCATCTCAACCATCATAACTGCACAAATATTCGGTCTCTAATAATATCCAAAGAACAAGTTGAGAAAATTTTGTAACTCTCACAAAAAAGGTTAAGCAAGAATGTTAACTTCATTAAAGATTAAAGCCTATTTATAATAGTTGTTTAGACACTTTAGTAATTTAATTGAAATTTAAATAGAATTACAAATAATTCTAATTAAATATCAATTATACTCAAATAACATTCAATATCTCATATTGATCCTTATTTATTAAATATTTCATATTTAATTATAAAGTTTCTCAAACTTTACAATTAAGTCCAACTTAATTAAAATTCTACTTTCTTCAACTCATTTTTATGTGAGATTCATTATGTTGACAATGATTATAAATTATAATTATAATTCATAATTAAAATTAGATAAATTAAAACTCTTTTTAATTTATCTTTAATACTCTAATTAAACAATTTATAATCATAAATCAAGATTAGCATTTAGTAATGCATTATAACCGCCTAAATATTTAAAAATATCAAAGTAGTTTTGACTAACCTTTCTGTACATGATTTTTTGTATAATTCAATCATTTATTATACAATGTTCCGATTAGATAGAACATGTAATTAATGTTTACTCTTTTTTAGTCTAATAATATTAGTTCTTCACCATTAGCTATTGATTCAATTAATGAAATTTGTAAACTATTCATAAAGCGTCATTCTACCTTGGCCAAGGATTCTTCAAATCAATACTAATCGACAACAACAAAATATTCTTTCTAATTTCTTTAGAGTGAGGGATTCTATCTTAATCACACAACTATCTTCATATAGTCCATGCTACATCTAATACTACTGACTGAATGACACATTATTAAATAGGTCATAAGTAGTAGCAAAACCTAACAATTCCTATACAAGATAATTTTAGAGACTTTAAATCAAAGGATCACTTATACAATCATCACAATGAAAATTTCATAGACATATAATTAATGTTCCAAATGGATTTCTCATATTGGGTTTGTTCAGTGAACTTGTTCTTTAAAAAGTACTCACAGGTTTGTTTAAATAACTTCATACTTTAGCCTATGAGATCGACTACTTTCTTCATAAAGAAAAGCATAACGTGTACTAGCTTTTTACATTCTATTAATGTTCAGTCTTAACAGAACAATGACTGTGAAGAATTTAGGAATAATACATAAATGCAATATGAATCTCATTATTATAATCTCATTATAATTTTATTTGCAATGTGTAATTATCCCATGAACTTTATCATATACATCTAAACATGTATAAGATAAAGATTACCTTTAAATTATTTTGTCACTAAACTACAACCAATTAATTGACTGTAAGGCATAAAATAACGATTCAACCTTCTATAAAAGATAATTGATTCTAACTAATGATTTGATTCAAGTTGTTTTGAGTTTGTTGGAAAAATAATCTATCACTTTATAGATCATGATGCTATAAGAAATAAGTCTAAAATATGTAAAATTCCAAAAAAAAAAGTCTAAAATATGTAACTATTGAGGGATTTTGAATATTTAGAATAAAGGTGACGAAAGTGGAATTAATCAAATGGACGAAGATAAAATTGTTACCTGTCAAAGGATAGGATTTTTATAGAACTGATCACTAAAATCATCTAGTGTAGATTCCTTAAAAGGTTTAAAGCTAAACAATTTTTTTTTAATCTCCTTGCTAGAGAAGAGGGCTATTAGGTTGAATAAGAAAGTTGGATCAATGGTTTTATTAGTGAGGCTAAGCAAGAGATCAAGGCTGAATATGGAGTGTCTATCATTCCCTAAATCACTTTAGTAGAAGGAGAGAAAGTTATTATTAATGAAGGATATACATTTGTTAAGATGCCCTCATTGTTAATGACTATTTCTATTGGTCAAAATAACATTGAAGTAAAATTAGTATTATGATCACCTTCTTTAAGCGGGTTAATCTTAGAGGATTACTTGTAAAAGAATCCTAATTCAAAAGGAATTTGATGGACTAGTTTTTTTTCAATTTTTGCTATTAATCGTTATTAATAAAAATCGGTCGGTTATATAAAAATCAGTCGGTTTTTTGCTTACTGTAAGAACTGGATGTATTCTCCGAAGCTCAAACACCAGATCGGTATAAAAAGATGAGAGCTTTGTGTAATTGGCACTTGAGAAATCATCGAATTGTAGTGAAAACGATCAAGAACCAGGATTAAGCAACTGAGTAGCTAAGTTTGGCACCAAAAATTCAAAAAATAGCTTGATACAAAAGGGAAGATGGGTTCAGTTCAGAACCAGAGCTTTGAGTAACTATAGATCAAAATATCTATAATTGTCTGGCGAAATTGGGTCGTGGCATTGATTCCAATTTTCGAGTTTGGGATGATATTCCAAACGTCCCTTTCTTAATTGTTTGGACTGATGCCTGTAGTATTTCCTTTCTAAAATAGTTTAGTTTATCTTAATTGTAACAAAAAAAACAAAAAAAACAAAAAGATGCTAAAGAGTAGCATTTACGGGAGAGGAAAAGGAAAGGATGTTTGAGTAATATCATAAAAAAAGAGAGAATAAATATGCGATGACAGCTTAATAAGTTGTATAGATGTCGTCACTCCCTTTCGGATGGGTTGCTGTTGTGTGTGGTTATGGTGGGAAGGTTGTTGTGCACCTGCGTCGAAGTAGGCTGGAGCTCGTGTTATGCTGACTGAAATTGAACCAATTTGGTCCCTTCAATTTCTTATGGAAGGTCCCCATAATTGTAACTTTGAAATCTTAAAAACTTGACGGGATCTTCGATACAATCCATCGATCCATGTCGCTCAACTCTCTCGTCCTGGGCATTAATGAGTTACTCATCTAAAATTGGGTCGTTCTTCCTTGCCACACATATAGAAAAGCCAACTATTACGCTGACTGACTCGCCAATTTTACACTTACTTTGAGCGTTGAAGTTACCACTTTTATTAGTGCCCCTTTTGGGTGCGCTAATATCTTTTTAGAGGATATGACAGGGGTTAACCTCCCCAAAGGATCGTGTAATTTTGTTTTCCTTCCTTGTAAGCAAAAAAAAAAAAAACTTGATGGGACATATGAGGTAGGGGATAGATCGAGAGTTCAGAGAAGCTTACTTGATCTGGAAAAAGGATTCTTATGTGTTTATTTTCGTTGGTTAGGCAAAAAAAAAAGATGTAACTAACATTTTCATATTTTTTAATCTCTTTTTTATATTTTCTCTCTGTTTTACAGATATTTGTGTTCTTGAAGTAAAAATTATAAAATTTTCAAAGTAAAATTTTTTATTTTTAATTAAAAGATTTTTCCTCTTAAACAAAATTATGGAAAAACTTTAATTACACCTCATATAAATATTAATAGACTAATAAAATATAACTGAAATGATAATTTAACTTAATTTTTAATTTTGACTTGAATTAATTTAATTTAATTAATTAATAATTTAAAATAATTATAATAAATTATCAATTATGTCAAAATTAATTAATTTGATCTGAATTTAAAAATTGAGTTAAATTATCGTATATTATTAGTTTACATAAAATGTTTATGTCGCACATATTTTAACATTATTTTTTTAACTAAAATCTAAAAAAAGATATTGGTCTAAAAAATTAAAATTATTTGAATGGAGAAGAAAAGTTTATGCATGTGTAGTTTACGCGTCTTTAGACAACGTTGAAGAATTTGAAACTTTTGATGATAATGAGATACAACTTTTTTTAGAAAATAATTTGTATTGCTATTTTAAGTTATTACACTAAACTTTAGTTTGAATTATTAGATTTGATTTATTATTATTATTCAGTATAAAAAATAGAATTTAGTGTATTTTTATTTCAATAAAATACTTTATTTTTACTTAATTTTATAAATTTTACTTCTTATTTATTATATACCGGTTTTATAGCGGTTTAATATCGGTTGAATCTTTAAACCTTAAACCTTCCCTTTGATTGGTTCAATGTCCTATCCAGCTTTTAAAACATTGGTTTGAATTTTTGGTTTATGTTTTTAGTTTTGATTTATTCCAATTTTCAAAATTTAAGAAAACTATAAAAAGTAATTTTTGTTTTTAATAATCTAATTTACAATCAATTAAATATATATGATTTAATTATTTAATATATATTAATTATTAGTAGAAAAACGTGAATAATTTAATTTAATATTATATATTTAATTAATTTAAATCATTATTAGTAAAATATTAATAATTTATTTAATTTAATTTGTGTAATTAAATTAAATTTATAATAATTAATAAATATAATTAAATTTAAAATATGTTTAAAATATACCAATTTCAAATAAAATTTGATTTAATAATTAAAATATATTGAAAATAAATATTAATTTATAAATTATTTCTTTTAATAAAATAAAAATATTTTATTGATAATTTATTAATAAATATTATATAAGAGAATAAAATAAATTTAATAATTAAAAATAATATATCTTTAACTTTTATCTAATATATAATTATTATTAATAAAAATATAACTATATTAACAACAACAGCTGACAACTTTTTAGTTTTAACCCAAAAAAAAAACTAAAACTAAAAAATAAAATCTAAAAATCACGACACTAAACAACCCCTATCGAACAAGTTATTAAGGTCGGGTAAGGATTTTCAATTATGTCGTTTAAAGACAAAGATAGTATAGGTATAAAGACAAAGACAGGATAGGTATAAACTACTGTGATTAAAAGGTGGTTGCTGAAAGGAAGATGGGTGGCTTCTACACGGATGAACTGGTCTGAAAAGTGAGCAACTATACAGCCAAGGGAGATAGGTTCCAAGCTATCATTATACAATCATTAAAAGCTTAGGGAAGATTATTAACATTTGAGTACAAAAAAGACGTCTTAAACATCAATGGAAATTCTCAACTCCTAACTACTCAAAAGAGATACATTTCAAACAACTGAACTGAATTTAAGAGGGACATGATTAAAAGGGACGAAACAACTCAGAATGGCGAGAAGGTTGTGAGGCTGAGATAAGGATGTTGGAGTTAGAGGAAACAATTAGTTGAGTGAGAAGCATTAAAACTTAAAAAGAGAGAGTGACGTGACGGTGGATTAAAGAAGAAGGGAACAAGAGAAGTAGGAGAGAATAAGAACAGAAGGATTAAGAGAATGGGAGAGGAAAGAATAATTTGAAAGATGATAAGAAGAGATTACTATTTGCTGCTGAATTAGATAAAGGAATACCCATCCAGACCCAAAAGAAACAGCGATGCAAAAAACAAAAATTACAGGTACTCAAAACAAGAGAATGTATCAGGAGCTAGCTTCATCATTAAATGAGACAATGTAATGAGCTATGACTCAACAGAAAATTATGTAACACAGATGTTTTAGTCTTCTCCTACACATCTAAAAGGTAGGAAACTCAATCTCCGAATCACATTGTCCTTTTGGAAACACTGGACATTCGATCAGATTTGATCCTGAGGTATCTACACACAGGTAAACTTGGTAGAGCTGGCTGTTGCCTGATTCATCAGAATTGCACTCTATCCATGGTGTATATCCAACTTTTCCTTCTATTGCGGTTTTAATGTCAGTCAGGCTATATCTACTCCCATCTGGGTGGATTCCTGTTACATTTTTTTATCCCAACAATGTGAACTGTTCAGTGCAGATCAAAACCAGGACTCCACAGTTTTACAATCAAGACTTTAATCAAACATTCATGATTCGTTTACTGCAAGTATAACCCTGATGAGTGAGGTAAGGGATTGTGAGTTATTCATGGTCTTTTGATCTAAATCTGTAATAATTATCAAAAAGGTGGAACCTTGGTGTAGTGGGTATGATTTACCTGCGCTCTGTAGAGCTAGGAGAAGGTTTACTTGCTGCTTCAATTTAAGTGCTGCTGCAAAGTAGGCATGCTGGTCCAGGACTGACTCTGAGCATGTCCCATGCTTTTCCCATTCGTGTGACCAGAAGTTAGTACCATCGTTGCTGGGACAAGCTAGTGTTGGCCAGTTCTTTTGCAACCTGCTAATTAGATCAGAAATCTGAAAAAAGAAATAATGAGGGAAAAATGCTACATTTTCAAGTAATTGACATTTTTGGACAGGAAAAAGAATCAGAGAAAGCACCAAAGATTGATTTTCAGATGTGGAAATTCTTGCCGGTAATACCTCATTCTTGTTGAACGGGCTATTGGGATCACAATTTGATGGATATGAGCCATCTTTGTTATTAGGCCAAAGTCCATGAATGCCAAAATTAGCTGCTGGTTTTCCTGTACTTGGATAGCAGCAACTGTCCTGTGAATCACAATATGATCCTGGCCACTACTTGTCAAAACAAAATACAAACTTGAGATGAACCCATTATAACACAGAAGACACGAAGTCTGAAAGAATCACTTAATCCTGTATAACTCACCTGTTGAACAAAGTAGTAGAAATCAAAATCTTGTGAAACACAAAGGACTGAAAGAGACAAGATTACCAATAGCCTGATCAAGAATGAACTGTAGGACTTCATCTTCTTTATTTCTCTGAGTTGATTCTAATGTGACCCTAGAGATTTTCAACTGTGGCTTGCTAGTGATTTGTATTTATAGGAAAGTCAATGTGCATGGTATCACTGACGGGATCATCACATTGTTTTCGTGTGACCGGTTCCTCACACTTGTCTTGAGTCGGCTTCTGGATTAGCTGTGCAGGGTTTCCTTTTCTTATTCGTCAGAATCCATAAGAAAATGAAACGAGAACAAAACTGTAATCAATGTTTGACTTCAGCCTTAATTCCTAGTTCATGTCCTTTTCACCTCTATAGCTTCTATAATGACATAAAAAGGAAAAAGTCTGTATTAGGCATTAAATCATATGCTTTTCTTCAGCCTCTAGAAAGCTGTCAAATGGATGTATATGGTCTGTCACTACTTTTTCAGTGATGAATCAATATATTTACATTTGTAGAATCATAATTTGGTGGAGAATTTGAGGAAATCACTCTATTTTATCAAATCAATCATTTGTTTTTACTAATCAAATCTTAAGATTGTTAATGATGAGACTGCAATTAATTAATTTTCTAAACCTTCCTTAGTTAGTTGAGTAGTCTAATATTTATTGTGAAAGTAATGTTAGAGGCTGAAGTCATTTGTAGACAAGCATAAAAGTAGTGAGGGCGATAGCACATTCGTGGCCATTTGCTTGTCTTGGCTTAACAATTTCAGTTCCTTTCACATTGACTAGCAGCAATCTAAAAATCATCCCTTGCACACCATCAAAGATTTTTCTTTCTCCTGGACCTAACATGATTTTCCAGGTGTTGAAACTGAAAATTTCAATGAGAGTTTTCTTTTATCCCTGGAATCAAAACCAAAGGATGCATATAAACTCTTATTTTTTTTGGAAAGCAAGAATGCAAGATTCGGATGAGATGGCATTTAGTTCATCGCGGTCGCCTTTCAGGTTGAAAGTGACGAACACAAATGATAAAATAGAAGAAACTGGAGAAGATGGATTGAATATGATTATGGGTATTTTTCAGAATTTAACATGGATATGGAAATATATAAATTGCTCGTTGCTTGTACTTGACACTGGACCATCCATGAAACTTTTTCTTGCTGTGATTATCTACAGGATAACCTCAGGAATTTGGTCTCTCTGAATGATCTTCTGTGCTTTGAGATATGATGCCAATGTTTTATAGGTTATTTGTCTAGCCTGGAATGATTCACAAACATAAACAGACATTGAAGTTGTTAATCAATGACATAAGTTTCGTCACAACTCAGAATATTTGTCAGGTTCAGATCATTCTATTAACAATGAAAGTCGTAACTGTTAAGGACAGGGAAAATGTACTGATCAGAATGGTTGTTCTTATGAAATTGCCGAATAATTACGCTGTTGCTGAAAGAATAGACTTGTACCCTCAATTGCTTCAGCAATTGGAGTAATTATATCAAACATATTATTTCAAGGGATTCAATCTGTTAGAACTGGGGAGCCCACTTACATGGGAGATCTACACCATGAGCCTAGTGATAAAACATACCTGTGGGCTTTAACACCACACTTTAACCCAAAATCTTAAGGTATTAGGTTTATGGGTCCTTTCCACTTATATGTCATTCACTAACTCCATTTTTTTCCAATATAGGATTCTTACTCACACTTGACTTCCAACACAATCTATATAGTCCTATCTTTGTGACAACTTTCTTGCTCGGAAGTGACAATACACAAAATTTCGGCCTTAATATGGATGAAAGAAGGTCTACAAGATAGAAATGTTGGAAGATCCGGATTAGATATATTTCTACGCATAATTAAAAAAATAATTTTTATAATTTTTCGATTGTTAAGTTAACTTTAATCTGTAACATGATTAATCTATAAATATAATAAATTATGAAATATAAATTATTTTTTACTATAAATGTTTGATTCCTTTTTTTGCAACTTCTTTCGATTTTTAAAATTGGTTTATCTCGAATATTGTAGTTGTACAAGTTTTCAATTTCTAACTGAATCTATATGAACAACTTAAATGAATCTACAAATTAAATGGAGAGGGTAAACAAGGAAATTAAGTTGCTTTAGAGTGTACACATATTTATGATAGGGTTTAAATTTTTTATAATTTAATCAAATTATGCAATTTTTATAATGACAATATTTATAGACATACAAATAATGTTCTAAATAAAACTTTTATATCGGACTTGTTCATTAAACTTCTTTCTCTAATAAACACTCATAAATTTGTTTAAGTATTTTTATATTTTATTCTATAAGATCGATTACTTCTTTTGTAAGAAAGAAATATAACATGTGCTAGTCTTTTCGTTCTATTTAGTGCCAAGTCTTAACAAAACAATAATTAAAAATAACTTAGAGAAATGTATAAATGCAATATAGATCTCATAACTATGATCTCATAATAATTTTATAGGCAAAGTATATTCATACAATGGACATTATCTTATGCATTCATTAATTAAACAAAAATATATAAGATAAAGAAGTATTTTAATTAATTATGTCACAATATTTACAATTAATCAATTGATATTGGGTATAAACTAATAATATTCTACTTGAGCTAAATCAATCGTTTAGGTATCTTATACCATATTAACTTATGGTTATATTGCTATTACTAGAACAGTGGTTTAGTGAGAGATTTCTATAAGATTTTCTTTAGTAAGTACTTGCTTAATCTTTACCATTTTCAGTTAATTATTATGATAATTAAAATGAATTACCTAAAGAAATACTTAGATTCTTAATAAGTCTTGGGCTCCTTTTGCATATCAAATGGATCTAATGTTGTATATTACATTATTGTTTAATAATGTAAGGAACTACATAAAGTTCTTTAAAGAACGTATCAATCCAAATAATCATTTTTACTAAATAAAAGGTGTGTTATGGCTTTATTAGTAATTAATACTATATTGGAACCTTTCTAACTTAAAAATGATATTATTTTAAGTAAAAGATACCTTTGTCAGGACTTTCTTCTATTATTGTCAAACTAAAGTTAAAATCTATGTAACCTTTGAACTCAAATATCAACTCAGCTTAATTTAGTGGGATGAAGATTGAGAATTGAGTAGACAACAAAAGATAAGAGTTGGAATTGAAATTGTGTTGGGATTCCTTATTAGATAATAATTAGTAGAAAGATAAATATGTTATAATATTTTAGATAAGTTATTTTAGTTGTTTAGGACTTATAGAATTTCTATTACAATAGGATTTAAATTTGTTAGAAACTCTTTCCAATTAGAATCAGGGTTTTAAAACTCTATATATGTGTGTGTATTCAGCTCTTCATCAATAAAAGCAAGCAATCTGAAATTTTTCTACAAACTTGAGTTTTTTACTAGAAAGGGTGACGCTTTCTTCTGCGAGTGATGCTTAGACCCTACGAGTGATTCTTAGTTTCCTACCTTTCATTCTTTGTATTTCTTACTAAATTCTAGCAAACCTAACCTATATTTTGGCCACTTAAACCTATATTCTAGCCACATTAAATCCTAATATCCTAGGCATAAATTTCCAGCAATCAAACTTTAAATTCTCAACTTTACAACATCTTAAAATTCTACATTCCTAGCTAAAATTCAACCTTGAAACCTAATATTCCAACAACCTAATATCAGTCATACTTCCTAATTTTGTGCTTTTAGCTACTTGTTACTAATTCTTCTATTTGTCCTAAATCAATTTGGTGTCAGAGCTTTGGTTCACAATGGTGACACGTAGTGGAAGGGCATATAGAGGAATATTTAGTGACCAGGAGTGAGATGAGATGCTTTTAAGAGTTATAGAAAGATTGGACCTTACTGACCCTCAATCACAAGGTGCTCTAAGAACTAGTCCAGAAAATAATATCAAATAATAAACTACACTTAATGGTGAGGGTAGAGAAAGTGAAATCCAAGACAAAGAGGCTAACACTATTCAACAGTGAACAGGGTTAGGAAATCAATGCCTACCGAGAGATTTAAAACAAAGAAATCAACCAACAGCCCACGGAGAGCTCATGCGAACTTTTAGAGGCCACGATAGAATTGAAACACATAAAGAACTCGATGAAATTACTAAAAAAGTTTGTGATGAAGCCCCTGATTTTGTAGAAAAGACGGATCTACACCTGTTCTTAGACTGGATAGTAGCAATGAAAGATTTCTTTGACTGGTATCACATAAGATCAAAAAGTTTGATTTGCAAAGATGAAGCTAGTTGGACACACTAAAATCTAGTGGAGATCGATAAAGGATATACTTCAAAAAATAGGCTAGCCACCAATTGTTGATTGGGAAGAGATGTAGCTGAAGTTATCAGAAAAAATACTGACCATTTAGTTATTAGGAAGATCTTCAAGATCAATTTATAGCCCTTAGATAAGGGGTAATGTCAGTAACTTAATACACGAAACTATTTGATGAACTTTTTATCTGATGTGAAAGAATGAAGTCAGCACAAAAACTTATTTTTCATTACAAAAATGGCTTAAGGGCAGAAATTCGCAAAGAGCTAATAATGCAAAGGATTTACGATCTTGAAAACGCATATCACTTGGCTTTAAGGGCAGAATAATAATTAGGACAGTAAGTAACGAAAAGGTTTCGAAGTCAAGCTGGGGAGTTAGATATAAAGAGAACTACGATGATGCAAAACTTTAGACCAGCACCTAATCCATACAAATTTGCACCAAAAAATAATTACAAAACTTCTTAAGGAGTTGAATTTAAAGGTAAAGTCATAGCTAAGACTGGGATGAAAGGAGGCAACAATGACAAAAAGTGCTTCAGATGTAATCGGAGGGTTTACTTTGCTTATGAATGTTCTACTAAAGCTTTGCATATGATGAAATAATAAGAAGAATTAGATGAGTACTTATGTGAGAATGAAGCTGAAGAGGAGTTTGAAGGAGACTCAAGTGATAAACTAGCTGGTCCTACAAATCATAATGTAGTAAGATCCATACTTACAACTGTTAAAGTGAAAGAACAAGAAGAATAGCTTCATACTACTATTTTCTTTACTCAAGTTAGATGCGGAGATAAAGTATGCAAACTTATCATTTACGGAGGAAGCGATATGAATGTTGTATAAGAGAATATGGTGAAGTGATTGAATTTACTTACGGAAAAATGTCCAAATTCCTACATACTTGCTTGGGTAGATGATAATACTACACCAGTCGCTCGAAGATGCCTAGTGTCTTTCAAATTAGGAATATATAAGGACTCTATTTGGTGTGATTTCATTCTTATGAAAGTATCTCACATTTTACTTGGGCGATTGTGGCTTTATGATTGAAATGTTCAGCACTTCGGAAAAGCTAACTCTTATCATTTTATACTTAATGGAAAGAAGATAATTTTGAAGCATAAGAAGGTAGACAAGGTAGAAAAACATAACAAAATGGATTCTTTGGCAAACCCTAAAGCTGAAACAACTTAACAACAAGTTCAAACACTTAAACAACAAGCTGAAATGCCTAAACCAAAGGTTGAAACACCTAAATAACGGGCTGAAACTTGAACAATAAATGAAAACACAAGGACAATAGGCTGAAACATCAATGAAGCAGGTTGAAAGAATCGAATAGTAAGCTAATATAACAGAAAAGGGGGCTGAAAAGATTAACCAACAACTACTTCGGGTTTTGAAGATTGATAATTTAAAATTTGATGATATCCTTAAGGTTCTGAAGCTTAATAATTTAAAATTTGATGATATTCTTAATGTTGTAGATGAAGATTATACTGTAGTGGAGAATGAAGGTATGTTATTGATGCCTATGTTGTAGAGAAGTCATATGGTTTAGTTACAAAACCATTTGCAAATATATTGCTTAAGACTTATAATGATGTCTATACTGTTAAAATTTTCTTCAAAGAGGTTGTACATCTGTGGATTACCTTTAACCATTGTCTTTGATCGTGACATAAAGTTTATGAGTTGTTTTTGGAGAACTCTATGGGAAACATTGAACACTAAGCCTCAATTTTCAAGTTCTTTCCTTTCCCATACCTATGGACAAACAAAGGTAGTGAATATACGCTTGGGGACTTGTTAAGATGTTTGGTTAGAGACAATGTAAAAAATTGGGACCTAATTTTTCCTATAGCAGAATTTGCATACAACAGTTATATAAATAAGTCTACTAGTAAGAGCCCTTTTGAGATAATTCTAAGAGTTAAACCAAGGGAGCATATTGATTTGGTTCCTTTACCACAAACAACACGAGTTACTATTGAAGTTGAAGGTTTTGCACGACACATGAGGGACATCTTTGATGAGGTACGAAGAAAGATAACAATCAATAACTTGTTTTAAAAGAACATGTTGATCAACATCATCGATTGGTGGAATTTAATGAAGGGGTTATGGTGATGGTTAGGATTTGTCCAGAGCGTTTTCAGAAAGGAAAAATATAAGAATCCCTATTCACAAAATGTTGAACCCTATAAGATCATCAAGAAGATAAACACTAATGCTTATGTTTTGGAACTACCAAGTGCTATGGGAATAAGTCCTATCTTTAATGTTGCAGACTTTACAATTTATCATGACCAAGATGATGAGCAATCCCCTACCACAACTGTAAGAATTTCAACCATTCCCCATCTCAAAAAGGAGATAAAATATGTTCTAGATGAACAAATTGTAGCCACTAAAAATGGAGGATATCAACAATGTCTTGACAAATGGAAAGGAAGACCGATTTCAAGCAGTACTTACATTCTAGAATCAAATTTTCAAAAGTTGAATCTAGATTTATATAATCAGTATTTATCACATTCTACATCAGGGATGACTTCAAACAAGTCAGGGATTAATTGATTGAAAAGAACTTAAAGTATAAAAAAGAAAAAAAATTAGTCAACCACAAGTCTAAATTTGGTGGGATGAAGATTAGGAATTGAGTTGACAATAAAAGATAAGGGCTAAAATTTAAATTATTATAGGATTCCTTATTAGATAGGAAGTAATAGTAAGATAAATATGTTATAATATTTTAGATAAGTTGTCCTAGTTGTTTAGGACTTATAGAATTTATATTACAATAGGATTTAAATTTGTTAAATACCCTTTCCTACTAGAATAAGGGTTTGGAAACTCTATATATATGTGTGTATTAAGCTCTTCATCAACAAAAAAACAATATGGAATTTTTCTACAAACTTGAGTTTTTTACTAGAAAGTGTGATGCTTTCTTCTAAGATTAATTCTTAGATCTTAGGAATGATTCCTAGTTTCTTACCTTTTATTCTTTATGTTCCTTACTAAATTCCAGCAAACCTAACCTGTATTCTAGCCACTCAATCCTAAATTATAGCCATATTAAATTGTAAAATCCTAAGCCTAAATTTCCAGCAATCAAATTTTAAATTTCCAGTTTTACAAATCTTAAAATTGTACATTCCTAGCTAAAATTCAACATTGAAATCTAATATTCCAGCAGCTTAATATCATCTATACTTTCTAATTTTGTGCTTTTAGCTATTAGTTAATAATTATCCTATTTGTCCTACATCATACATATAATAAGGGATATCTTTAATACTTCATAAGTATCGAATGTCTCAAATGCTAAGCACCTCTAAAATATTATCTCTATATATTTTCATTCCCTGAATTTAAGTTATATGTTTTCACATGCAATACAAAGTTGCTTTTGGATAATCATATCTTTAATAATTTAAAACATAAAATATTGTTCCCTATGAATAGTATGTCATCTATATACTCTCCTTAAAGAGTACAACTATTTCATACTAACCTTTTTGTAAACATGATGAATTCACAATTTTCTCTAAAATAAATTCTTTAAATTCATCATAAAAGTGTATCTTCAATACCTTGTAACCTTTCGACTATTCATCAAATATATCAGCAAAGGCACTAGTTCCTGGTTGTACTCTTATAAAATTCGAAATACTTTAAAAATCATCTTTCTCCTATTACTCGTGTGGAGAGCTATTATCTTATAAGTATTCATTGAAATAAAAGTTTTGTTTAATAGGTTTTGTAAGATTATACTCAATCTTTAAGATCAATTATTTTAAAAATAAACTCTTTGAATTCATTATAAAAGTAAACCTTTCAGCATCTCGTAACCTTTCAACTGTTCATCAAATTCATCAACAAAGGCACTAGGTTTATTTAGATATATTCTGATAAGATTTGAACTATTTCAAAAAAATCTCATTCCCACTATTTGTTTTGAGAACCATTTTCTTATAAGTATTAATTAAAATAATCATTGTGTTTAATAGGGTTTATACGATTATATCCAACTCTTTTGGATATCTTATAACTTTCTATTGTGGAATTTAGTTCTAAACTTATTAGAGAATATATGTTTCAACTAAGCACACATCCATAAATCATTAATTTTACTCTTTTAAAGTCTTACTATTCCATTTGTAATGTAGTGTCTTGCTAATTGATTTAATTGAAACTATTGAATGCAAGTTATTATACTAGGTATAGATATTGGAAAACCAAATATTACATCAGACAACATCTTATATTGTATATTTTTAGTTGCGCAAAACCATGTTATTATAGAATTTAGTTGTGAAGGTATTCATTAAAGACTCACATTCCTTATAAATGACCAAAAAAAAGTTTAGAACTCTTAATATTGATCTCATTGAAGTGCTTTGACATTAATAATGATTAATTTATACTTAAATTTAAATACTTTGAACTTTTCAAACTTTTAAATTTATATTTCATTTAATATGTGCAACTCTATCATATAAAATCACTAGTAAATATAATGAAATACAAGTATTAATGCTTTTATAATTATTATTACATCCAATACATCATATGTGTAAGAAGTAATAATTCATTATCATAATCAACCTTTCGCTAAAGGTTAATTTGGTCACTCTTCTACTTAACAATTTTTCATAAGTTTCATATAATTAATTTTCAAAAAAATCATAAAATTTATAATCAAAAGGATATATATATATATATATCTTGAGCGCGCGACGATCTTCTAGACTGATCTTCTTGAACAATCGAGTAGTGAACTTGATTTTCCATTTATCATTTCTTATTTTAGTCAAATCCAGGTGGAGTTCTAGGTGGTCCAAATGGTTCTTCATTTTCTTGTAGTTCCAAGAGTGTGAAGTCTATGATTGTTTTAGTCTCATATCGGGTATTTCGGATAAGTTCTAGTATCTGGATTTGCTTATTTATAAAATACATGATAGCTTTGTAATCAGGTCTTCTCATTAGGAGATCTTTATTATTTTCCATCTCTGTCGTATATTGTAATCTTAATTCATTTATCAAGGTATTAATACTATCTTTGGATCCTAAATCTAATCGAATAAGGTGCTCTCCATAAGCTTCTGCATTCATGGGTGGATGTAGAAAATTTCCGAAATTCATTCAAGATAATCACAAACTAGTATATGGTAATGGGTCCAACACGCTTCCTTACCTAATTTCAGTTTTGACCAGAATATCGTTGGGTTGCACTACGAAGCTTTTACCGAGCATTTCAGCCCCAACCTTAACTCCAGAATCTTGAACTAAGGTAACTCTTCTGTAGTCCCTTCAGCAATACTTAGCACAACCTTGTTTCGTTTCCTACCTCAAGGCGTAGTGAAAGTAGTTAAGAAAGTGTTTGGGCCTTTCCACTATATTAAGTTGTGAAGACAAGAATGAATTTAAGAAAGAGGGGTTTTTATTTCCTTATGGATGATACAAAGAGTAAGTGAAAAGTTGAGGACGAAGTGTATCTGTTGTCCTCTTTCTGTATCTAGCTTACCTATTTATAACTAGAAAAAGTACATAACTATTCGAGATATTTAGTTACATATGACAGCTAATACATGACACCTATATTACAAGACAATATAGTCACTTTATCTTTTTTGTTTTTTTTTTCTTTTGTGCTGGCGATTTCACTACCATTGTTTTTTAGTGGAAGCATCTTTAATCATCTTCATCTTTTTGTGCTGTAGATTGTGTCGACACTTTTGTGCATGCTGGACAAATATCTTTTTGGTGTCGTCGAAAAAGACAAATCTTTTGCTGAGCAGCTGGACTGGATTTGATTACTCCAAACTCTAGTAACTTCATCTTTGTCAGTAAATAATTATAAGCTGCTATTGGTGTTGTTTTAGCGGATGATATCATGACGGATAAATGTATCTTTTGGCCACCATAGGTGCGAAATCCTTTCTTGAAACTGGCTTATAGTCCTTGAAGGACTATCCGGATACCAATTGCTCTTCTATAATGAATATCTTTTTCTTCAAATTTAACATAATCTTTCCTTTTTTTCTTGATTTATAGATATCGAAAATGAATATGCTTTTCCCAGCTGTATCAAATGATAGGCTGGATATTTTCCATCATTATCAAAATCTGGTCTTGCGGACAGGAATTTTAAGACTAAAATATCTTTTGGGGTGATAGTAGGATTATTGAGGTAACAATCCTTCACTCCTTCCTTTATCCATTGTGGTAGACAACAAATTTATGGGAAATTTGGTGAGGATAAATATATCGAATTTAACGCTCCAAAATCATACCAATATCTTACCTCTTCTAGATCTGAATCTTGTAAGTAATTGACTATGGGATATATATATATGGGGATGAATGCTTTTACCTGGGTATTATGGGTAAAGAATTTTACAATATTGTGAACAAGATGACTCCAGATTTAGAATCACTGATAAATCATAAAAACAAGTATTAAAATAGATAAAGAAAAACAGATAAGTATGCTAGAACAAGGAGATACCGAATTCATAAAAAATCCTTTTAGGCTACATTTAGAAAAATTAAGGGATGTCAACAAGTAGTAATAGCTCTGGTAATGAATTAGATATTTCACCTAATTTAGTAACACAAATTGGAAATATAAATCTTCAAGATAATTTAATTAATATTAAACCAGCAGGAATAAAAGCTGAAAATCCAAACATTGTAGATACACCTATTGAATTAGCTATAATGGATAATAGGATAATAAATAGAGAAGAAGCCTGTCTAGGACTTCTTAAAGGAAATTTACAATATGGTAAATTGAAATTCAATATATATCCTCGAATTTCTTACCATATAAATGATAAAGATTTTGATAAAACGTTAAGTTTAATACAAGACTTTAAAAGAAAAGATTTCTTTAAACAACAAAATAGACCTTATTTGATAACATATATTATTTCATATGCTATTTCTAATACACATCATTTAGATTGTTTCATAGTTAAAGATACAGTAGATTTTCCTTATTTATTTAATGAAGTATTTCAGATACAAATGCGAAGTCTACCAAAGATAGAAGAAATAGAATCAAGAACCTTAGAATTAGATTTACAAGATAAACCTTTAATGATAACAAATAATATGCCACCTAGATTATCCTTTACAAATACAGGAGTCATAGGTAGACCTATAACACGACAATTAAGTCTTGATAGATATAATAATAACTTAATTATAGCTAAAAATGATAATTTCAAAAATTATAAAGCAAAAGGAGAATATTATAATGGAGTAGATTTTATTCCAGTAAATTTACTAATAGATACGAGAGCTAATGGAAATTATATTAGTTTTAAACTTTATACAAAATTATAAAAATACAAATTAGATGAACCTCATCAATATATAAACTTTAATGGGGAATTACATACAATAGATGAAGCTATAGAAACCTTAATAAGATTTGGACAAGATATAATACCAATTCAATTATTAACAGAAAATGAAGGATTCAATGATACATTAGAAATAATGTTAGGAACAACGTTTCTTGAGAATGTTAAACCTTATCAGATTACTTCTTATGGTATAAAGATAACTTATAATGGAAAATTAATATATATAACTAAATGACAAGTCCTAATTGTATATATATTCCTATAGGAATAACCTATACGGAATATAGAGCATAATATTTTTGCTGCATTTATTGATAGTGGCTCAGGAACATGCTTATGTAAAAAAGATTGCTTTCCAATAGGATACCATAAAGATTTATCCATAATAAAAGGAAGAGATATATCAAATAATGTCATAGAAATAACTCGAGGGATCGAACAACCGATAATTTTAATAGAATCATTTTTAATAAAATGTCCACCATTCTATTTTCATAATACTGGCACTGATATATTATTAGGAAATAATTTCTTACAATAATTTCATAAAATTGCTTTTGATACAGTAGCTAATCAGATATTGTTTAAAACTCCATGTCATCATTTAATAACCGTTAAAAGACTTAAACATGCTTATGCTAAACCTTTTGCTATTATCTTTATCCCTCGTACAGCCCAGCGTGGTGATA
>JANKOD010000001.1:1985095-1996556 GCA_026284645.1 Erythroxylum acuminatum
CAACATTAAGAAGTGATCAAGACTAGTCTATGATTCATTCTGGGAGCCCATATCAAAGTCCAAAAAAGGTGTGCTTTACTTAGAAAGAAAGGTTAACCCGTCTTTAATGGATTCACAAGTTGACTTGGATAACAAGGTTCTAATAACTTATAAAATAAAGATTCAATTGAGGAACGACCTTCTCCTATAGAAACTAGATTAACATGATATAGTTATACAGAAAAGGAAGTCAGAAAATAGTCTTCATTCATATCTAAAACATTGCACAAGTTCATGATGTTAGAAAGAGGTTGGAGTCAATTGATCATATCACCTTCCTCTTTGATTTGCTTGTTTGCTTTTAATAATTGAAGCATAAGTAGGGTATCTAATGATAAATTTTCTTTGTTGGAAGTGGCCTTGAGGAATTTGTTCGTCCAAGCTTGAAAGAGTACGGTAGGACATCTTTTTTAATTCCATGAATGCATTTTTTCTTAAAAAATAGTCCTTAGTCACTTTTTGATTGGTTCTTGAAGTATGATGCTTGTTTAATTGATCTTAAGCTTTAACAATGTTTGTATCCTCTCCACTAGATAGGAATAAGGCTACGTATTATTAGACCTCCCTAAACCTTACGCTTCAGCCAGACTTCAATTAGGTGTTGATGATGAAGATGATGATAATGCTTTAACAGTATTTGTATGATTTAAAGATTTAATCTATAATCTAACTAAAGTTAAATTAATTTTGTTCTAATGTCTCTCGTCATGATAGTTTTCTCTCATTTTTTAGAGTTGGTTTTTTAAGGTTCTTTCTTTTCGCCGTTGTTTGGCTTTACTGTTCTTGTCCTATTCTTTGTCCTTTTCATGGCAGAGGATAATATTTCAGTTGACATGTCTCATTTATCAATGGATGATGAGATGGCAAATGAGATTGTTTTTGGGGAGGAGGAGATTCAAGGAGAGTCACAGTCCTATGGCGTTTTTTGACGAAGAAGGTCATTAACTTTATGGCTCTGAAACAAACGTTAGCGTCTTTATGGCGACCTTCACTTGGCATGTCTGTCCAACAAATAGAGGATGAGAAACTGTACGTGTTTCGTTTTTACCATGTGGTTGACATGGATCTGGTTATAAACATGAGTCCTTGGACGTTTAATGGCCAAGTTCTTTTGCTTGAGAAGATAGGAGAGCATAAGCATCCTTCACTGGTGCCGCTTTTTCATGTGTACATGTGGTTTCAGGTGCATAATCTACGGGATGGGTATTGGTTTGAAAGGGTGGCTGAACGTATTGGCAATGAAGTTGGTGAGTATGTGGAGGTTGATCCGGCCAGTTTTAGGAATCAGGAGAAGTCCTTTATGCCGCTAAGGGTGAAATTCGATGTCCGAAATCCTATCAGTAATGGTATGTACCTCAGGCGTAAGGGAGATCAAGGTTTTTTTGCCAATTTCCAGTTTGAAAAACTACCAAATTTCTGTTTTCTCTGTGGTTTGATAGATCATGGAGAGCGTTTTTGTCCCAAATTGAGTGAGAGTAATGGGAAACCTGTTGAACGGAAATTTGGATCGAAATTGAGAGCTGATCCTCGTTAAAAATTATGAAATATTGGAGCACGGTGGCTGCGTGATACACCACCGATGGTTGAGGAGATTGTTGCGGTTGTGAGAAGGAGCACCAATCTAGGAAACCCAAATGTTTCTCCTGAAAATCAGGTGGGTAATTTGTCGTCAAATACAAATTTGAATGGAGGTAAGGGAGGAGATTTAGGCGGGGATAAAGGAATTCCAAATGCAGAAGGGGACTCTTCCCGTATGGAAAATGGGCCTAATAATGGAAAGGCCCAAAAGGTTGTATTCACTGATCCAAAAAGACGTAGAATGGGCCAGGAAAAAGATACATCTCAACCAATAAAGCATGACAATTTAATAGATAAGTCAGAGCCTCAAAAAAACGGACCAGCGGTGGGATTCGTGAACTAGTCCCGCCAAAAGAAATGAGTTGCCTAAGTTGGAACTGCCGTGGCATCGGTAATCCACGGGCATTTCAAGTGCTTCAAGAAATTGTTAGGGAAAAACGCCCTTGTTTTATTTTTCTTATTGAAACTCATTGTTCTTCTTCCCGCATTAATGAAATAAAGGACATTTTGGGTTACGATGGTTGTGTGAATGTTGACTCAATTGGTATTAGTGGTGGTATTGCTTTTATTTGAAAAGATATTATTTCCTCTTCTTTTCTTTCATCATCCTCTTCTCATATTGACTTGGCTGTTGAATTGCCGGGACTTGGGTCTTGGAGACTCACGGGTTTTTATGGCAGCCCACAAAGAAATAATTGGCATGAGTCCTGGCAACTCTTACGAAGGCTTTCTCGTGAGAGTGACTTACCCTGGGTATGCCTAGGTGATTTTAATGATGTGTTGGCCCAACATGAAAAGAGGGGAGGTAGAGCCCAACCTACTAGGCTCATTAATGGTTTTAGGGCAGCAATGGTGGATGCGGGGCTACATGATCTCAAGATGTCGGGTTATCAATACACCTGGGATAATGGTCGATCAAGAGATGATTGGACAGAAGCCAAACTGGATCGAATTTTAGTCTCAAACCTCTGGAGACATCGATTCCGTTTCTCTACAGCAAGCATATTGGATATCTCTTCATCGGACCACTTTCCCATTATACTTGAGGTAAAGCTTTTCTTTCCAAGAGATAGGGTTCATCTTTTTCGTTTTGAAAATGGATGGGCAATGGAACCAGAGTGCTGTCGGCTAGTGGAGGAAAATTGGGTAGGT
Source organism: Erythroxylum acuminatum (assembly GCA_026284645.1). NCBI lineage: Eukaryota > Viridiplantae > Streptophyta > Magnoliopsida > Malpighiales > Erythroxylaceae > Erythroxylum > Erythroxylum acuminatum. The sequence goes on from JANKOD010000001.1 coordinate 1,987,865, forward strand.
ATGAATCGAGAAAACCTTATGGAAAAGCTTGAGCAGTGTGGGCAAAAGATTAATACTTGGGGGCAATCTTTTTTGAAGGAATACAGAGTGGAAATTGATCACTGCAAGAAAGAAATTAAAATGCTTCGGGGTAGAAGGGACGTGGCTAGTAGAGAACGGTTTGCAACAATTAACGCTCGACTTTTCGAGCTCTTGGATTTGAAGGAGAAATTTTGGAAGCAAAGGGAAAAAGCCCATTGGCTTCAAAAAGGAGATCGGAATACCCGCTATTTTTATTCGGTTGCTACTGCTAGGCAACAGAAGAACCGAATTGAATCTCTCTCTGATGATGAGGGTAATCAGGATGACTGGAATTCAGGTCTGTCAGATCTTATGTTTTCTTATTTCTCTGATCTTTACAAAACTAGTGTTGTTGATCCTGTTTCTATTGATAACATATTACCTCAGTTGGTGTCGGATGATGATAATCGTTTTTTGCTTGCTCCATATTCTGTTGATGAGGTGCAGTCTGCAGTATTCAGTATGAAAGTGGACAAATCGCTTGGGTTAGATGGCTTCAATCCAGGTTTTTACCAACACTTTTGGGGTATAATTGGTCCTACAATTTCAGATTTTTGTATTACAAGTTTAGCAGCTGGGAATATTCCTGTCCAGTTAAACGATATAGCTATAGTGCTCATTCAAAAAAAGGCTACCCCTGTTAAGATGAAAGACCTTCGTCCAGTTTCTCTATGTAAGGTCCTCTATAAAATTATGTCGAAAATGGTTGCAAACAGGTTGAAAACTCTGTTATCTGATTTGATCTCTGTGAATCAGAGTGCGTTTGTGCCGGGGCGAAGTATCCAAGATAATAGCATTATTGCTTTTGAGGTTATGCACTATTTTAGTGGCAAGAAACGGGGTAAGCTTGGTCATGGTGCTTTAAAGATAGACATAAGTAAGGCGTATGACAAATTGGAATGGACTTTTTTGCGGGCAGTTCTGTTGAAGTTGGGTTTTGATATAGGGTGGGTGAATTTAATCATGGATTGTGTTTCCTCTGTTCAATATTCTGTATTGTGCAACGGTAATTTAATTGGCCCGATTATTCCACAACGGGGTCTGAGGCAAGGAGACTCACTATCTCCATATCTCTTTATTTTGTGTACTGAAGTCTTATCCAGGATGATTGGTGATGGGGTGGAGAGGGGACTGATTCATGGGTGTAAAGTAGTAACGGCTGCACCTCCTATATCCCATTTTTTTCGCGGACGATAGCATCTTTTTCTTTGATGCTAAGATTGAGGAGGCAGCTTTTCTGAAGACTTTGCTTGACAATTATGCAGCAGCGTCGGGGCAAAGTATTAACTTTTCAAAGTCTCTGGTCTGCTTCAGTTCTAATACGGTGCAGGGTAATAAGCAAGCCATTTGCTAGTTGTTTGGAGTTGAGGAACAACCTGATTTGGGACACTATTTGGGTTTGCCCACTGTCGTTGGTAGAAATAAAAGGCAGGTTCTGAAATTCGTCAAAGATAAAGTGTGGGCACGGTTAAATTCATGGAACAAAAGAATTTTAACTCGTGCGGGTCGTGAGGTTCTTTTAAAGACTGTGTTGCAAGCCTTACCGAATTACGTAATGAGTATGTTTCTACTTCCAAAGACTTTATGTGATGAGATTCAACTGGTGATGGCTCGGTTTTGGTGGGGAAAAGGTAAATAGCACACTAGGGGTATGCATTGGTTAGGTTGGGATAGGCTTGCTCTGCCTCGAAAGTTTGGAGGACTCAGTTTTAAGAAGATTTGTCAATTTAACAAGGCCATGGTGGGAAAGATTGGATGGCGATTGATTAATTGTCCAGATTCTCTGTTGGCAAGGTTCTTGAAAGCAAGATACTTCCCAGCAACGGACTTTTTGAATGCAACAGAGAAGTCAAATATTAGTTATGTATGAGAGGTATCTTAGCCACTATTCCGATGTTGCGGTCTGGTTTATTATGGAGAATTGGAAATGGTAGTAATACTTCCATCTGGTTAGACCAGTGGTTACCTTCTCTTGAAGGTTTTAAGCTGTCTTCAGATTTTGATTTTCGGAATAGATGTTTTCAGGTTTTAGATCTTATATTAAATGGCTCATGGAATGTCCCACTAATTTCAAGAGTTTTCAATGCAGAAGATACCAGTGATATCCTACCAATTCCTTTAGGAAGGTCTCGAGCAACAGATGCTTTTATGTTGGAAATTTGAACGTAAAGGCACATATACGGTCAAGAGTGCCTATAAATCTCTTACATGGCAGGGATAGAATGACCAGGTATCGGCTCAGTCGTCTTGTTGGAATAGAGTGTGGCGGTGTAAAATTCCTCCCTTTCTGTTGAATTTTTTATGGCGAGCAGGAGTTAATATATTACCCTCAAGAGAACGCCTCCTCACGAGACATGTACCTGTTGTTGATGTGTGTCCACTTTGTCAAAGGAGTTCAGAGATAATTCTCCGTATATTGGTCCAGTGCCCTTATGCACGCGAGGTATGGCAGTTGAGCCCCTTTGGCTGGTTCAATCCGAAAGTAAACTCATTTCTGGGTTGGCTAGCTGCTTTTACCTCTTTGTTCAATAACTGGGATATGGCTTTGGAAATATATGTTTGCTGGAACATATGGCAGAGTCGCAATAGATGGGTTTGGCAGCAAAAGTTCACATCACTTGTGTAATGTTTGGTGCGGTCTAAGGGTGATTTTGAGGTGTGGCGGTCAGTGCAAAGGAATGATGTAACAGATCATGGTGGGGGGGATCCTAGAAGCAGGGTCGTACATTGGAGTCCGCCGCAGGTGGAAGTTTTGAAGTTAAATGTCAATATTACTACAGCCTTACCAGATATGCAGTTTGGTATTGGTCTGATTGTGCGGGACTCGGAGGGCAGGTTTGTAGCTGCTAAGAATGTAGTTAAAGATGGAGCTTTATGTGCTAGGGACGCTGAAGCAGTGGGGGTGAAGGAAGCTTTGAGCTGGATAATGGCAAATTCTTGGTCACCAGTTCTGCCGGAAACAGATTGTTTGGAAGTAGCAAAAGCAGTTAATGCTGCTTCTTATATTGACAATTCCAGTTTTGGCGTAGTGATAGATGATTGTAAAGCTCTTTTGTCGGAGATGGTTCATGTGAATGTCTCTTTTGTTCATCGATCTACGAATGTTGTTGCACACAACTTAGCTGCTGCAACACGTTCAAGTGTGGATCGGGGTGAGTGGCTTGTTAATCCTCCCTCTTTCTTGTTAAATTTCTTCGAGTAATAATATCCAATATCTTACTCTTTTTTTTTTTAAAAAGTATATTGAATGGTAAGAGGCAAGCATTTGAACGCTACAAAACCGTGAGGTTGAGGGATTGATTCCCAGAAAATACCGATTTGTGGGTTGGTCTGGGACCCAACATAAATAACCTTGGTAAGAGGAGAGCGTTTGAACGCTACAAAACCGTGAGGTTGAGGGGTCGATTCCCAGAAAATACCAAAGCGGACAATACCGATTTGTGGGTGGGTCTGGGACCCAACATAAATAACCTTTTATTTTTTTATAACATTTACTGATTTACTAAAAAAATTCTAAAATCAAGTGTAGGATCCTCATTTATCTATTTTAGTTTTTGCATTTCAATCAAAATACTTCATTTTAGAGAGTGCAGTCCATTAATAGAGAGAATTTAGAAGAGATTGACTAGTTTATTTATGTAAAATGTCACACGTCTAAAAGTTGCAAATTGATAAAAAAAAGATTGATGTACCTTAATAGAATAAAATATTTTTATTTTTTATATGAAAAATAAGGATCTCTTATAAAATTTTTAAATTACATAAATTTTTTGTAAAATTAATGAAATTAAAAGGACCTTTTCATATGGAAAGTAAATTACACATGTTATGTACTAATTACACGTTAAGTAACGATTTCAGCATTGGATTTGGAATAATCCAAGTTCTTCCATAATTTGGACGGTCCCGCAAATCAACTTGAAACAACCCTTCCACGTGGCTGTATGGAACAACTTTCTCATCCTTAACCAATCGTTCTCTTTCCTTCCTCGTACTGTACACCTATTATTCTCTTTGTAGTAAAAGCAAAATAAATAGAGACATATACTTTTTTTCTCTGAGACTAAACACAAGACGGTTCTCTCTCTGCTCTACGCTCTCCGCTCTCTGCTCTCACTCAGCATCGATGTCTTGGACTCGACAGAACAGAACAGAAATCTCGGACGGCATGTCCACCAGAACACTTAGCGAGATTTCAGAGTTTGAGATGACTCTGAGTTTTGGGGTGGATCTTGTTTCGGCTGCAAGACGCAATGTTGGGTTCTTGAGGACTGTGAGAGAGTGTCTTTGGCTTCACGAGAGAGAGAATCTTGTTGAAGCCGTAAGAAGGTGATCATGGTAGCTGATGTTGATCAGACTGATTCTCTGCTAGTTATAGAGCTTGTTTTCTAGGTTGTTACTATGTTTATCTGATTGGACGGCATTTGATGACTTGAAAGTAAGCCTTTATTTTATTTTCTATTCCGCAGGTACGATCAGCTCTGGATGCCGTTGATTTCTGATTTGATGATGGGGTCAATGCCTCCCATGGTGCTTCCTCCTGTGGATATTGAGTGGGTTTGGTTCTGCCACTCGTTGAATCCGGTTAGTGAGATGTTTCCATTTTCTGATTAGCTATACTGTTTGGTTAGAGAGAAACTATAGGAAAACCAAGAAGAATAACAATAGAATCTTTCTTTTCCTTCTCAAGAACATTTTAACGTCACAATTCTGACAAGAATAAGGAGCTTTTACCCTTTTGCAAGTCCTTCCATTTCTCGATAACTAACACTCAAATGCATTGTAAATATTACAATTGTGATTAAACATGGAAACTTTAATCTAATCTGAACTGCAATACTGACATCGAAGAGTTAACCATTACAGGCAAGTTACAGGCAATACTGTGAAAAGAGGTTCTCGAAACTCGTCGGCAAGCCAGCCATCTTCGATGAAGAAAATGAAGAGTATGCATTGATGAGATGCAAAGAGCTTTGGATGGATAGATACCCAAATGAGCCTTTTGAGAATGAGACTGTTTCAGATTCTAAGAACCCTGTTACTGAAAGCTATGAAGATCTATTGAGTGAACTCAAGAAGCAGAACGCAGTGTGCAAGTTTTCACTGCCATATATGAGTGACGTTGTATACTTAATAGCTGCCAGACAAAGGTACAAGGGATTTTTGTATTTGTTGCAGAAATTCCCTGATGATGAAAGTGAATGTGAGCGCTTAGTGCCTACTTTTGATATATTGCTAATGTGGGTGACTCACCAGGTGCGTTCTCTTCAATGTCAGTTTTCTGTATTCTGTCTCTATTTGGGACCTTAAGAGAAAAATATCTTATCTTCTGTGCGTTATTTTTTCCCCACTTGTAGTTTTATGTTTGGTTAGCGTGTTTGTCTCTGCTTTTTCTCATCTTCCATGATCTTTATTCCATTTCCTCTTGGGTCTATCATTCTATTTTGTTTCTAAATTGTGGTGGGCATTCCTTGTCTTCCTCTCCTATTCTTTTCTCTTCTTTTCATTTTTTTCGTTTTCATTTCCAGGAAAGAAAAGGATGGCAGGTTCGTTTGTTTGCTTTTTTTTCTTCTTTTCCTTTCCCTGTTTTTAATTTCTTTAGTTGAAGTAACGTCATGTTTTATTTGTTAGATAAAAGGTGGATCGGAATCGTTTTGACTTTTGTTTTCTTATAAACAATCTGAAACACCGAAGAAGATAATTGCTATCTAGATTGACTGTCAGTATTGTTTAAAATGTGCATTGGTTTACCTGAAATTTTTTTTACAAGTAATCTTTGCAGATTTCGTATGTAGCAAGTCTTTGCAACTTCATTTCACTTTTTTTTAATTATAATTGAATAATCAATTGTGATGTAAATCTCCAGAGTTACCCAACGGTATATGCAGAAGATATGAAAGAGATGGAGGCTGATATGGAAAAGGTGGTGAAGTTATGGGAGATGGTGAAAAAAAAGGAAATGGCAATGACAAAGAAGCTCTGGGAAGCAGCATTTGATCAACCTTATGACAAAGCTGGTGGAACCATTGAATTTGACGGGGTTGCCTCATTCAAACCACCTGTTTACTGGGACATCTCAGATACGGATGTAAACACCAGATACAGGTCTCTCTTGCCCAGATTCCTACTGGAGGTCAGTCTCTAATTTCCCTCCTCAATATATGTTTCAAACATGTTTAATTTTCTACTATTCTCCAACTATTAGTTCTGTCCTTAAATTTGAAAATGTAACGAGGCATATCGTGCTGAGAGTGAGTATTCCTGATACATTCTTCATTGGAAAGATAGTCAAAATTTGTCTGCTTTGGTCAACAAATTGGATGACTAGCCATCTTTTATTCGACAAGCTAATGCCTTTTGATTATACAATAGAAATCAGCCAGACTAAAAGTTTTTAGACATGTTTTTGTGCTATGAAAGGACCATATAGGCTGTTAAACAGCAGATACTATAGTTGTAACATTGAACACATCCTGTTGATGTTCAATTTAAAGGGTTAATCTTGTAGAATTCTAACAAACGCTGTCAAGAAAGCAGAGGAATCATGATTTTGTAGGTTAATGTTGTTAATGGCTTTTTCTATCCAAAGCTTTATTATGCTTTGCATATTAAATCTTGAAAGTCAGGTATGTGTCTTTGTGAGGCTCAACTCCAGGATAAAGGAACTGCAAGAGGATATGAAGCGCAATTTCCTACAACTGCAAACCGTAAGATGTCACAGAGAACTGAAGATTCACAAATCAATTTCCAGTTTCTCATTGGATTCATGGAGCAAGGTTTCACATCTATTCTGTGAGTTTGGCACCAAGGGAATAGCAGTAGAGCTACGTAAACATGCTGTTGGCTGTTTCAGAACGAATAAGTTGGAAGGCACAACCACATTTCTTTGGAATGATTTACTAAGAGCACCCGCATTGACGCTGAAAAGAGACATTGATAATCAAGTGAAGAGTGTTGTTTCTATTACCCCACCAGTTCAAGCATCCTACTTGTTTAAATGTGTGCCAGATAGGGTCACAGATGACTCAGGCGCTATGATTTCAGACGTTATTTTGAGAATGAATCATTATAAGCCTCAAGAAGGTAGATGGTTGTCTCGCACTGTTCTTGATCATGCAGGAAGAGAGTGTTTTGTTGTTCGAATGAGGTAATGCAAACAAAATTGTCTTTTGTTCCAAGGAAATGAAAATTTTTATTATCTGTATCAGCACTGAATTTTGATTTCTGTTGTGAATTTAGAGTGGGAGCAGGCTTTTGGAGGAGAGGAGGTGAAACCCCATCAACTGTTAAATGGGAGGAGAGGACTACTGAGATACGTGAAGGCGCTTGGTCATATGTTGCTGGTTCTATTGGAAAGGCACCTGGTATGTTAAAGAAATCAAGTATAATTTCCAATGAACTTGGACTTTGTGTAGTAGTTGCAAAACATTAAAAGTAAATAATTATGGTGTCAGTGGAACCAATCCTTAACTTTTTTAGTAAATCTTGTCTATCTAGGGAATAGCAAGTCTACTATCTAAAATTGGTAATAAACTAGAAATAATTGGTAAAAAATTAATTTCTTGATATTCAATTTTCTTTCTGAGAAATGCTTTAGGTGTCTGCAATTTTTGTTCATTGTTGTTGCTATCTAGTGCAGAGAAAGTAGTGGGAACGGCAACACCAATTCAACCTTCAGAAAATTGGCAAGCAGCATGGAGGTTCTCAACAGGAGATGAATTTTTGATAGGTTTGGAGTCCTCAACATCAACACCTGATCTGAAATTTTGTTTGAGAAATCAATCGTCTCCAGATTCATTGGTCAGTTCAGTATATGTGCTTATTTGTGAGACTTAATTAACAATTTTACTCGCAAATGAATTTGACCAACAAACCACACTTTAAGCTTGCAGTTAACGGTGCTAACAGGGCGTAGGATGCAATATCAATCCGAGAAAGCCAGTTCAGGAAGTAAGGAGCAACAAGAAGAGAACAAGGAAGAAAAGAAAGAAGGAAGGAAGGAAGAGGAAAATGAGACAGGTTTTGTGACACTTGTCAGGTTCACTGGAGATAATCAGATTGGAAGAGCGACGGCCCTGCTGAACTGGACACTATTAGTCGTGGAGGTGTCACCAGAAGAGGATGCGGTTTTGGCACTTCAAATATGCATTGCAATACTCAGAAGTGTATCAGAGATGAGAAAGGAAGACGTGGGAGGTTTGCTCATCAGAAGGAGATTAAAAGAAGCAAAACTTGGAGCTAGAGATTGGGGTTCAGTGGTACTTCATCCTTCTTCATGTTCGTCATCAATTTCCTCACCTTATGTTCAGCCGTGGCATTGGAATGCCAAGGCAGTGATCACTTTAGATGAAGGTGTTAATATGACGACTCCATCTGCTTCTAATTATTCTCCAGCCGAAGGCGGTGATAAGTTGTACAAGGAAGCTATTACAACGTGATCCGGGTCAATGGTGACCAAATGACACTCGAAACAATTTACTTCATAAGTTTGTCTGAGCTCTAGTTCATCTACATATCCAGTCAAGTTAAATATAAGATGTACAATGTTAATAAAGACGCTAAGAACCGCTGAATTCGGCCCCTTGTCAGTAAAGAAGATAGTCCAAGTTCAACCTAATCTACTGGAGCAAAC
>JANKOD010000001.1:2012808-2025634 GCA_026284645.1 Erythroxylum acuminatum
TGGTCACTCTTATATATGCGGCAAACTTTGCTTTCCAATGTTATGATATGTGGAATGAATTGATGGACTTTCAAACTAGACTGACTTGCCCGTGGTTGGCTGCCGGAGATTTTAACTGCAGTCTCAACTCTACTGAGGTAGAGGGCGGGGTTAGATTCCATGGTGGCTCGGGTAGCGAACTCCAACAACTTTTTCGTAACACTGAATTGGTTGACCTGAGAGGCAAGGGCAGATGGTTCACTTGGGAAAACAAACAGAGAGGGAACATGTATATTCGGAAGAAGCTGGATCGCGCGCTGTTAAATCAACAATGGCTCCATTCCTTCCCTCTTGATTCGGTGGTGTTTGGTGACCCGATTTTCTCGGATCACACACCTATACTTATCCAGCATCACACAACTACACGTAGTTTTGGAGCCCCCTTTCGATTTTTCAACGGTTTATTACGGGTTGAAGGGTTCATGGAATTGATTGCTCAGATTTGGAAGGTGGAGGTTCACGATTTTAAAGGCTACTAATTAATGCAGAAATTAAAGATGGCAAAGATGGAGATTAAGGTGTTTAGTAAGCAACAAACTCTTAATCTTCAGGAGTTGGTTCTCATTTGGCTGATTTGCAGCAGCAACGCTATAGGGACTCCCTCAATGAGGGGCTGCGGGCCCTTGAAGCTGACAGCATGTATAAATACCAGGAAGCTCTAACCCTACATGACTTCATCCTTCGGCAAAAATCTAGACAAAACTGGATCCTAGAGGGAGATCGAAACTTTAAGTTCTTTCATGCGGTGATCCTTGCTCGCCGTAACAAGAATACTATCACTGAGTTGTCAGATACGGATGGCAATTTCTGGAGGGGGCAAGAGGCAGTGGCTACCCATGTTAGGACCTTCCTTGCTCAACTCATGGGTTGTCCAGCAGAACGGAGCAGGAATGAGTTTGGGGTTCGACATGTGCTGGACTTTACTCCTAACCAGGACACTCTCGAGATGTTAAATGCCCCGTTTACTGCTATGCAAATAAAGGAGGCCTTGTTTCGCCTTAACAACTCAAAAGCTCCGGGACCTTACGGGTTTTCGGCTGGGTTCTTCCAACAAACGTGGCCTATCACAGGGCAGTTACTCACTGAAGCTATACTTGAGTTCTCTTCTGGTAAATTGTTACGGGAGATTAACCACACTTATATCTGTTTAATTCCTAAAAAGGAGAGGCTTGAGAGGATCACGGACTATAGACCGATTTCATGCTGCAACACAGTTTATAAAATTATAGCTTCTCTTTTAGCGGAACGTCTGGAAGGCGTTTTGACTGAGGTGGTCAGTAAGGAGCAAGGAGCCTTCTTACCGTCGAGGAGTATCGGTGATAATATTCTGCTGCTTCAGGAACTGATGGGAGAGTATCAATCAGGCAAGAAGATTCACAGTTGTGCCATGAAAATCGATCTTTATAAAGCTTTTGATACCATTGGATGGGACTATTTGAGAGACTACATGCAATGTATTGGTTTACCTCCCCGATTCTGCCACTGGATCTCTCGGTGCATCCAAACGCCCTCTTTGAGCGTCCTAATTAATGGAATCCCTACAAAGCCTTTTACGATCCACAGAGGAATAAGGCAAAGGGTCCTCTTTCCCCTTATTTATTCACTCTTGCAATAGAGGGCCTATCTCGATTGTTGTCCAAAATGGTGCACTACAATGGAGCATTATTTCATTTTCTGAGACGCAAAAAAGCCTACTTATAAAGAGAATTTGGCGCTTATTTGAAGATAAAGATGTTATGTGAGTCAAATGGGTGCAGACCTACCGCCTTACCAACCAAAGCTTTTGGCAACTCTAAATGAGGTATGACTACTCATGGATTTTCAAAAGCTTGCTGAAATTGCGTGACTTGATCTACCCTTTGATTAGGAGTCGAATTGGGGATGGCGAGGGAACATATTTCTGGTTTGACAATTAGCATATGAGGAGTCCTCTCTGGCTCCGAGATGATTTAATCGGAGTTCCTACCCGCATTCCTAAGGATGCCACTCTGGTATGGGTCGTTCGGGAAAGTGACCGTTTGCATAGATATGGGTTTGGCTATCAGCTTACTAGTTATATGCACGGTATCTTCCTTCGTAATACTCCGGAAAAAATGATATGGACAGCTACTCAAACCGGTAAATTCACTACCTCTTCAGCCCGAGCCATTGGGAGAGGGTTGATGGAAGAGGTCCCATGGGCTGCGCTCATTTGGAAACAGGTATTATGCCCCAAAGCCAAAGTAGCTTTTTTTCTTGTGGCTGACTATTAAAAACATATTGAGAACAAATGACAGGTAGTTCGGTACTTATGACCCTATTTGTGTGTTGTGCAAGTTAGTCAATGAAAGTAGAAATCACTTGTTTTTTGAATGCGAGTATACCAAAGCAGTGTGGAATCGAATCTTATCTATGATAGGCATCCTAAACTTTACTTATGACTGGAATGAGGTTCTAGATGAGGTTATTCGTGCAGACAGAAGGTATGATTGTGTCACACTTAGGACTTCTTTTCAGATGGTTCTATACCACATCTGGCGGGAGCGAAATAGGCGCATTTACAAGCAAATGGAACAGAACAAAAATAAGTTAGCGGACTGCATTATTAACTTGGTTAGAGAGGTCATAATTGGGCATGGGAAGCAAGATCTGCTCTGTTTGGCTATGAGAAGGCGTTGGCGTATTTAGCTGTAGCTTGAGGTTGTAATCCGTGATTTGTTCCCTCTTGGCGTTCATGTGATGTTGGCGCATATGTCAGTGGCTTGGAGGGCTCATTTCTCTTGTCTTACTTGTCTAAGTTTTGCTATTCTTTGTACATTGTTCTCGATGTTTCTTTGGTAATTTAAAGTTTCTTAAAATTCCAAAAAAAAAGAATCAAAAGTCAAATGATTGTAATCGGTACAGTCAAAAAACCCTGAGAAAAAGTTACCTTATGTGATAGATAAATCTTACAAGGTGGATTTACCAATATCTTATTGTAATTTTTGGAGAATGCCACTAATGTCTTTCATAGAAAACTTAGGAGAAGTGCTTTCAAAAGAATCCTCAGTAGTAACCACAACAGAGATATGAGAAGGTTGAGTCATACTACTTTAAAGTTTTCTTATATTGTAATAATTGATAATTAGGAATAATATGACCATAATTTATGTAGTAATTGTAGTAGTTCTTTTAAAATAATTGAGAAACATTCTCAATAGAAATTGATAATTTCTTATCTCTATAAGTAACTTGAGAAGATACATGAGTAACAAGAATGACATTAGTCAAAGGTGATTCTTGTTAGTTTGAATAATATCTATGTAAGTCTCTTTAGAAAGTGATGCCTTGATTACAATTTCAAGTTTAGGCAAGGGGCTCCATGTAATACATAATGGTACTTTAGTTATGTATCCCGGATCGAACATGAAAGGGTAAGAAACGAAGAAATGCTGAAAATACTTGATTTCGGTCGTCATAATTTCAAACGAGCTTTCCGAAGCCCAAACAAGCACGAATCCGCGACCGTCTTCACCAGAACTACTCTCTGGGATGCGGGTAAGGTCTTTCTACTTTTTTTCCAAAACGTAAGCTCTCTTAACAGGTCAGAGAATCCTTATGCTTACAATTGATATAAGCAACTGTAGGAGACCTTAACCTTTATATATTTTATATCGGGCTTCCCCATCACAGGCCCGATATGAGTCTGGTCCTCACTGATCGAGATCCATTTTTCATTCAGACTTCGACCTATTGATTTAAATTATTTATTGGGTCACTTTATTATTTTTATCCGGATCAAATTACGTAACTTAACCGATAAGATATTTAAAAACCGAAAAATGCAAATAAATATTGTCCAATTTTATGGGAAAGGACAAATTGTGCATCACTCCAATGAAGTAAAGAACTTTAAATGGACTCAAACACATCTCTAAAGATCATAAGTAAACACCAAACACATTTTTATCGTGAAAAATCAACATATACTTTAGCAGCTTCAACATTAGGTCAAGTTGGATCATAAATAGCTAATTAGTCATATAAAACTTGTAGTTTAGAGATATAGAAATGAATAGTCTATCTTGGTCGCTATTGTTTATGATAAAGTCAATGTTAAAATAGACATTGATGAATATCATCAGAGATCAAATATCAAGATTCTAAAAATCCTATTTCTCTTTTGTAATTATCAAATCAACGAAAGTCCAGTTTGATAACATTAAAAAAAGTTATACAAAACCAACTTAAGATTTGATGGTTCCTGTCATCCTATTTCTTTAATTAGTCAATGGATTTTCTTTAGCTTTGTTATCTTTCTCAGTGGATTTTGGAATCTCACCAAACATAAAATTTCATCTTTTAAGAAGTGACACATCTCTTGAATAGCCATAATTTGATCCATAAAAGATAATATTAGTTAGCTTAGGAATATGTTAAGTAGAATATATGACAAAAATAAGATTTAAAATATATTAAGATAACAATGTATGTGGAAAGAGAACTGTCATGATGGCAAGTAACCTGTAGGAGAAGACTGAAATTGATACCCTTTTGCTAATTCATTCTAGACATTAGTTCAAAGTATGCAAACCAAATAGAAAGATTAGACAAAGTAGAGTACAGATGGGATATAAAATATAAAACTTGCCTTCCAACCCTCCCTACTCTAAAAAGCAACTAGCAAAAGAAATGGAATGTTCTATGGCCGTTTCAGCTGTTTGACCGGTCAATGAAGCCAACTACGTTATGAAAGTGACATCCTACACTATTTGCATTTCAATTTCTAGCTTTGAGAACAACCGATCAATAGCTAACATGTCAGGGATGATATGTTCCAAGTATTACATCGCTTCATAACTCCTGAAGAGCCACAAATTACAGTCTCAATCACATACCTGAAGCGCAATATGTATGATGATGATATAATTATATTCTGAAGTTTGCTCAAAAGAGAAAGGAATAGCAGTAGCAACAGCAGCAAGAAGAAGGTAGCTTATCCAAATTGTTTTGCTTAATATTATGCATAAGAAGATGTATGTGTGTGAGACCCACCATAGGTTTTGTGGAAGGATTTAAAATTTAAAAGCTAGATAGGGAGAATAAGATAGGAAAGCAACAGCTCAATCAACCTTTTCACTTTAATTGGAAGATAGAAAACAGAGAATAAGAACATTAACAACACATTCAAGTTAGGGGTTAACATTTACTTGGCCCATGACCAGTCTCAAGCCACCATAAAATGAATCAAATCGATTTTTGATAAAGTAAAAGAACATATGCTTTAGAATGTTCTTAGTTGCATGTAAAATATATTAAGATAACAAGAACATCAGCAGTAAGGGGGAAGAAAAAGAAAGAAAGGAAAAGACACTCTTCAATAAATAAATGCAATAATTTTACAATTAAGAGATCGGACTGAAGGTGAGTCATCTCTGAATCAGGGATTTAAGAAGTTGGCAACCCAAAGAAGAGCAAAGAAAAGCATAAAGAAACACATTAAGCACAAGAAACCAAGTACTGTTCTTTTGTTGCATAGAGAATAGAGCTTGGAATTCTAAAGTGGAGGGCAAATCTTAGAAATGGCATAAAGCAAGGGTTTGTTTCTTTTGGAGGCTTATTATATTCCACAATCCTTTACCTTCCTTCTTGATTCTCTTGGATTAGATTTATTATATGACATGGTCTCTCTGTAGCAGTCTTCTTGTAAACAGCCACTCCTACTTACACAAAGAAACAAAACTCACCTTTTCTTAATCACAAAGGAATTGCAGCTTCCACCTCTAACCCCACAAGGAAAAAAAAAAAAAAGAACATCTTCTAACCTTGAACATGCACTTATAGCTGCAAACTGTAAACCTGTTTATTCCCTAGAAAGATGATGATAAAGTAGGTTCAAAAGGTAAATCTTCTAGGCAACCATATAAGCTAAAGCTGAGTTTAAGAGGACAGTCTCACCAAGTAAATTATTAGCTAAAGAAGATAAACCATTGGTTAGCAAGCAGAAGAATCTTATGTCTGCCAAGGCTTCAGTGGAACTGTTTCAATGGACAAAAGCAGTAACCAATACTAGAGATGGTTGGGAACAAACGAAAAAAGATACTTGGCTTCCCAAGGGTGTTTTCTTCCAACTCCTTTATTCATCCTTGTCAGATTCTTCATCAACAGCCTTAATAATATGTTGTAGAGATTTCAGTCTTATGATTTGGGGGTGAATCTAAAATTCCTCTAAGAGTTCTTTTGGGACCCTCTGATCTGCTTTTCTTCTTTAAAAGACTACCCCAAATCTAACAGGTGATAAATACAAGACTTTCGTCTACAGGAATAGAACCTGAGAACAGTGAGGATCACATTCCTATACCTGTTTAATCTTTTTTACCACCCTAAACAAAAAGAAGGCAAATCCTGCTCTTCTTGTTTGTTTCAGACTAGAAACAATGTCTTTGACTAGTGCTCGAAGATTACTCTTCCTTATTATCTGTATTGGGTCTTTAGCAGTTCAACCTGACAAAGCTTATTGCTTGACAAGCATACAACTGGTCCTGAGACAACCTGTCAAAGCTGAAGGGACAGTGTTGCACAATCGACGTATTCTTGAAGATGTTACCATGCAGAGAATGAAACCAGAGAAGCAAGCATCAAATTCAATCAAGTCATTCGACCCGAATCAATCAAGCAAAAGACGAGTAAGAAGAGGATCAGATCCTATTCACAACAAGTCACAACACACCTGAACTGTTTTCCCATCAGCAAAAAGTAACAGGGAGAACAAGTCAGTTGAGATAAAGAAGAAACAAAAAGCTTCCTGGAAGCCCTGAAACTGGATGGTGGCTGTGTTGAAATGTAGTTACATCTCAAGCAGGAGTCTAGAAATGGTGGGTTGATTGATTTTTCTTTTGTTTTCCTTTTCTTTCACTAGTTTTCATTGTAGAGCGATTGTAAAGTAAAACTATTGAAGACAGTCTTTGAAAGCTAGACATCATCATCTCTGACTCTGACGAGTATAAGTAACAATAACCAACCATCCTAGAGCTTGGTATAGAAGATGATATTGGTTTCCAAAATCAGAACAGGAATTCTTTTTCCCTCACCTGGGAACTTCCTTTCGAGAATTCAGTTTCAACATGTTATGCCCTGGTAGCCTGCTTTCAAAGAGCAATATTGGTTTGTAGTCTAACTGTAGAGTATCAATCTTCTTCTTTCTGTTGCCTGTAGTCTAACTGTAGGGCATCAATCTTCTTCCTTTTGTTGCCTACCTTTCCAATAACTGGAAAACAAACGAACTGAGAATTGTTGTATTAAGGTTTTACGTACGGGACTATGTTTGTGTCCAAACTGCTATTAAAACCCAGGAGATGTCCTTACAATTTGTGCTGAATCATTGTTAATCTGTCACCTTTCAGAATTTTGTAGCAGGCACTGGCTTATCAATTAGGTAGATCAAAGTCTGTGGGACAAACCCTTTGTTTCTCATTACCTATGCTAAGCGTTGAATGCCTTGCCACTTTGGTGGTTAGTAGAATACTTGCTCTTTCACAATTTCCCGTCAGGAAGTTTAGGCATGCAGCCGAGGAATTTTTGTAATCATACCCGGAGTTTCGGACTGAGAATTTTCAAATTTTACCTTACTTTTTGGTTTTTGTTTTTATTTTTAAATTCAGAAAAAAATTTATTTATTTGAAATTTTGGTATTTGTTTTTAATTTTTGTTTCATTTGACTTTTCATAAATTATAAAAATAATAAAAACTGCGATATCATCAATTAAATATATATTATTTAATTATTTGATATTAATTATTAATTACAATTATAATTAATATAACTTATTTTAATTTTATTAATAAATATTGTGTAAGAGATTAAAATAAAATTACATACTTAATTTATAAAATTAAATTATTCTTAAAATTTTATAATATTTAATTATTATCAATAATAAATGCGTAAAATTTTTAATATTAACATTCAAACAGATTTTTAGCAAAAAACTAAAAATAAAAAACAAAAATAAAAATCACAGTAAAAAAGATAGAAGTGAAATCAAGCGACGTTAAACTTTTTTAACAGTTACCAAAAAATATCTATCAAAATAAAAATAAAAATAACCAAAAAACAAAAATGTTAATATAGACATTAAAAATATATATTTAAAATACCTTTATTATAGACATAAATAACAAAATAAATATGAAAAATTTAGGATGGGATTTTACTTGTAAGGCTCTTTGAATGTTGAAACCAAGCTCATAATTAAAAAAAAAAACTTGTAATCTTACTCATTAATCTTTAAAAAATATATAATGCAAAATGTTTATAGAGTATGGACCAATAACTCTAGCAAGCATCTTAATTTAAAAAGTACCAAAACATTTTACTACAGAAGAAGTACTTTATATGGACCACAGTAAAACAGGCATTGTGTAATATGACATTTGGATAACAAGAAGATAAAGAAGGCAAGATCCAAAGAGATCAGGCTGTGCAACTTTCAATTCCAAAACAGAATAAATCCAAAGACCAAATCACAGGAATCCACAGTCCAATACTGAATTACCTGTTTAGAGTCCATTTCAGAGCCCTGTTGCTCCTCAGTCACATATGAATTTCTCTTTTCTTCTCCTTCTAGTTCCTTTTGAGGATTTTTTTTTCTTTTGATTTTAGGAAACCCCATAGGCTGGTCAAGCGGGTACACCTCTCCGTTTGAGGAAATTGCTCAACTTGCAAATTGAAATAATTTTATTTAAGAGTAAATCTAGAATTTGATATAATTTCTTAATTTTTGTCTACTTAGTAACAAAAAAATTGTAGTTATTATTCTGAATAATTTTGTTTGAATGTATATAGTAACTTATAAATTATAGGATATTAATTAATAGAAAAGATATAAGTAAAATTTTAATTCTTTTATTTAGAGTTTTATACCCAAAATACAAGGTAGCTAATTTATGAAAATAATTGAAAGTCTTGCATATTACTGAGATTTGATTCGATTCGATTCGATGCTCTGTTGATGTATCATGCAATGATTAAAAAATTTAGTCAGTTCGGCCGTTTCAATTATAAAAATTTTGAGTTGGTCAATTTTTCAGTACAATTTTTGACTTTTCGATTGAATTTATTTTAATAAATCTTGTTATTAAAAACTAATCAGTTTATTAATTAATCGATCAATTTTTGTAAATTAATAATTTCTTATAAAATAAAATTAATTAATTAATTTTTATTTAATAATATTTTTCGAATAGCTTTAAATTATTCAATAAAAAAAGACAGTCTCTTTTAATTATATTTTAAATTTTTTAATTTTATTTAATTTTTAACTAATTTTATTACGATTTAATATGGTTAAATTTTTTAAAATTTAAATATTTTATCTTACTTATTTAACTTCTACCCTAATTTTAAAACATTAATGTCATGTAACGTGACCACTTCTCTGGTGCATATCCTCTCATAACAAGTACATGCACCTTCTTATCCTCTCGACCCCTTTTTTATTTTTGTGCTGAAGATATTTCGTACCATATAATCTTATCTCCTTCTTAGTAACAGTTGAACAAATTAATGACCACAAACTCTCGTTGATTGATGCTTATCCAGATAATAAGTTCCGCCCATGCTGAGTCTGGGAGAGTACATTATCCTTTTGTCTACATATGGTCACTTGAGGTCGGAATCTGATTCTCTCAAGGCAAGCAAGGCCCTTGGCTTTGCTTTTTCAGCAACACCATCCCATTCCTTTTTACTTCTATGCTCAATTTAGGCATTGCTTCCCTTAGAAAAACCTCAATCATTGCTCAAGCCTAATAATAATAACTATATGGCAATCAGCTTTGGTGTCTCCAAAATTTCCATACATATCATCTTTGTGTCGTGTTGTCCTTCACGAAACACCTCGGTAACATTGAGATATTAGCACGGTCTAATATTAATTGAATATTTTAAACGTAAAGTTCTTGTCTTATCGGTTTAACTTCCGTTCTAATTTTGAAAACATTAATATATTTTAAGTAGAATGTATTTTTGTTATTTCCATTTCCATAGTTTTAATCAAATGTTTTGAGTATTCATATGCTTCCTATATTTTTAACTATTTTGTGTAAATAATATTTACAAAATTTGAGTATATATGTCAGGAATCCCACATCGGACAATTATGAGGGTATTCAAGAATTTATAATAGTATGCAAATCTCCTTCTCTTGAGCTAACTTTTGGGGGTGTGAGTTAGACACTTTCTAACATGGTATCAGAGCTCCTCCTCTTAAGCTAGCTTTTGGAGGTAAGTTAGGTACTTTCTAACAATATATTACATAATTATTTCCTAACAAATTGAATATCACGTGCATAAGTTCTATAATAAAAGTACAACAAATTGTCAAAATATTTACAACTTGGTCATCCGTGTTTAAAATGACAATAACATGTCACATGAATAATTTTGACTGATGAGAGCAATCAATCCCCCATAACCATAAACACGCTTACTGAAATCTAATTGGAGAGAGCAAGAAAGCCAGAAAGCTGAAAGCACGTAGAAGCTACAGATGCAAGAGTCATAATCACGGCATTGAACGCCTAAGTCGTAATTGATGAGGAACAATGGGATTGGACTTTTTCATCAGTTTTCCTGAAACAAAGAGGGGTCAGAGCTGCTTTTTCTGCGCCATTTTTGTTCACACTGCGCATGCTTTGTTGATGATGACATGATTGTCAGGACATTGTTCCCATTCCATTTAAGAGTTTTTTGACCAAACCCCTTTAGAGATTAGCCCATAGACCATTTCCTGATCTTTCGCCAACTTGTATTCGGGAGAGTGGTGGTGAGGGAGGCTCGAATCTAATCACCACTTGTCATGTCATAAAGGTGTTTCTTTTATATATAATCAGATCTATTAAATCCTAATCATATTCTGGGAAGACCCTTTTGCTCTCTTGGATTCTAATAAACCATGATTGGAAGAGGATTAACCTAAAATCTCGAATCACACAACAACAAACACATCCCATCTCCAACACCACTGTTTACATTCATGTCGGGTCCTGTACTCCTGTTACATTTTCCGGTTCCAGTATCGTTCAACTACCTGTTAGATCTTGAAAAATTAGTATATGCAATAGGCACACCTTGATGTTGATACTGATATTTAGTTTTCCTAATCTCTAATTAATGTGTCCCCAAGCAACCACTGGGATTTCAATTAGCCTACAATATTTGACTTCAACTAAACCCCACATAATGCCAAGTTGATGATTGATTTCTTCACTTAGCACCAAAGAATTGCCAAACTTCACCTTAATGTCAAACTGAATGTCACATTAGTTGTCTCCTTTTACAAACTTGGTACTAGTTCTAGCTGCATTTTGAATGGATGAAGGCTTCTATTTTTGATCATGGGGCCAGTGGAAGATGAGCTTTGCTTCCTTCATCACATATGGAAGGGGTTTAATTAATCAAAGCATGTGTTAATGGGGAGGAAGTGATGATTAAGGATTGCTCCTAATCCAAACACTTTGTCCACGATTGTCTTCTCTAATTCACATCTGTGATGATCAGATTCTTTCAAACTATTAAATAAGGAAGGAAGCGTGAAGCTTTCCTGTTTGATTAAGTTAACATCTTAGAAGCGTGGTCGGCGCAGAAATGTCCATTCACAATCATACAAAGCAGCTTTGTCATTAGATTAGATTCTCCCAAAGCAAACAAATCAGCCGAGATTATAAATGTTTTGGTTGAAAAATCTAGCTATTAAATTATCGTACACATTAAAACCCTACCTATTTTTTACTGCTAATAATAATTTTTTTTTCTCACGAGGTGTTCTAGGAGGATCCTAATTATGGAAAGACACTTTTAAATCATTCACATTCCCTGTTCGAGCTGGGTAGGTCTCTTGCAGGAGGTAAAGCTTTGTCCCCAAATTAAAAACGGCTACATACATAAAGACGATTCGAACCCATAATCTAACTTAAGCCAGGAGAATCCCTTACCAACTTACCTGCGCCTTGAGGTTACTACTAATAATAATTACAAATTAATTAAAACTTAAAAATATTTTTAATTAAATAAATTTATTTTAATCTCTTATATAAAATTTCATTATTAATAAATTTTTTTATTAAAATTAATTATTTAAAAATTAACTTTTTAATTAAATATATTTTAATTATTAAATCAATTTTTATTTAAATTTTATATATTTTGAAGAAATTTTAAAATAATTATATTTATTTAATTTAGTTACAAAAATAAATTAAATTATTAAGTAAAATTAAATTATTTATAATTTTTATTAGTAATTAATATATTACAAATTAAATAATCAATATTTAGTTGACAGGTGATCAGATTACGAAAAAATAGAAATAGAAAATAAAAACTATTTTTATGATTTTTAAAATAGAAAAGAAACCAAAAAATTAATTCAAACAAATATTTTTATTAAATTTGAAAATATAAATATAATTTTGACACAAACATACAAACATAATATTATTATAAAAAATAGAAACATATTAGACAAGTTTCAAGGTGTTAGTCATTACAAAAGATTTGAGAACCTAGGAAGATGGATTTGGTGAATTCGTGGCAGATGAAAGCAGTGGTTTCTTGTAAGGAAAGCATAAGAAAGATGCAGAGAGAGGGGTGGAACATGGCTTGTCGTGGAAATCACATTTGCAGGGTTTATGAACTGTTCTTGTGTCTTTGGGTTTTTGGGGTACCATGTTATTATACTGTTTAAGATGCACGTGCTTCTCCAGGACTCTGCTCTGCTCCATTTTTTTCTAACTATCAGAAATTTCATATCGGACAATTATAAAGGCATTC
>JANKOD010000001.1:2025734-2048457 GCA_026284645.1 Erythroxylum acuminatum
TAATGAAAATAAAATTAATTAATATACCCACGAATAATAATAACAATAATAATAAATAAATACACTTTATAATAATAAGGAATTTAATAATGTTATGAATAAATATAAACTGCTTTAATAATAATAATACATTTATTAATAAAAACTAATATACAATAAAAATAAAAATAAAAATAATAATAGCAACAACAATAATAATAATAATCAAACACGGCGTCGTTTTGTTATTAGACAAAATAAGACAGGATTATTTTAGACAGAGAATCCGAACTCGAAATAGAGGGTAGGAATGCTTTACGTAAATCATTATTCTAAAAGTATTAAATGCTGTTGTGAGAAGTTTTGAGATTCTATAAGCAGCATTAAATGCTTGATAAAGCATTGGAATTTTTTGGAGGGAAACGGAGGGGTAGAGATTGAATTTTAAGTAAGTAAGTAGATTGAAAAAAAAAATACCAAATCACTTGACCAAAATCCCTAAAAATAATTGAGTTTTTTTTTTCCTAGTTTAAGTGAATTTTCTGGAAATTGAAGTAAGACCATATCTTTTAACCTTAGATTCATTTTCTTTTAAAATTAGCCAACAAAAGTTAAGAAAACCATAATGTGTTCGGGATCAAACTAAATTGGTTTATCTAACAAGTCAAAAAAACAAATATTTATGCTCATAAATATGGAGTAAAAGATTAAGAATTTATGATAAAACTCAAAATTAGAGCCACCTAAGATAAACCAAAATGAATATAGTATTCTATCGGAAGGAACTCCAACCTGAATCGAAATATTACATAAGTTATGTCTGATTAAACGCAAGGTTTTTAATAAAATGGAATATTTTTTAATGGAATGAAATGTAAATAGATGTAATATTAGAAAATTATTATTTGGAAGAAATAGAATGATTTATAATGTAATATAATGAATTATTATTTAGAAGAATGGTTTATGATATAATATAGTGAAAAATTATTTATCATTTTATATTTCATCTTAAATTGTGCAAATCGAAAATTTCTCATTTTTACTATTTACGATAGAATGAGGTATATTATAAAACTTTTCACTTACATCTTATTTTATTTTATTACATTATAAATTTTCATCTCAAATTGTAAAATAATATAACATTACATTTTATTCTATTGTCCAAAAATAGTTTGAAGTAAGCACTACACAATACACATAGGACGATTCTTTGATAACCCAAAAAAAGGTTTTGTAAAGGCCTGCACCCAATAGGGTTTTAGTTTAATGTGAGGGTGTTGCAGAACACCTATAAAAAGTTCCATTGTGCCCGCCGCCTCTTTTCTGTTTCCTCTTCCCTCTGAACAGAAACCGGCGGAGCCATGGTTCACGTCAGTTTCTACAGGAATTGTAAGTCCCCTTTCTGTTGTTTCTCTTTCTTCTACTACTATTGTATTCATCCCTTTTTGCGTTTTCTTACGAGTTACTTTTTTCATATGATCTGTTTAATCCTTGTACGGGAGTATTTATTCCTGACGTGGATTTCTGGGTTTATCTTGCTTTTTGAGATAGATCGTGCTTTAGGTCTACTTAGCTGCAATTACTGTATGCATAAGAAATTGATGTTATACTAGTGATAGCAATGCAGCTGCTTTAGGGAAAAAAATTATTCATTTTGTACGTATACATTGGTTGCTGTAATTTTAAATCCAGTTTGTTAGAATGTAAAATGTGTTCAGGATGGTTCTTGAAAGTTAAGATTTAAAGTGAGGGAATTTTTGTTTCTGTTGATTGGTCTTTTAGTTGCAAGGAGTCCTTGATTGTCATAAGGTTGTATTATATTAACTGAAGTTCTGTAATGTTGTTGTCTATCTGATTATTGTTGCCGAGGAAACCAAAATAGATGAATTTGTTGGGTTTGTGGGGAAAAATATTTGATGTTTGCCTGTTATGAGTCTTTGAATCATAATTTCCTAGCAAGTTTCAACTATTTTTTTTTCTTTTGGTTCTTGGACTACGAAGGTCAACAGAATAAATTTGGCCAATATTCATCAGTATGTTAGGAAATTTATATTTTTTAGTACATTTTGGTTTGACTTGGAATGCATTAACTCGTGGATTTTAGATGGGAAGACTTTTAAGAAGCCCCGACGTCCATATGAGAAAGAACGCTTGGATGCGGAGTTGAAGCTGGTTGGAGAATATGGTCTGCGGTGCAAGAGGGAGTTGTGGAGAGTGCAGTATGCTCTGAGCCGAATCCGTAATGCGGCTAGAATGCTTCTCACTCTAGATGAGAAAGATCCACGGCGTATTTTTGAAGGTGAAGCCCTTCTTCGCAGGATGAACAGGTATGGTCTTTTGGATGAGAGCCAGAACAAGCTTGATTATGTCTTGGCGCTCACTGTCGAGAACTTCCTGGAACGCCGACTTCAGACCCTTGTGTTCAAGTCCGGTATGGCGAAGTCCATCCATCATGCCCGTGTTCTTATTAGACAAAGACATATCAGGTAAAATAGTATCTTCAGTAAAAATATCAACGACTGCTTTATTTGAAGGTTGTATGGAATTTGTTGTGCAACTTCTGTTTTGGATGCCTTTATTCGTGCTACTCTAATTGAGTTCAAATTTGATGAATTCAAATATATGACCAGCAGTAAGATTATAGTGGTTGTTCATTTATATCGAATCTTGAGAACTGCAATAAATAGTTTTGGTTTCCAGCAATGTTTGTATCAGTCCATAGATTTGGATCCATTATATCCATGATATGCCTGCTGTATGTCTGTTTGTGTAAGTATCTTTCTGTGGAATATATGTGCTTGCTTTCTTAAATGCTAACTTTGTCCTGATTTCATCATCAGGGTTGGGAGGCAGGTTGTTAACGTGCCATCCTTCATGGTAAGGGTTGACTCTCAAAAGCATATTGATTTCTCGCTTACAAGTCCATTCGGAGGTGGGCGCCCTGGAAGAGTGAAGAGAAAGAACATGAGAGCCGCAGCGAAGAAGGCTGCTGGTGGAGACGGAGATGAAGAGGATGAGGAGTAAAGCATAGGATGGTTAAAATCTATCTGCAACTTGAATATTAGGATTTTATAACGGATTTGATAGAGCATATGAATGTATGTTTAATGTTTTTTAGTTAATGAAATAGAGTGCATAAGACATCTGTCCGAATTGAATCAAGCTGCTAATAGTCTTTGGGTTGAAATGTTGAATCTTGGCCCGTGGCTGTACACCTCAGCTGCACTTTCGTAGCTAGTTTTGAATCTTAGCATGTACACCAGATGCTTCTTCAATATTCCTCTTAATTCTGATCTTACCAAACTCAACTCTGGCCTGACACGTCACGTTATGCTTGGTCCTACCCGGCAATATTTGCCCACGTTTCTTGTGACCTGCCAGTGCATCAACCTCACATAAGTGAGGTCGAGTTTGACGCCACTTGTTCCCCGATATCCACCGACGGTCACAATCAAAACGCTCCTGCCCTGCCACGTTGAATCATAAACCTACTCAATTACATAATCATCCAACCCTCTAAGTCGATTCTGACACAGCCCCATATCCAATCACCTTCCTCCACCCCAATACCCACCATTTCATTTTAATTTATTAAAGAAACATATTTGATTTAGCTGCATCCCAATAATAGATATTTTCCGAATAAACGGCAACGGTTTCAGTAGACTCCGAGTTATATTAATCCCACGTGTCCCAACAAGTCCAACACGTGATGGTGTTTCCTTCGCCCTCTTGCCACGTGTTAATTTTTTCAACAGTTCCAATTCGCATTCAAATAAGCCAAGTCATGTAAGCCACCTAATGGCACCAAAACGCACCGTCTAAGATCACTCCATACTATATACGTGTGTATATATAAAACAATAATAATAACGCAAGGAAGCCTATATTGCAATTATTGTTAGTTGTAGCGTTACACGGGACGTACCTGATCGGCGAGGCTCCTTTTGTTCTTGCCTTCTCTCTTTCTTGGAGCTATATATACAAGAGCATGATAGTGAAAGAAACTGCCCAAGGTCGACTCCAATTTCAACCCAAATACAAAGATCTCTTGTTGCCTCACAGGTCCATGGATCAATCGCCGTCGATGGTGATGGAGCATCGTTGTGCCTTTGAGAACTCAGAATCGTCGATGGTGGCGGGCAAGTGGAAGCAGGAAGGGTTTATGCATAGTCAGGTGCTGAGAATAAAGGAAGAGGACTCGCATCTCGGAGAAGATTTCACTGAGGGATGGAATTATGCGAACAAGGACAACGGAAGTTTGCGGCATATTTTGCAGTTCAGGCGAGTAGTGTTCTTTCCGAGACAGGTGTTGCCCTGCTCGCCTCTCAGAGTGGTGCAACCTCCGCAATCATTGAAGTAATAGAAACTAAAGGTTCGTAAGTTGACGCGTTGTACCTTTGGTTCTTTTTTCTTGATGAGACCAAAGACGTCTAAGAGGGACTTTTGAATTCCACTTCTCATTTTCTAATATCTGATTTATTTTTTTCTTTTTAAAGGATCCGGCATGTTGAAGGCATCGCTTTGTGGAATGCGTTTCTCCGGGCAGGAAAGAGTTAATAGGCCAAGATGGCTAAGAAAAAGAAAATAAGGAGGAGCTGAGGATTAGGTTTAGGCATGAAAGTGGCGTAGTGAAATGTGCATGTTGCTTGTTTTTTCTTTAGCTTATTAATGGTTTGGTTTCTTTCTTAGAAAAGTTTAGCACGCACTCAAATTAGGATTAGGTCGAAAGGAATAAATAATTACATGTAAGTGGTTATGTACAGTGAAGGACCTTTGCATTTGGTAGCTGTTCCCGTTAAAAAAACACAATCCTCTTTTAGCCCTTTATGTTATGTATATCATGAGAGTAGTATGGTGTGTTTGGGTAACAGACCACTTATTCCTGTAAATATGATGTTCTGTAAGCATTCATTCATTCAATACAGGACAGAGAGAAATTAAATAAATGTATGCTTATGAAATAAGGAGGTATAAGATAATAGAAACAGATAATCTAAACCGGCGTGTTTGGGCTTGGGTTACATGTGCCTGACTTGAGCTTATTTCAATACACAATTGTATTATTATACCTATGATGTGCGGCGTCTTAAACTTTATATAATTAAAGGCTAAAATTAGATGATTTGCAGCTAGGGATTAGCTTTGTTACAAACAAATATTTTAATGCATTAAATAATTATGTCATCTCAGTTTGAAAACAATTTTTGTTTTTTGTAATGCTATTTATTAGTTCATGATGAAATTGAAACCTCGCGTGAATAATATTTAGAAAAATATTTTATAAGTGATTAAATAATGATTTGTAGTGGTTAATTAAAAATAAAAATAGTTTTGTAAGTAAAAGCATATTGAAAAGCAATTTGAAAAAAAAGGGTAACGCAATCTATCTTGGCCCACACAAAGAAAGAGATTAGTAGTCAGTTAGAAACTCAAGAAATGGATTGTCCACTGGCCCATTTGCCCGTCATCTAACAAACAATATATAAATCTATACTGTTCGTTATTGGGCTTCAATAAAGGACGAGTACCATCTTCCATTAGCTAAAATAATTGGGCTGACCTGGGAAACAAACAAGCCTATTGAGTTTGGTGTAGGTCTATAAAAGCCTGCATCTGCCCAATGGACTTTAGGCCCACTAATAAAATTTGTGTCTTTCAATCATAAGAATAATATCAATCATAAGAGCTTTCAATCATAAATCTTTATCTTTTCTGAAACCCTAGCCTACATTACTTTTGAAATTTGTAATAGATAATTGCTTGCTGGCGGTAATTCTTTGTTAATTTCCTTGGTAGTATTTTCTTCTTTTTTTCTCATATTAAGTTTTATTTAATTTTTCTAGTCTTCTTTTATAGGAGCTATACATCTTAAAACCTGCTTTTGAAGTCTTCATGTTGGGTGTGACCATGATATTTGTATCTCAAGTATTACATTGGAGCACGCTAAAAAGACACAGATAGATATTGAAATGATTGTAGATCGAATTATAATGCCCAAGATATTGAAATGACGATAGATGGAACTATAGCATCAGCTCGATGGAGTGTTCTTGTATATGTATAATAAATAAATTCTGTTTTAGTTGATTTATATTTTAATTGAATAGGGATTTTAATTATTCAAAAAAAGTATCATTTGTGACTTTTTATGCATATTTATGGTTTTACTTCCAAAATTACCCTTTAATTTCTCTCATATCTTAATTACACAGATTACACAAATTATATTTTCAAGACACTTTAACATATAATTAATAAGGGTATATCAGACATTTCATTAACTTTCTTAATAAGTATGCATTCCTCTAAAACGACACTTATTTTAAATAGGAGGGAGTAATATTTTAAAAAACTGATTGGAAGTTAAAGCGGCAAGATAAAAGGTTTAACAAGCATTAAGCCGTCATAAAATCGACTAAAGATTGAATAAAATTAAAGAATATGAAATACATTTTAAAGAAATCATCCTTATCCATCAAAAAATGTAAATTTTATTTGAAAAGGATATTATTAAATAAATTTTAATTTATTTATTTTTGTTTATAAGAACTTATTAATTAGTAAAAATTGTCTGGCTAATTAATAAATTGTTCGGTTTTTAATAACAAGAGTTATTAAATTAAGTCGAATAGAAAAAAATAACGATTCAAAAATTTTACGGTTGAAACCCGCTAAACCAGTTAGATATTTTAATCAGTGCACATTAGGCATCATCCACATTAAAGTTTGCCTAATTATAATTCATAAATTTAGTATTTATTTAATAAAAGTAGAATCCAAATTGTTAAGTAAAATTTTAAAGAAATTAATGGATTAAATTAAATTTTTCTTTAATAAATCAAGATAATGTAATTTTAATTTTAACCTATAAACACACAACTTTCCCATTTTGTTATCCCAACATAAAAGATGCCACACTTCAAATGCTGTGGCTGTCGTTGCTCTCTCTTACTGTCGTTTTACATACGCACAATTGATGGCATTGGTACGTGTTTTGCATCCTTACCCATAAGTTTACATTTACCAATTATCAAACAACTCAATTACTTTGCCCGAATTAATAGTGAATCGTTTAATTTTTTAATTAGGTTTTAATTTTTTAATTTAATTTATTTTAATAATTTTTATTGTTAAAAATTAATCAATTTATTAATCGATTGATCTATTTTTTTAAGTTAATAAATTATTATAAATCAAATAATTAATTAATTTTTATTTAATAATATTTTAATTTTTTAAATCTTTATTATTTGAACCCTTTTAAGGTTTTGTATTATCGGTTTAACTTCTGTTGAGCACGTTTAAGCATACGAGTCTTATGGTTATATTATTTCTTTAAGATTCGAACTCGCAATGTTTTAGGTCTAATCTGGTGGCTTTGATACCACTGAACTCCCATAAGTGCTTACAAAAGGAGTTGAAACCAAATCCTAAAATCCATAAGGTTTGTGGGGATGGCAATGGTTAATGCATTAGCATAAGTGGGTAAAGATGAAGAAGCATCTTATTAAGTCAGTCGTTGTCGCAATGCTTGAAAACGAAGTACAAGTTGAGTTTCTGAAAACGTGCTAAAGGGGACAGGACAAGCTTTGCCTTGCCAGGCCGGGGGTGGGACTGGGATGGCAACGTATCGTCACCATTTCACATGTCTTGTCAATCTCTTTTCCCAGCATGTATTCATTCATGTAATTCCACCTTGGACTAAAACAAGGAAAATTCCTGCAACCTTTTATCTGCAATGATTGGCCACAAAACAACTAAGGATAACAACAACTTGCTCGTCCCAAAAGAGCTTGAAATTATTAAACATATATGTTAAAATTACTTTATTTTAGATAATTAAATTAATATGACATAATTTTTAGAAAGAAAATTCATATTTTTTAAAACAACATTATTTAATAAAAAAGTTTAAATTGTCACTCAAATTAAAATGAATTGTTAGTGAATATATAAACCAATTAAGTTGGTCTCACATAACAGCTTAAGCTATTGTGATAAAATAATCACTTAACATGGTATTAGAGTCAGTTTGTCTCGATGATTTGGGGCAGTGCTTGGTTATGTCCCTTTGCTCAATATGTCCATCAGATGTTCAGTCATTCTCTGGACTGAGGGGGGTGTGTCAGGAATCTCATATCGGACAACTATGAAGGCATTCAAGAATTTATAATAGTGTGCAAACCTTTCCTTCTTGAGCTAACTTTTGGGGGTGAATTAGGCACTTTCTAATACTAGCAGTGATTTCTATCCGGCAAGAAAATCAAAATTTATGCTTTTTCAACTATGTCCGGTTTATCTCATCAACATATTTATATAGGTTTTATATAAATGTATAGATAAGATAGGCTGAAACAGAGTTGGAACAATATAAATAGCATAGGTAATCACGTCCCGCCTAAACAAACATCCCAACACCAACAACATAGTTTTTCTTCTTTTTCCTCACTTTCTTTAAAATTAAGGAATAAATTACTTTTAACTTCATATCTCATAATTATTTTGGTTTTTATGACCTTAAAATTTACTTGATATTATTATTATGATTGCTGATATTTGTTTGTTATCAAGTTATATGATATCACACACTTTCAGAAGTCAGACGTGATGCCATTTTACCAACATTTTGCCCAAAACTAAACTCAGGGGTAAAGGGGATGAAATCACACACCAAGACTGACCATATTAATTCCCATGTGAGCTTTCATTACACAAGCAAGCAAGTAAGCCAAAAGTTTGTTGGGATTTGAGGTGGCACCTTTCCACAGTTGTGTCCCTCCATACCTTTATCTAATGGTTTGTATTTAGTTTCACCGTCGTCGCCATAAAAGATGAAGCCTCCTCTGTATGTCTATCAATATTCCTGTTCTTAGATTAATGCTATGTTTCATTAAGGGAAGGGTTACATATAGCTTAGCTCTCTCTACTTGTCTCCCAAAACCCTCCTATCGTATGGTTAAGCCATGGACTTAGCTCCTACCAAATCCCCTCCTCATGAATCTGATACTGATACAGAAGCCCCACTACCGAACCATCTCTACAAAGCCTTATCTCTCACCAACGCTTCTTCTTTAAAGACCTCCCATCACCAACCAACACCACCGTCCTCACTGCCATCGCACCACCACCACCAAATGGTTGTTTCTTACAAGGAATGTCTCAAGAACCATGCTGCTTCTCTTGGGGGTCTAGCTCTAGATGGTTGTGGTGAGTTCATGCCTACTCACACCTCACCTCGTGAATCCACCTCCCTCAAATGCGCTGCCTGTGGCTGCCACCGCAACTTTCACCGCCGGGAGCCGTACGCCGGCCACCTCCCAACAGCGTTGCTTCACTGGACGTCCAGTCCAAGTCCAATAAGCTCCGGTCCAAGCCCGAGCCCATCTTCACCAGCTTCACCAACCCCGCAAAACTCCATCTTCCCATCTGCTCCCCACATGCTGTTGGCTTTGTCCGCACCGTTGGATGAGAATCACAACTATCACACCAGTTCCCATCCAACGGTGATGAACCCACATGGCAAAAAGCGAGCAAGAACCAAGTTTTCCAAAGAACAGAAGCAAAAGATGCAAACTTTCGCAGAAAAGTTAGGGTGGAAGATGCTGAGAGGAAATGATGAGAGAATGGTTGAAGATTTTTGCAATGAAGTTGGTGTCAAAAGGAATGTTTTCAAGGTGTGGATGCACAACAACAAGCATAGGATAGAAAAGGGTCAGAGCTATGATTTCAACAGCACCACCAAGTTTGATATCAATGGAGGCAATGGAATTGGGTTACAGACCAAAGTTTCCAGCGAGAACAAGGACAATGACAACAATGTCAAGAGCAGTAGCTACGACAGCTTTGACAGGTTCCAGATTAGGACAAAAGCCGATGATGCTACTGATGGGTCTTCACCTTCAACGTGAGGGAAAGATTGAGACTTTACTGTTGAGAGCAGAAATAGAAGGTAGTAGACATGGAAAAATCTATTCTTTTTTCATTGTTAATTTACTTCTTTGTTATTGCAGTGTTAACTACTGACTAGTCGTTAGTGATTTACTGGTTAAAAATGGAGGTGGAGAAGAGGGGGCAGATACTTACATAAATATTTACTATGTTATCTGTTAACTGCGCTTAATTTTCTCATTAAAAGATTCCATTTTGGTATCCTTTCTATCACACATGTACTGTCATCTTCTTCTACATTTTCATTACATCGTCCAGAAATGTAGTATTAAAAAGTCGGAAAGATCGCTATCTTAATATCATGCATGGTTCCAAGTAGATAATTTTAGTTAATCAGCTTGAACAGTTCCCTTATTGGTTAGTGTTTGATTAAAATATGTTTTCTTTTAACTTGGAAGAGAGTTCATTTTCTCAGTTATTACCTATTTTCTTAAATCTTATACACATGGGTGGATAAAATTAAGTGAATGATATCTAACGAGAACCCCAACCCTTTCCTTTAGGTAGAGGAAAGACAGTACAGGAGAAAAGAAACGAAACAGCCTCCTTGTTTGTCTGTAGCGGAGGCATATCGTTTTGAGTGTGCAATTTGTTCTGACACATGTCAGCTGTAATCATGTCATTAAACAATTCCGTTCATAATACATGTGTAAACATTTACACACAACATAAGCGTTTCCTTGCAAGAGATGGATGGATTCCAATGGAGTTTGGTGCATCGATCTTGGCTTGGAAAGTAACAACAATGGGATTTGCTATTAGATCTTGGCTTGGAAAGTAACAACAATGGGATTTGCTCTTATTCTTACTTATTATGGAAGTGTGACTGTTGATCATTAGACGAAAAGCATTAAACTTCAGAGTTTCGTGGCATTCCATAGCAATTTTATATGTTATCTTGTGATCCGATGAGCCTTGAAAGGCAAGCAGATCTTTTTGCTTAATTTATGTTAGGTGACATATGCACTGACCCGAAAGGACAGTGCACGCTCTTTCCTTATTTGGTGTCTGTACTCTTTAGCTTTATTAGTATTTTATTGCGAACTAGTATTAATTTAAGTGAAAAAATCCTTTCTCAGTATATCAATTTCAGGCTTTGCGAATCTGCCACATGTTGCACAATCTGCGTTTTCTTCAACTTTTATTCTGCTGTCAGTTCAGAGCCATAGGGGACGAAATAACCAAAACTCAAGAGACTAGCTAATCTGGTTAGGCGATAATGGAGGAGTATATCATTACTCATTGAGATTTTAATCCTGAAAAGTGTTTTAAGAAGAAGAAATTGAGTTGCCTGTCCAAGAGCGAATTCTATGAATCAAAAAAGCAAAAGCCCTTGTCTTCTGGCCTTTTTTGGGATCTACTTGAAACTTTCCTAGGCTGGTACCGAGCTAAGTAAACTAACCGATGATCTGACCGAGGCTTTTCACTTCTCTAATAGTCTTCTGATTCACGAATCACTTCTCTAGTTTCACAAGTATAAGGGTCTAGTACTTGGGAAATCTCTGGACAATGGGATTGAACTTTTGTTTTGCTGAAACTGAGAGAGTCCAATCCTCAACTTCATCACTTATGTTTGGAATGGCAATTGTTTGTTTAAGTACGAGAGCCTACCAACTAGTATGAGTTGAAGGCATCTTTTGTCTCCACTGGTTTCATGTTCAAGATAGAGGTAATCAATCCCCTTTATGCTGGATGAAGCTAAAGTGAATCTAACAAGACAGACATCATGTTTCTGTTCATGGAGTATATTTATAGTTTAAATCAATGGATGAAATTAACTTAAGCATTTCCTATGAGTTAATGTAGATTGCTTTGGATATGAAATGATGGACTTAATCATTTCCTACGAGTTAA
Organism: Erythroxylum acuminatum; assembly: GCA_026284645.1. Lineage (NCBI taxonomy): Eukaryota > Viridiplantae > Streptophyta > Magnoliopsida > Malpighiales > Erythroxylaceae > Erythroxylum > Erythroxylum acuminatum. The sequence goes on from JANKOD010000001.1 coordinate 2,037,525, forward strand.
TGTAGATTGCTTTGGATCTGAAATGATGCACTTAATCCTTTTCTTTTGACATTATTGGTCTATGAAGACGAAGCTATTTTGTCCACGTCCCAATTGTCCAAGGTTGATTAGGGTGTGGCAATTTTATCCATATTAATAGATTGATGTTGCTTGGATTTTGTCTTTTGAGAATTTTACACGAGAACAATCCTTAAAGTTATGTTAAACATGTCTTAACATAGGGATAAGACTCTTTTCAAGATAATTCATCCTCCTGTCTACATCTCTCTTTCTTTTTCAATCGAAGCATATAACTTTATTTTATCTTTAATTGTTATGATAAGAAGTCCTTGAAGATTAGAACCTTAAATGCAGTCAGTCCACAAAATCATATATACCAATGAAGCAACTAAAATAAGGTGAGGAATCAAACAAGTGTCAAGGTGAAATCTAAGATAAGTTGAAGTTGAAATCAAACATGATGAGGCCAAGCTCTCAAATCTTCCATGCAGATTAGGTCCACTTCAGGTTTGGTAATTTTCGTTATCTGAATTTGACCCCATATGTACAACAGATGTCTTGAAGGTTTTCGATTTTTTCATTTCCTAATTTTAAACAATGAGAAATCTAAAACTTGTACTTAGGTAGTTCTATACGTATAGATCTCACCAACTAACAAGCGTTGTGGTGATCAAACTAGGTTATTTACTGATTTCAATGTTCACCAAATGACTTATAACCTAAAATATTAGATGCAAGTGTTGGCGACTCTTTAAAAGATCAACCAAATATTAGTAACTAAAATATTCTTCAACTTCAACCGGTGAATCAATATAAGATTAAGAAACTTAATGAAACGAACACTAAGATTTACGTGAAAACTCTCCAATTTAGAGGAAAATTTATTTGCCAAACAGACAAGTAAATCTACTAAACTCAAATATGGACTCACAAAGTTTGATCTCTCATTCCACAACAACAAATTGTCTCACAAAATTTCAGGACTGAAACAAAAGTTGATGTAACAATCAACAGATTCTTAAACAAATCCAAAAAATAATAAAAAGGGATGAGAATACTAAACTACTTGTCCTCTCTCAATTTTTCTTCAATTTTGGACATTATACTTGCACTCTCATGCAAAACCTAAGTATTTTTCTCTTTTATATCACGAAATAAATTTTTCTGCATCATACACGGTCACATATACGATCATGTAAGTGACTTTATCTCTTCGGTACCATCTCACTCGTAGATGTAAATAGTCACAGAAAGATACACGATTGTCACACACTGTCGTGTATGTCATGAATATAAGCGTGTTCACAACCATATATATCTTCGCTCTTCACATCCTTCCTCGGGAGTGCGCGCCTCGCGCGCACCGCTTCGCACTCGCAACGCGGCCGATTTTTGTTTTCCTCCCCTGATCCGACCTCTCTCCACTCTTTTAGCCATAGCTTTTTCGTCCGACCTTCGATTGACCTGATTTTTGAAGCGTTGGATTCCGCGAGCACGCACCGCGTCGCACTCGTGACGCAGCCAATTTTTGTTTTTCTCCCCTGATCCGACCTCTCTCCACTCTTTTGGCCATAACTTTTTCATCCGACCTCCGATTGACCTGATTTTTGAAGCGTTGACTTATACGGTTGATCCACATGGTCATGTAAGTGTAGAATATGGGTGTGTGTCACTCAACACTGATGTGTTGTTTACACGATTGAAATACACGGCCATGTAAGTTAAGGGCACTATTAAAGACTGATTCAAAATTCAAATTTTTTGTTCAAAATTTTCCAGATTCTATTGTTGCTAACTTTTTGCTCAAGTTTGTTCCTAATATCTCTCTTATATGGTTGAGGAAAAATAGATTTTTTTCTATCGCTGCTATAAATGCCTATTTAAAGGCTAGTTGACTCAATAAAGAGGTGTACAGGGAGAATTTATTACTTGCAATTTTAGTCCATTAATTGTTTCCGATACTACATATTTCTTTCTCATTCTTTGGGTTGATTTACCTTGTGTTTTAGCATTGTGGTATTAGAGTCAGTTAAATGCCCACCAACAACAACACAATAAGTGTCACTCAGAAACAGATCCCTATTTGTAAAGGGGAAAATTATCTGTTATGGAATATTAAGATGAAGACCCTGTTCAAATTGCAAGATCTTTGGGAGCTGGTTGAAAGTGGATACCCAGAAACTGATGATGAGGATAAGCTGTGAGAGAACAGCAAGAAGGACTCCAAGGCACTATTTTTAATACAACAAGTAGTAGACGAGAGTATTTTCTCTCGAATTGCAGCAACGAATACAATAAATGCAGCTTGACATGTATTGAAAATAGAATATCAAGGTGATCCAAAGGTACTAGCCATTAAACTTCAAACTCTTAGACATGAATTTAAGAATTTACAAATGAAACATGGGGAATTTGTGCAAGATTTTCTATTTAGAGTCTCAAATATTGTTAATCAAATGAGAAATTTTGATGAACAATGTCTTGATAACATAGTTGTGGCTAGAGTATTAAGGAGTTTAACTCCAAAGTTTGATCATGTAGTGGCCGCAATAAAGGAATATAAGGATTTATCTGTTTATCATTTAATCAACTAATAGGTTCTTTGCAAGCACATGAGGCAAGAATAAATAGATTAGTAGAGCGGGGTGAAGAAAAAACTTTTTAGGTGAAGGGAGAGGCCTTTTTTAAAGCAGAAACATTACCAGCATCTGGGTATGGAGGCCGTGGTAGAGGAGGATATCGAGGCCGAAGTGGTTATGGACGAGGACAAAGGCAATCCATCCAATGTTATAATTGCAACACTTTGGTCATATTCTAGCAAACTGTTGGGAAAATGAGAAGCAAGCAAACTATGCTGAACAAGAACCCAAAGAGGAGGAGTTGAGGTTGTTTATGGCAAAGACTAATGATGTGCAGATCTCTAATAACATTTGGTTCTGTGATAGTGGTTATTCTAGTCATATGACAGGAGAACGATTACTCTTTAAAGAACTTGATGAGTCATACAAAGTTATCGTGAGAATTAGAGATGATAAGAAAGTACAAGTTGAGGGCAAAGGAATTGTGGAACTCAGTTGCAGTCATGGTAATGTAAAACTTCTTTATAATGTTTGCTTTGTCCCTAGTCGATCGCAGAACCTTTTAAGTGTAGGATAGTTGTTTGATGCTGGATTTTCTGTTCTGTTCAATGATGCTAAATGTGTGATTAGACACAAAAATTCAGGTCAAGTAGTAGCTAAAGAGTCTATGACACATAACAAATTGTTTTCACTTGATCAGTTTAGAATTACAAATTATGCACTTATAGTAAAAAGATACAGACGAGTCAAGATTATGGCATTTAAGATATGGGCATTTGCATGAAAAGGGATTAAAATTGCTCTTTCAAAAGGAAATGATGCATGGGCTACCTAAGATTGAATCCTTGAGTTTATGTGAAGGTTGCATTTATGGAAAACAAAGTAAAAGATCATTTCCTATAGGGAAGTCTTGGAGGTCATCTTGTTGCTTAGATCTTGTACATGCTGACTTCTGTGAACTTATGAAAATTGAATCCTTTGGTGGTAGTCGATATTTCTTGTTGTTCAAAGATGATTTCAGTTGTATGAGTTGGGTTTACTTCTTACAAGACAAGTTTGAAATGCTTAAGACGTTCAAGAAGTTCGAGGCACTTGTTGAGAGCAAAGTAGAAATTAGTTAAAGATTTTACGTACTGATAGAGGTAGTAAATTTTCGTAGCATGATTTTAATATGTTTTGTGAAGAGTATGGTATACAAAGGGAGTTAACAGCACCATACACACCAAAACAAAATGGTGTAGCAGAATGCCAGAACCGTTCAGATGGCGAGGAGCATGCTATAAGCTAAGAATCTTTATAATCAATTTTGAGAAGAGGTTATTCCTACAGCAGTATATCTACTGAATTTATCACCAACAAGAGCTGTGATGGATCAAACTCCATATGAAGCTTAATTAGGTAGGAAGCCCTCGGTAAGCCATTTGAGGAATTTTGGTTGCAATGCCTATGCCTTAATTGATTCACAAAAATGCAGCAAACTTATGAGAAGTCTTTCAAATGTACTTTTGTTGGCTATTGCTCTAATTCCAAAGCATACAAGTTGTATAATCCTATTAATGGTAAAGTAATCATTAGTAGGAATGTTGTCTTTGATGAAGAAGTAGGTTAGATTTGGCATGAAAATGAAGAAGGTGTTCAGCTTGAGGAAGATGAGGCACCAACAACCACAACTCAACAACAACAAGCTTCACCAAACTCTCCTACTTTGTCTTCCCCAACATCACCTGATTCAACATCATCTAATGAGACGCCTACAAGACAATTTAGATCATTGAGAGAAATATATGCAACTAAAAAAGCTATGTTTGTTGTTGATCCAACTACATTTGAGGAAGCAATACAAAAAGAAGAATGGAGTAATGCAATGAAGGAAAAACTTGCAACAATTCATAGAAACAAAACATATGAACTTGTGGATCTTCCTGAAGGAAAGAAAGAAATCGGAGCAAATTGGGTTTTTAAGACAAAATACCATGCAAATGGCACTGTAGAAAAGCATAAAGCTCTCCTTGTAGCAAAAAGATATTCATAACAGAAAGGAGTGGATTATAAAGAGACATTCTCTCATGTTGCTCGCGTTGAGATGATAAAAACTATCATAGCCTTACAACTCGAGTAAATTGGCAGATTTATTAATTTGTGTTTTCTATTTATGGTAGACGTTATAAAGGTCTTCTTAAGCATTGAGCTTACCTGCAAGTCGTGCCTACTCCTTTGCACGATAATATTACTTAGGTCCATTTACCAATACTCAGCCTTCCCCACGTGATCGTCGACCAACAACCTTATTCTCGAATGCCTCACGGCCCTTGCAGTGTTTAACTTTCACACTCGCAATAAATTATGGAAGTAATAGAATATTCAAAGGCAACAATAATGCAAGAAAGAGATATAACAATAATGTCAATCTTTATTACTTCCCTCAAAGTATAAAATGATGCTCTCTCAATCTCATAGTGTCTCTCGATCTCTATATGTGAGAAGCAAGGCTCAAATGAGTTATATATAAGCATCAAGGCTTGAGGGTCAAGTTAGAATCCTAACAGAACTATATTACCTAAGATCACATTTTATCTTATTAAATGACGTAATTATCCTTTAAGATAACATCCTCATCTAATTAGGATTCTATCTGATAAGGTCTATCTACATCCTAATTAACAAGATAAAATATTACACATGATCTATCCCTATCTACGAAAATGTCCACTATCTTTAGACGATCCTCCCACACGGTCTTTGTCCTTTAGAACTGATGTTTATCCTCTGTGATTTTATTCGTCGCATCATCCAAGATCTCCCCACGATCTCTATCCATTGATGATGAGTCATCTAAGCTAAAGCCAATCATAGCACACTGGTTCGATCCAATGCTTACCAATGTCAAGTCCATTAGCTATGGTCCGTTTATTTGAGCGTTCACTAAATCCTTAGTCTATTAAGTATTAAGAACTTAGCCTTAGTTGTGTCAGCTCGTATAGGGTCTGAAACTTTACCAAAACTCACATCATGCTTGATCTAACTTGCTAAGTCATCTTGGAGCTTTCCCATGCTTCTTTTATACATGTAATCTAGCTAACCTTCCACCCAAGATCCATCTCCAGCTAGCTGTGAAGTGCCTTCATGTGCTAAGGAGCCAACAATAAGTCATTAAGATTATGTAGGTTTAAATTTAATTTGATTTCTTCCATGTGGATATTCACAATACTTGTTATTAATAATGATGATGCTTTTTTAATCATATCCATTTAGTATTTGATGCAATGTATATTTAATTATGTATTAAACATCAATTTCTAAAAATGAATTTCTGATAGCCAGTCTTACCGATTCTGATGAAGATTATATTATCGTAGAACCTCAGAAACAGAACTCAAGTTTATCGTACGACGAGGTGTTATCTGGCATGGATTTAGCTAAGGTTGAACATCATCATGAACAGGAAGTTACAGGTCATGACAAAGCAGAACTTGAAACTTGGAATGTTGACGACAGCAAAAAACGTAGCTTGAAACCCAACTCCTTCTCTGATGCGCACGACAGTGCAGATTTCTCGAAAGAGCACAAGGACGTAATCGAACAGCTTAAATTGGAACTGAGAAGTGCGACAAAGGGTGGTCTTCCAACGATTTTAGAAGAACCGGAGACCGAGGAATTGGAGACGCCAAAGGTAGTGTCAAAGCTTAAGCCTCTCAAGATTGCAGAACGTACTGTACTGAACATCTCATGGAGGAGATTCAAAAGGTTAACAAAAGCTATTCAGACAAAATGCGGAAATTGGACACCTTAAAGTTTCAAACCATGCAAGCGTATGGTAAGTTTTAGTAAAATCCTATATGCTCTCGTCTCCACAACATGAACATTAGTGACCCAGCAGGTTTAGAAATTCTTGGCTTTGCAGAACGGCTATAGTTGCATAAATCATTTCAGAATGAGGTTTTTGATTTCGACATTGATCACCAAAATAAGTAGTATTTTTTTTCTATATTATAATAATTTAATATATGATAAATATTTTTTGATATATTTCATTTCTTTGAAAAATTGATTTGTTAAATAATCCTCAAGTAATTTAAAATATATTATTTTTTAGATTTAAACTTAGCCATTTGGTTCCATTTTTGTTATTGTTTCTAATTTTCAGATTTTGTTTTTGTTTTCTATTTTTCTTTCAAATAAAAACATAGTTATAATAATTATATATTAATAAAATTTAAAGATAAATTATTTTTATTTTAATCTTTTATATAATATTTCTTAACAAATTATGGATAAAAGTATTTTATTCTATTAAAATAAATAATTTAAAAATTAAATTTGTATTTATAAATTAATATTTATTTCAAATATATTTAAATTATTATTGAAATATATATATTTTAAATATATTTAATTAAAAATTAAATAATATATATTTAATTAGTAATTCAGATTATAAAAAAATAGAAATGAAACCAAAAACGTTTTTTTATAACATTCATAATTTTTGAAAATATAAAGAAAACAAAACCAAAAATTAAAATTAAAACTCAAAAAATATTTTTTTACTTGATTTGAAAATAAAATATAAATATAAACAAGCCCTTAAAATCTTGAGAAGCATTTAATTTCCTTGCATATAATATTATATGAATATGAACTTTTGGGCTTGTATTTGGATTGTATTTCCTTAATCTTATAAGGCTCCAACCCGAATTGAAATCCAAACCATCAATTTTTATGATCTCAGCCGTTGTTTAAAGCCAATTCAGACCGTAGGATCTAGGGTATCAATTAGGTCTCCGCCATTTATAACCTATTGTTCTCAGCAATCATGTCTTCACTCTCATAAACCCTAGAGAGAGAGCGAGAGTTGAACAATGGTTCAGCGTCTTACGTATCGCAAGCGGCATAGCTATGCCACCAAGTCGAACCAGCACAGGGTAGTCAAAACCCCAGGTCAGCTCCCAAATTCTCTGCCCCTACGTTTTGATACGCCATTTTCAAAAGTTTGATTCTTTCACGTCGATATTGGTGGAAGTTTTCTGATCTTGAAAATGCGTGTTATTGGCTTGTTTTAAGTCTATATTTGTGATTTTGTGATGTGAGTTTGAGGTGTTTCTGATGGAATTCGTTGGGTTGTTTGTATTAGGAGGTAAGCTGGTGTATCAGACTACTAAAAAGAGAGCAAGTGGCCCTAAGTGTCCTGTTACTGGCAAGAGGATTCAAGGGGTATGTTTCATTTTCCTTGTTTTGTTTGACTAGATGTATCTGTTGCTTTCCCCATACTTTTGTGAACCTGGGTAGATGAGTAGCTTTGATGTCTCTGATTTGTACAAAAATCAGCATTGAGGTTTGAGAAAGGATTGACCAAAGTAATTGGGCTCCACAAATGGAGATAAGAGCATAATCAAATTCGAGTGTTTCTTTTCCAATTATTTGTGCTTTACGGTCTACAATTGATTTGCCCGATTGATTCTGGACGATACAGTTTCAAGCAATGCCAACTTCTCGTTCTAAAGAATTAACCATTAAGTAATCGTTATGGTTAAATAAACTATCATAAGAAAGAATAGATTGTACTTTTCAAATTATATATTTCACAAGGCACAGTTTTTAATCCTTCAATCTGCACAATTGATCTAGACATGTCTATTACTCTGTTGACTTTTATGAATAGGGATCTTGCTTGTTTCTATTTCTTGCACTTTTGATTTCCTCTCTTCCAGTAATCGTGCTTCTCCTTTGATTTTGTGTTCTGAATTGAAAATTATATCTGATTCTGCATCTATTGTCCTCAAACATATCATCTGATGAAAATAGGTATTCAAGAAACTGTTAACCACTTGAAGAATATGTTTAAGTTGGATTCCTTTTTTCTTGTCCTAATATGCAACAGTTGTCTGATATACCTTTGGAGTGCAATTTAGCCAACTGTGTAATCTATGCATTCATTTTAGAACCTGTAATCATTTTCTGGTTTTGAATTATCGTGTTGTTTGTCTGCCTACAGATTCCCCATTTGAGACCTGCTGAATATAAGAGGTCAAGGTTGTCAAGAAATCGAAGGACTGTGAACCGTGCATATGGTGGAGTATTATCTGGTGGTGCAGTAAGAGAAAGGTGTGTTAATAGTATTTGCAAGGATTCTATACTTACTTTGGACTCCTTAGATAGAGTATGCTTAATGCCTGGTTAATATTTCTTCTTTTTATAGGATTATTCGTGCCTTTTTGGTTGAAGAGCAAAAGATTGTGAAAAAGGTCTTGAAGATTCAAAAGGCAAAGGAAAAGCAGGCATCCAAGAGTTGAGATGGAAAAAATACTTTGACGAGGGTGGGCTTGAGAACCAAAAGACTATAGTGAATCGTGGAGAGGACTTTATGTGTTACATTTTGAATCTGTATTTTTCTTTTGATTGTTGGAAGTTGGAGATAAGATTTTCTATTAATCTTTTTTTTTATATTATTTCTCTGATATTTGATTGTGCTACAATTTTGTTCTCTTCTACCGTAAGACTTTTGTTTTCATAACATTATACTGGTTGAGTTACTGATTTAATGTCTTTCACCGAAACTACCATGTACAATGAGGTTCTCTGATGCTGCTGATCTTATTTAGCAATGATTAAAATGGTGGTCTACTGAAGTTAATTGGTGCCTGGTTGCACGTATTGTTGGAGTACTGGCTTTTTAATCTGCGATAGAACATCTGTCTTACTCTTTTTGTAGCCCTATTTTATTGTTCACAACATTGACATTGGGCACTTTCAAAGTTGACATATCTCCAATCTTTTTGGACTTATTTTCAACACCAGCATACCTTAAATTTTGAGAACAACTGGAGAGCAAGGGGCTTGGTGTATCATTTCTAAACAATTACAAATTTGAGCGCACAAAGCTTTAAACGTCAACAATATCCAATATTCATTAATATAGGTTTGAATATCAACAATGTCAATTAAAAATATTACTCTTTCTAGTATCAAGGTCGCTCCCCTTATAAAGAGTATACCATGTAATGTTAAGTTGTAAACTAAGAGTATGTTTAGTTGAGGGTTTATTAATATAATGGAATGGAATGTAATATTATTCTATCGTTTGGGATGATGGTTTATAACGGAATGAAGTGGAATAAAATGGAAGAGGAGAGTTTCATATTACATTTCATTCCATCCTATACAGTAAAAATGAAAAATCTCCAATTTAGGAGGTTTAAGATGAAATGTAAAATGATAAACAACTTTTCATTATATTACATTATGAACCCTTCATCCAAACAATATTTCACTATATTACATTATGAACTCTTCCATCTTTCTCAAACAACAATTTTCTAATATTACATCCATTTACATTCTATTCCATTAAAAAATTTACGTCCAATCAAACATAGCCTAAGGAATACAACCTATAATACCAAGTTTACCAAGTTGTAAATTAACAGGCATGCCAAGCAATTTTTATTTATGATATTTAGAATTTCACATGTAATAACATAAATTTTAATAGAAATTAAACAGACAACTTTTATTTATGATATTTAGAATTTCAAAAGTTACAATACAAATAGATGTAAATCAAGTTTGATCTGAGTTGAATCTAAAAGTCTTGTTCTCTTTTGCATCCCTCCCAGTGTAGAAGGTAGATGAAGTGCTGCCATTTTCATCATTTTATTGCAATTCTCTCAATTAAAAGATCATTTTAATTTGAAAATTATATTTGTTTTTGTGAGTTATTTAGCCTCATTATCTGAACATTTTTTCCTTCTTGTTTATATATGATGATAACAACGATGAATTAATGTATCTATAATTTCAATTAGTAATATAACCCGTTCCATATTCTTTTGACTTTTAAGGTAATCAATTGAGCCAATTAACTCATTAACTATGAAAATGCCTTGACTTATGTCAACTTGAGATATTACAACAGATCTTGAATACAATCTTGTTTCATTCCATTTAACACATGCAATTGATCATTGAAATCAGGCACAAAGATTGACTTAATTGTCTTCTGGAACACAAATTTTAAATAACATCCTTTCCATTTTTCTCTCTAATTAACACAAATATGTCTTACACGCGTTCTATTCTTAATATTTAATGAAAGTGTTTTGATTGCATTAAGCATATCCTGATTAACCTTACAAACCAAATCAAATAGTAATGAAAATGTACCTTTTGCATGTTAGATATGAATAAGTTGTTGAATCGAAAAAAAGAAAGCATGCTTAGTTTGGAGAAACGATAGATTTCAAAATTTTTTAAGAAATCATTTTGCAGCGGAAGCAACATATCCAAATCAACATGCCAATCCATACATGATATGGTATAAGGATAATAAAACATAAACAAGATCAGGAGTATTACCG
>JANKOD010000001.1:2119721-2135502 GCA_026284645.1 Erythroxylum acuminatum
TTATTATTATTATTAATTTTATTATACAAAATTAATTATCTTATTATTATTAATAATAACAACAACAACAACATTATCGGTATTAATACAAAAACCCTTGTCTTATTTGTAACTTTTAGTTAAATTAAGCTCATAATTGTCATATATTTCTTATAATATTTTAGTTTTTATTTTCGGCTTGAAGTCTAAATATGTTAAATAAAACAGAATTTAATTTATTTATTTTTAAATTAAAATTAATATATAATAAATATAGTTTTAAATCGTTCAAAATTAATCCAATTTAGGTTCAAGCCAACTATGATCTTATGCCCTTTTTATAACTTAATTTGTACAAACTTAAACTTAATCTAACTCAATAAGTTTAATGGATTAAATCCAAACTTTAAAAAGTTTTTATTTAAAATTATTATTCAAATTTAAAAGAGGTTTATTAAAATTAGGATTAAGAAATTAGGTCTTACCGTCTTAGTTGATAAAAAATTTTCAAAAGTGTTTGTAAAGATAAAAATTATGAGTTCCAATTTATAAATTAATATTTTTAAAAAGAAGGTTTTTAACTTTTGTCTCCTTAAAAAAATTTGTTTATTGACGATTATATTAAATTTTTACCTAAATAAATGCCTTTTGTTAAAATCAATGTTTTAATAATTGAACCAGAAGTTAAATCGGTACGACAAGAAGTTAAGGTCTAAAAGTTTCAATTAGAATTAGATAGTCATAAAATGAGTTAAATATTAAATAAAATTAAAAATTTTAAAATATGATTTAAAGAGATTCTTCTTATTTATCGAAGAATTTGAAAAATAATTAAAGAAGAGAATGTTAAGTAAAAATTAATTGGTTTATTTTGGTTTCTAATAACTTATTAATTTATAAAAATTGATTAATTAATAAATAAATTGATCGATTTTTAACAACAAGAGTTAAATTGAACTAGAAAATTAAAAATTAAACTGAAAAATTAGACAGTTTAAGATTTTTACAGTTAAGCTAATCGAATCAGATTAATTTTTTAATTATGGGTTAAAATTGATCAAAACATATTTATAATTGAAGGTTAAGAGTAATAGAATAATTAGATTAAAATATCTTGCAACTTTGAAATCTTGACAAAAGTTTCTCACTAGCACACCAGTCAACGACCCATACACACGCTGATCTGTTTTCTCTCGTTTACTTTTAAATCTACACGTCAAAGGCCCTACGGCTTTTTATTCGCTTTTCCTTCTACCCTAAGAAACCACTTCGCCGGTCCTGTCGCCGTCGTCGTTGCCGGAACAGCCTTCCCACAGCTGTTTTCCCTCGTTGCACCAGATTGATGTGTGTATTCATGCAACGCTGACTTTCCATCAGTCCATCTTCTTCTTCAATCAGGTTATTAGTTACTGCGTTAACTACACGCTTTAGGATAGCTTGTTTCGGAATTGTCGTCGGTCTTTTGGATTCGCTTATGAATTCTATTGATTCTTGGGGATAATTTTGCGAAACCCAGAAAAAAATTTCGCTTCTTTGCTTTAACGAGTATTCCTTTTGTTGTTTTTGTCGGTTGAAAAAGTTATTCCTTTTAAAGCTTTCTTGTTGTTTCGAGGCGGAAATAATTCTTCCTGAAATTCTCTTTTGGGTTTATAATATGGGATTTGATTACAGCCCCATTCATAATTAGTGGGTTGTTAAAATCTTGGGCGGGTAAATTGTGAATTGTGCTCCTGTTCCATGCTTTTGATTGTGCATCTTCATAGTTCATAAAGTTATGCTCTGGTTAGTAGAATGGTCCTTCCCGTGTTGTTTTTATCAACTCCTTTTCTCCTCTTCTCTTATTTTTACTTTTATATTTGCATGGTCACTATGATTAATCATTCTTTAATGAATTCACCTTGTTTATGGACTTGACTTAATTAAGCCTTCTTTTGCAGGGAAGTTGTGAAGTGTGTTACTGTAAATTGTTCCTCGCCCATTTCATCTTTCTAATTAGCCGATTTTTAGGAGCCAAGTATCATCACCTTGTTATTCACAAGTAGAAGTTATATATGGACTTAAATCAACTGCCCGCTATGGAAGATATCTCAACAGGTCTGCAGAGATATACTGTTCCTTCAAGTTAACTTTCTGTCTATTCTGTTCCTGCAATACCCATCTGTCATTCCAGCTATTTGTTTAGTGGCGTATATTTACATGCTCCCTAGTACCTGTACCTGTTCTATGCGTTACTTTAGAAGCTAACAGCTGGAAAAATAAACTCCACTTTTGGCAAATTTTCGTGGTTCTCAATTTTCATGCTGTTGACAATGTTCACCTCTATGCTACACAGAAGAAACTGTAAAACAAGTAGTGGTGTCTCAGGCTATCAAAGGAACAATGCAGGACAGAACCAAGGGAAAGGGTGGCCATAGAGACTGGCTTAGTGAGATGCCTGATGATGTTCTTGTCAAAATTTTTTCACATCTAACTCTTAAGGAAGCAGCAAGGTGTAGCATACTATGCAAAAGGTTCAGGAATCACTGGAGTTATTTTTGCGACTTAAAACTCTGGCCCTTCACAGGGAGGACTAACTGATGTAACTGGGATATGACTAATGTTCTAGATGTTGCAACATCAACTGGATGAGCCATGTCTTTGAAGATCTGTGAAAGCTTTAACATCAGTGATAATAGATGAGCTGGATCTAGTTTTTAACAATCTGTACTCCATTAGTAACGTCTAGCTTTCCTGTGAATAACCTTTTTCTTTATTTCGTGTAGGTGGTCCAATTGAATTGATATCATTTTTTAGAAGCCTTCTGATTTTATCCCTTGGAGAGTGTTTTTGTAGTTAGTATTATTCATCACTTGGAACGTTGAGTCATAAAAGTCTTTCAAGACATCATAGCCGGCTCAATTGGTCGCAGTGGTTGTTGGAATTCAAGCTGACGACCATAATCATAAAATGAGAGTAGACGAGGTGTAGATCTATGCTCTATCAGTAACTTTAATTGTTTGCTGGGATTACTCTAAGCTGTTGTGTTTAGAGAGAATGTGTGATATCTACTTACTAGACAGTAAGGAAATTACTTAAAACTGGTGTAAGACTACGAATAACAATGGTAACAGAACACAGACAAGTGTCTGGGGAAGTTAGAAAGGAGAAATGGGAAAGGGAAGAAGGTTTCTTGCTTAAATTACCTCCAATAGTTGAAGCCTTTGGCATGCAATGTCAATGGTTGCTGTGGGGATGCATAGTTTGATATTTTTCACATGTACCAGCTCATTTTAATCATAATATTAAACAATTTCTTGCCATTTAAATATTATGCTCAGTAATATTCATGTGTTTATATGGAAACTGATTTCTTTGCTTCACCCAATCTCAACAGAACTAGGTTCTTTTTGTTGGAAATTTAGAATTCCCGAACCCACATCCAAAAATATTTGATAGACAAAAATATCAGAAAATAAATAAATAATAACAACATAAGAGAATTTACGTGGAAACTCTCAAACCGGAGAAAAAATCACGGGCAATAAGAAGAAAATCCACTATGTGAAAAATCCTTACAATTACACAATTTTTCCTTTCACCTAATCCCCCAATACACCAACACACCCACAAAGAAATACCCACAACAAACTCTCCAACTCTCACCTCAAAAGAGAAATTTAACTAGAGTCAAATTTGTCATACAAATCTTTGACTTTGTATTGGTGCATTAACTAAGGAGGTAGCAACCTTCTTATATAGGCAAAAGTCTTGCCCCAATTATTTTCCCCAACCAATATGGGACAAACAAAGGAGCCAAAACTCAACAATCTCCACCTTGGCGACTTTGGTTGATCCCACAATCACACTCCACCTTAATGAAGATCTCCTGAAAATAACATAACTTTCAATGTAGAGGATTATCATGCTTCACAGCATTATGCTTCACCATAAAAGCGTACCCACTCAGAATAAACCAATTCCAAGCCTTTTACTTTAGCACATATCGAAAATAACTTTGCTGAAAAATTATGGTACAACTCTAATGTTTGGCTTTCCTGGAAGTTCATCAGCCATCGACATAAATTTCACCACACACCTTACATTAATGTCAAACCAATGCCCGTGTGCAAACTTGTGAACCCGCTAACAGTAACACATCCTCTATCATAGCAATTTTGGGATTAGCGGCATGTCATGAGGATGTACATGCCCCTCCTTTTAGAGAACAAAATGATCATCCTTGGAAACAATGTTAGCGACATTGTCAGTCTCTCCATTAACTGACCCAGAGCCTCTTGCCGAATCCGCTCTATCTCTCGGATAATTTTTCTTTACGTGCCCAGATTGTCTACACGACCAACATACTATATTAGGGATTTGTCTGCCTTTCAATGCCTGGTGTAACCTTGACTGAATCAAAATGTCCTTGACTTGCACTTGCCACAAGCCAAAATTGATTCTTCCGTCGAATTTCTCCACCTCAAATCTAAGAGGATTCGAAGCGCTATTTCTTGACATTTTTCATATGCTCTTCTGCCTTGATGAATTTTATCGTAGAAATGTAAGTACACCAGGTAAGTTCCTAGGAAAGAGAGGTGGGTCACAAGGACACACTTAAATACCAAGTCTTTCCTTAGCCAGAACTTTCCTAGACATGTACTTCTACACTACCACACCAAAGCTCCACCGCACTAAATGAACCTTTCTCAAAAAACTCTTTTCTGATGTGGAAGATCAGTTAAAACTGCAACCACAGAGCATACTTAGAATTTTCAAGAAAAACATACCTTGACTGCGATACCACTTGTTGGAAATTTAGACCTCCCGAACCCACACCCAAGGATATTTGATAGACAAAAATATCAGAAAATAAATAAATAATAACAACACAAGAGAAATTACGTGGAAACTTCTAAACCGGAGAAAAAACCACGAGCGACAAGAAGAAAATTCACTATGTGAAAAATCTTTACAATCACACAATTTTTCCTCTCACCTAATCTGTCAATACACCAACACACCTACAAAGAAATACCCACAACAAACTCTTCAACTCTCACCTCAAAAGAGGAATTTAACTAGAGTCAAATTCATCATACAAATCTTTGACTTTGTATTGATGCATTAATTAAGGAGGTAGCAACTTCCTTATATAGGCAAGAGTCTTGTCCTAATTGTTTTCCCCAACCAATATGGGACAAATAAAGAAGTCAAAACTCAACACTTTTTCGGTATCGGAAACAACTTTTCTATTAGTTAAAAATAAGATTGCATACTATTTCTATTTAAAACATGGTCTACACATATATTTATGATCGAAACATATGCTTCATATAGTGTATATGAACCTCATATAAATGCCAAAAATTTCAATACAAACTAGGAATTTAGTAGAAGTTTAAACCTTGACAACAATTACACTGCTTTAAACACATACTATCTATCATATATTACTCATAGATACGGTCCATATGTTCCATTAAGATTTCTACCTCTTCTTAGATTTTGTAAAGACATATTAAAGTAATGTTGACCAATTAGATAGAGTCTAAAGTATGGATGTAAACTACAAATTGTTCCAAACTAATGGAACATGAGATTTAAGTAAATCTCCTAATTATTGCACAAAATTACGTTAATCTATTAATCACGTACAGGAATTGATTGAAATGTTTATTATCATTGCACAAATTTTAGTTTTTCTCATTAGCAATACCAAAGTTTCAATGGCAAGTTTTAGTTTTTCTCATTAGCGTTTCAATGCACTTGCAAGTTGCAATGAATTGAATTTATCATCTAAAAAGGAAGTTAAAAAGCTTATCTTTTTCACTATGATAACCAAACATTCCACTCTGTTAATGCCTTCAGCGCAGATGCTTTGATCTGAACTGTGTACTTTACACGTGCTCTGTTTTTCAAACACTTGGAAAATCTAATCTTGGACCAGGAAAGAGACCAAATGGAGACGGGACAGGAGACCGATAGGATGACAACCCGTGCAATAAAAGCATGACACTTGTCTATTTAATGTCTAAACTACCTCAGGAGGCAAAGACAATAGCACCAAAAAAGAAAAACCGTTCTTTGCTTGCAACTTTGTCACCGGAATTCATCAATCATCATTCATCTACGTGATGTAACCTTCTCTCTGTTAGTTTGCTTATAAGATTAACTTGGCGTTTTGGCAAGCGAGATCTTCTATTAGGTAAGGTTGTTCTTTGCATTACAGGGCTTGAAGCCACTGGTTCAATCATGTAGGGAAATGGGTTCTTGAAGCTGAATGATTTAGATTTCTCTCCTCGACCCAGATGAGTTGGTTGTGGGCTGTTAGTTGGGACTCGAATTTTTGTTGGTGCAATGTCTCCGTATAAGCACAATGGTGATCTGTTATTGTCTGAGAGAAGAGGCATAATTGGTGTTGTGGTTAATTCCTTTGGTCGAATTGAACCTGGTTCTCGGGTCTTTCGAAGAGGGAAAAGGTTTGGTCGGATAATTAAACCAAGTTTTTTGATTTGGATTTTGCTGTCTGCTGCTCTCTTCTTGATAACTTTCGCACTCCTTAGCTTGAAATTGTTGTTTTCCGGTGAGTTCTTGATACATTCAATTGAAAAGAAATCTCCTTTTCAGTTTTGCCGTTGCAAATGTGGTGGAATTTTCCCATTTTGCTTCGAGTTTTGTGCTTACTATTGGGTTCTTATGATTAAAATTATGTATTTTCTTGTGGATTTTTGGTTTATTGGTAGATAATAATGAGAGTGGTATATCAACTGCACAAGAGGTACGAATTGGCGGGCATGGACTAACTATCGCTACATCCATACAGGAAGTCGGACAAGAGACCTCTGGATCTATTGCTGTGAGAACAACTAATGGCAAGAAGCGTAAGAAACGTAAGAGAAAACATGCGGGAGCTTGCTTGTGATCCTTTCATTGTGTTTGTTCCTTCTGTTATATATTGGTTTCTTCTTCATTACACAATGTTCATGCTTAAGTTACTTCTGTTGAAAGTCTTTTAAGTTCTTCAAATCCATATATTTCCCAGTGATTCTTGTTGACAAATCTTTTCTGCTGTAACTGGTCAGATTTTCCTTGTGAAGTCACATTATCGAAATCGGTGGATTACATTATTGAACCGAAGGATATTAGAAATTTCACCAATTTTGCGCTTGAGTATGTGGTCGAGGAGGAGAAACCACCGGCAAGCAATGTTTTTAAGTTTAGATTTGGGGGGCAACAGACCTTTGAGGAAAGGGAGAAATCTTTCTATGCTAGAAATCAAACACTTCATTGTGGCTTTGTTAAAGAATCCTCTGGACCTCCTACCCCTGGGTTTGATTTGGCTGAAAAGGACAAAGCATACATGAGTACCTGCAAGGTTGCAGTATCTTCTTGCATTTTTGGGAGTTCTGACTTTCTGAGGAGGCCTACAAGCAAAAAGGTAAACCGCTTGTTCTGTAAAATTTCCTTCCTGAATCATTGTCCTAGGGAGGGTATTTTGATCAATCTTGTTTCTTCTTACATGCTTCTGTTGGCTTTACGTTATACTTTTTTCAGGAAAAAGAAAATCATCATGGTGTTTCATTTGCGTATGTAGTCTTCCTGTTTTGATTGGAGACAATGAATGAGCCTGAAGTGGATAAAAATGCATATAAGTTTAATGTGGCAGTAAAATCCTTGATATAGTTTAGATAATGATGGTATATGCTTACGCTATCCTTGTGATGTAACTGAAAGTTTCATTTTTGGATTGATGTGATGTGTCTTGTTTGTTCAGATAAGTGATTTTTCCAAGCAAAATATCTGTTTTGTCATGTTCGTGGATGAGCAAACACTGTCCAAACTTGCTTCTGAGGGACATATACCCGATGATAGAGGCCATATTGGTCTATGGAAAATGGTGATTGTCAGGAACTTGCCATATGAAGACATGCGAAGAACTGGAAAAGTCCCAAAATTCTTATCACATCACCTGTTCCCTGCTTCTTGGTAACCACGAGACTGGCATTTAGTTTGGTTTAAAACTTTGTGCATCACCCTGACTTTTGTACTCTCAATGAATTTTCAGCTTATATGTTTTCTATTTACTGATATGCTATTTTTCAGGTATTCCATTTGGATTGACAGCAAGATGAGGCTTGTTACAGATCCATTGCTGATCATTGAATACTTTTTGTGGCGATCGAGATCAGAGTATGCCATTTCAAACCATTATGACAGACATTGTGTCTGGGAGGAGGTACTCCAAAATAAGCGCTTGAATAAGTACGATCCCAGAGCTATTGATGAACAGTTCAACTTTTACCAGTCTGATGGCCTCACTAAGTTTGATCCCTCTGATCCGAGTACCCTCCTTCCAAGTTGTATGTCTTGTAGCGTCCTTATTTCATTTAAGAAAAGTTTTATTTTCAATTTGAAGTTTAAACATCAAGAACTGATTTTTATACATGTGCTCTGCAGATGTGCCTGAGGGGTCTTTTATTGTCCGTGCACATACACCCATGTCAAATTTATTTTCATGCCTCTGGTTCAATGAAGTTGATCGCTTTACCTCACGAGATCAACTGAGCTTTGCGTATACTTACTTGACATTGAGAAGAAGAAATCCTGATCGACCTTTTTACCTAAATATGTTTAAGGTGACATACGTTACTATAAAACCTGGTGCTATGCTTGTTGAACAATTGATTATCAGGATCTGCGGAAGTAATAGCATTTCAGAATGACTGCAATTTTTTCTATTTCATGGCAAGTAGATTAGCTCAAATTGAGGCCACATGGTCATTGTGCTTCCATCATTTTAGTTTCGCTTCATCTCTCTATTTGCAAGACTATGCATTGTGCACCTTTAGCTGTGAAATTATTTTTGATTACAATATGTTCTATACTTGTCATGTAATGATTGTTCCCTGAGCTGCCAATTTCACAGGGATAGAGGTATTCCCTGCCTTGGCTACATGCTCGGGGAAGATGAAGTAGTTTTTCAAAATTTCAGCAGCTTTCGTTCTAATTATCTGAGATAGTGTTCGATTTCTTGTTGATTTTGTGCAGGATTGTGAGCGTAGAGCAATGGTGAAGCTATTCCAACATAGAGTGGTGTCATCACCCCCACCTGGTTCTTGAATCAGGTTTGGCTGTTACCACTTGAATGGTAAGGTCTACCATGTTTGCCTCTTCTTCTACCATCCTTTCCCACATTTCCATATGTTGCTATTAACTGCATTTCTTTGAGCAAAACTTATTTTCAAAATGGGATTGTGGTCTGGCACCTTATTCTGGTCTCTGCTGGATCTATGAACTATGCAGGGACGTTTCCTGAAACAACGATATTCGATCACCACATTATTGGCCCTAATTCTGCAAGAATCTTAGCTGCTGAATTTAAAACTTGGAACTGGCGGTGTCATGAGAGACTATAGGTAAATGCCTTGCAGTTGATTTTGGAGGGATCACGTGAAATTGATGTAGTTTTCATCTTTGAGAGATTGCACTCATTTTTACCTTGCCAAATGACTTTTGGAAACGCTGGACTAAAGTGTGGTAAGATCGCAAAGATGGCCAACACCACTATAAAGGACACGAGCAGTTCTTGTCTCTTCATCTGTCTTTTTGTTGCAGTGTGAGAAACACCTTAGAATACACATATATAGAGAGAGAAGCTCATATACACAAAATATTGCTCTCTCACGATTCTCCTCTTGTAATTTGTTCTGAATCTTGGGATGAATGGTACAGAAAGGTCTTAAGGGCCCAAAGTAATCCCAAATTCTTATGTTTTTGTCTGAGTGATACTGATATTTGCTGTAGTAGCTTGCTTGACTGTTGTTCAAACAAATAGAGAGACAGAGCGGTATTCCCTTAACAGTCTCTAGCTCTGGATCTCCGCACACATCCTTGGCAGTTCGAGAATTGCAGCTTTAAGATACCCAAGTGTAGGCTCTTGAGTGCCCTACATGTAAAGAGGCAAAGAATAGTTTGGAACTGTATAATAACATATTTGTTCTACTTTCTAAGTTCCGTTTTTCAGTTGTAATTGCCATGTCTTGTAAATCACGTCTTTCAAAAAAAATCAACCTTTATTCCCATGGCATGGTTGTTGTTTGGCTTCAAATGTTGTTCTATGGTATGAATTGGCTCACGGGGAAGTTATGTGCTCCGCTTTCCATTAATTTTTTTTGGGTGTGTTTTCGCTCACTTCTGTAGGAGTTCTGGGGACAATTCACCTCATCAATTCACCGCATCAGCAACGTGAATATATTTATATTGAGTAGTAATGTACATAAAACCAGTGTTTTGAGAAATGACCTGATCTAACCTTTTTGAGTGTCCTTGGCAATAAATGCCTCATCTTGAGCAAATGGAGGTGGGATATTTCTAACAAACTTCCGATTAAAGCAATCGTCACGAGTGATGAGGAAAATTAATGTGCACCACTGCACATACAACCATTCAGTAACATGAATAACACTTGCAAAGGACGTTTCAACTTAAAAGCAAAAACAGTAATGTCTAACCTGGTTTAGAGTTGGCGAAATTGGAGCCCCTAGCCCACAGAAGCAAAGCTCAAGCTAGATGACTCAACCATTTATGTAGCAGTTGAAAGAACACAATGTCCAGAATGGGGTCCTATGCTTTTGCAAGAACCAAAATTCCAGGCACAAGAACAAGGGCCGCAATTCTTGGTCGAACTTTGTGTAGTTGATAAGATTCCAAACATACCCTCAACTTTGAGTACAAATCGTCTGCTTCCCTTGTCCATCTAATTGCCGCAACCTTCTCAAAATGGAAAATGAGCTAGAAAAATGGCACAAGTCTGGTTGTAAAACAGCTCATCAGGGAAGCAGAATTAAATGGATAATTCATTAAAATGAAAGATATTTGCAGCGCTGAAACAATTCTCCACTGACAAAGGTACATTTCTGACCGTCAATGCTAATACATGTCACAAGAAAAACAATGTAAATTGTTTGAGCTTTAAGCAAGGTAACGATACAATTTTCTATCCACAACATCTCTCTCCAAGAAATCCCTCTCAATAAGAGACTCGATTCTTTTCTTAATCTCTGTAGGATTAGCCAGGAAGCGTGACTGCAATTGCTTAGTGACCTCAGCAATTATATTGTTATGGTCCAGCACCCTCCTTGATTTCATGATCCTTACAATTGCAGCTTCAATCTGAGGCTTTCTGTCCTCCTCTACCCTCTGCCGGGTCTCTTGCTTCTCAGGTTCTGATTCCTTCTGTGCAACCACAGTCCCTATCTTCACCTTATAGAACTTGCTTGTGAACTTGTCATTAACAAAAAATACATCATCCTCACCGATGTCCTTACTCATGGGCTCTTTCCGGAGAACATTCTTCCCCTTCACACATGCCATTGATTGCAAGCATCTCTTCAAGTCTGAAGCAGGAATCTCCGTTGCCTGCTCAATCTCCTTGTAGCTAAGCCTATCAGCATTATTAAAAAGCATGAGCACACACATCTGGTAAGTCGAGACATTCAATTCATGCTTCTGGCCCTTCCCAAAAGTTGCTTTGATGTCTGCTGTTCCCATGTTAGTTTGCCATGACAATCTACGACCAGTGTGGGTCCCAAGGTAATATGACCTGAACTTGTTGCACAAAACTGACATTTCAGCAGGCAAATTACATGTAACACTAGGTTGAGTAGGCCAAGATCCAGTAGTCAAAACCTGGACAACCAATGTTGGTCCATCACCAAGCTCAGGGTGGGCCGCATAAAACCCTTGCATTGTGTCCTGAGAGGTCTTCATGTCTGTAAACATGCCTTCTAATTTTGAAGTGAACTGATATCCACATTCTGTCTTAAGCTTGACAATCAGACTTCTTTCTGCATCATCAGAGAAAGTTTTCCCTGATAGCAACCGTTTAGCTAAATGCTGTTTATAATACTTCTCGAATACATCTTTCTCCTGTAAGTAACGAAACAACATCATCACCTTGTCAAGAATAACTTCCACATCCTCCTCACTTACACCTTTTAAACCTTTCCGGAGCTTGTCATCCACAAACAATGAAATAAACTCAGGAGATCGAACGTTAAGATTGATGAAGTATTCAAAGGAGGAATTTAAAGCATTTTGGAATGTCTTGTCATTGCTGAATGCTGAGCTTACAATGCTGTCATACTTATCTTTTTCATCCAACAAACGTTGAACAAATTCCACCGGATCCTTCAACGTTTCAGGATCAGTCACTAGTTGCTTGCCAGTTTCCCTAAGATGCGAAGTCATTACATCTCGTATTATCGAACGACCATTAGAAACACGTCGGAACAAGTTATACATTCTTCCTAAATCTTCATACTTATCGTCAAGAAGCATATTTACCATGCCCGAATTCTCCATGTGGACCAACCTGTGCATGTGGTTAGCAATCATCTCCTTCTCCACCACATCAGTTATCCTAACTTCACTCTTGGCATCCAAATAATGTGTCACCCTTTCAATCTCTTCAAACAACCGCTTCTCAGCTTTCTTCAGATACTCCCCACAGTCACAGCACTCAATAAACTTCTGTGATTCACCCCTATAAAACTCCGCCGAGACCCCAAGAAACGGCTCCTCAAAGTCCACTTGATAAACCGAACACCCCAAATCCATCAGCATCTTGATCACATTCCTCATCAACCCTCTGTCAATAACCTCACCGGTCCGCTCTCTACGAATCAGTTCAAGAAGGGTATTTAACAGCCTAGTCTGGATTTTAGCAGAGTGAATAATATTATCCCTCCACAGGTTGAGGCCAAGATCGTGAACTGGGGTTTTATGAGTACTAGGAATGTAAGTCCTGTCCATGTACATCAAAATATCCCTGATCATTTGCAAAGCTTTGTTATGATCACTCCATCTCCTGTTCAGCTCCTCAAGGAAAGAATCTCCCTGAGCAGCATCAATTGACTTTGATATATCTTTAAGATGTGAAGTCATAGTTGTAACCAAACCAGAGTAGAGCTTCTCACCAAATTTATGCAGCACCATGTTGTATGCATTCCTACAATAAAAAAATAATAATAATAATTTCCTAAAATCTGCTTACATCCATCAAACAAAGCAATTATAAAACATTCAAAAAAGAACATATTCAAAATAAAAACTACAAAATCATACACAAATCATCATATATACATGATCTTGATATTAAAATAAATTAAGAATATAAATTAGTTAAGCATCAGCCATATATACACATAAGTGATTATCTACCTGTAGAGCTCTTCGAAGCTGAGGCCACTAGCGTTGTGATTGTAAATCTCACGGATGGCATGTTCAAGAATCTTCCAGGTCTTATCGGCGTATTTGGGATCGACCACCACCCGGTGCTTGAACGCCTCTATCTGAAAGTTTCGCTTCTTCTGATTACTCATCGGATGGATCCCAAAGAAGACAAGAAGAATTTTCCTCCTTTTTTTTCCCCCTTTTGTTAGGGTTTGAAATTTTGCGGAAACAAATGGAGGGGAGGGGAGGGGAGGGTAGGAATGGAATTTTAATGGAGGAAGAGTGAAGGGAAAGGGTGGAGAGACAGGGAAAGAAAATTGTATAATTGGTGTCTGTTTGTTTTGTTTTTTTTAGGGAATTGGTGTCTGTTTGTTAAAAAATCACAATAAATAGAGGTTCACGTGTAAAAATTTTTTAAAGAAATTTTACTCTTATTGTATTTATGATTTATTAAAATATATGCAATTTTTCTGAACAAAATGATAATTTAATTAAGAAAGTAGTTATTTCATTAAATAATTATATTAATAAATAGTTATTTTAATTAATGTATTATTTTGTATAACCTTCATTCACTTAAAATTAAAGATGATAAAAAATGTTCAACCCGTCTTAACTCAAAGTTAAATGATTAAATTTCAAGTTGAACAAATTTTAACCTATTATATTTGATGTAACATCTCACCCCGACGGGAAGGGTAAAATAGTAAATTGGCTAAGGGTGAGAGTGATTGGGACTAATTGGAAATTTTCCTGCATACTGTATTGGTGAATAGTGCATTTTTGCACATGAAAAATAACTGTACATGCATTCATGATTATTTCCCGGTATTGGGCCTAAATAGAATTTTATTGTGAATAACGTGGTAATTGTGTTTGAAAATTTCATTTGAGTGATCCATTATGTGTTTTATATTTTAAGGGATTTTTAGGAATTTTTTTGGATTTTCCGGAGAAAAATTCCCGGACCGAAAAAATTGCCAAGTGGCGAACTGGTTGATTTTCGGTAGTGAAAAGTACTGTCATTTGGTATTGGATTATTGGCTATTTTATGTTAGGGTCGAAATTTGGACCCTTAATAATGGATTGAAAATTTGTTGGTATTTGGATTATTTTTAGCAAAGCTTTGAATGGTATTTTGTCTTTTCCTTTTTGTCTTTTCTTACCATTTGACATTTGTCCTCCAACATTTAATGCCTTGATTTTGTTCCTATCCCATGTGCTTACGGTAACTTCAAGTGAAAGAAAGAAAAATCAATTGTTCTTGGTTAATCCTTCAAGCATCCGAAACTTCTTCTTTTCTTTCTTCGTTGGTTTTCTTCAAATGTTCTAGTAAACTCCTACTCCTTCTCCTTCCTTAAGTAGTTCTTTGTCTACCATACTAGCTCAAACCTTTGCCTCCCTTTGGTGAGTGTCGTGTGTGAGAGTGGAGTGAATGGAAATTCATGAGTTGGAGTATTAAGTGAAAGATTGAAGAGGAGGAAGTTTTAAGTAGCTAAGGTTTATTTTAAGCTTTAATTATGTATTTAATGAATCAATTGGTTGTTAGATGCATTCAATGGGAGTTATTGTTCATTAATGATGACTTATGATGCATTAATTCCATAAAACATATGGTTTCCTTGGTTGGGTATTAATGTATGTTGTGTTAGGATAAGTGAATGATTATGGTTTAACTTGGTTTTAGCCTAGTTTGGATTGATTTTTGAATGTTAGATTAAGGAAAAACAATTGGATAAGTGCTTCCAAATTGTGGTTGTTATTCCTAGTGAAAGTATTGATGATGTAGGGACTGATTTCGTGTCCAATTGGTATGCTTATGGTAGGAGAATTGGATTTGGCATGATAGGAAGTGAATTGAGTAGTAAAGCTGAAAAATTGATTTTGTACCTATGACACTGTTTTGATCATAACTAATTGTGTAGGTAAGCAAATGAGGTGAGGTTTGGACCAAATTAAACTTGGGTTTGTTGGCTAAGTTTTTGTAAGAAATAGGTGTTGTCTAATTGTAGATCTAAGAGGTTGAATTTTAGCTTGGAAAATCAGGGACATGAGCTGTGTGAACAGTATCCGGATTGATGACCTAATTGTTTTGATGATTTTTCTAGATTAATGTAGAAGGAATTAGTGAAAATGGTCTTCATGAAAGTTAAAGCCTATCTTGTTATCTTTCTATTTCCACTGATTTTGCAATTTTTCTATGTGTATATTGGGAGATATGACCTGTTGAATGTTGACTGGCTATGTGCATTTTGGTGAAACCTAGCCATCAGTGTAGGTTTTGTGAGCATTGTGATTAAAAGCAAATTTAGAGATTTTTATGTTTTGAATTGGCTCAAATGATCTTATGGAAAGTTGTAGAGGAAGCAATTATCTTGAAAATGAGATATAATATGCGAATTTTGGATAACAGAATTGGGACTTATGAATTTTCAAAAATTGGACTAAAATGAGGTCATTGACTAGTGGTCAGGGCAGGAACTTGCATGACAGTTTTGAGCTTGTTAGAGATAGAATTGGCTTTTAAGCCCTTCATGAGAAGTGTAGTATTGTGTTTGATCTTTTCAGGGGTATAAAGTATGCAATTTTT
>JANKOD010000001.1:2156450-2185877 GCA_026284645.1 Erythroxylum acuminatum
ATGCTTTAGGAAGGTGAACACCTTGTGTTTAGAGTTAGAGATAACCTAAGCTAGGGTGAGAGCTGAAGTAGCTTGTGCTTAATGGATTTTGTTAGGGAATTATTACATTGAAGAATGAATATCTCTAGCTGAATACTCCTTTATACCTTGAGAAAGGATATAGGTATAGTAGTGCCATTGCTTTCGTAGCCTGCATTCAATTAGTCCATGTTATGCAATTCAACCTTTTGAATAAGTGAACCCCAATCCCTAGATTTTGAATCATTAATTAAACCTCTATCTTAATTGTTTTGTTATTCCTTGCAATTTAATTAATTATCCAACTCCAATCACTTTTACAATTTTATGTCTATCGTATGCAATTTATTAGATTTAATTTAACTGGTGAACAAATTGGTCCTTGAGGGAGACGACTTTAGAATATTTGCTGTGGAGATACTAGGACGAATCTGTGCGCTTGCAGAAATAATCGATCATTGGGGTCCGGTTCTGAGATTGGGTCCCAACAATGAATAAATCGATCATCAACTATTGTTTAGTGCACTTTAACTATATCAGGGTTAAAGCCAATTATGGTTCTTCCATTATAATGCATATTATGATTTGTAAGGATCTTCTAATTCGACCCAAATACCCATATTATTCATTGATCTTGTATCCAAGAGGCCAATAATGCATGGTTTATTTGATCACAAGTAGTAATAGATTACTTATTTTTTTAAGGAAAATTCATACCCCGCATATTATAAGCTATAATCATTAGAAAGAAGTTAGGATTAGGGTCCCTTTCTTCTTACGTTCCCTTCTAATTCCCTTCTTGAGATCGTCTTATTTGTTTTGATTCTCCCAATATTTTTAGGAAGCTATCCTCTTCTTTCTTCTCAATATCTTATAGTATTAAAAGAGTTTTAGCATTCTCCTTGTCCATCTTCTCTAGTTCCTTAACCTAGGGATCCATTTTAGCTGAGTATTTACTTACTTCCTTCCTTAAACTTCCCTTTCCAATCACCTATTTCAAGAAGCCTAATAAAGTTGCACTATATTAATCCTACTAAGTTTTCCAAGGCCATTCCCTCTTAACCCATAAGATTTCCATATCTAGAAGCATTTGTAGTGGTTTGATGAAAATTTGATGTCTTATTCAGTACCTTATTAGTTTAAGGTTCCTTTTCCTCTAAAATCAGGTGTAGCTTATCATTTATGGAGATCCTCACTTTTTTCCAATTACAAAATTTTTTCCCAGTTGACTGCCAGCACTTTTTCTCCATCAAGACCTCATATTTCTATTGAAAAGTAAGAGCTATTTTAGACTCTATTAATCCACCATCTTCAATGAACCTATTAATACTCATTGTGTTTGGAAATTATATCAAGCTCAACCTCCTTACATATATATATGCATGGCCAATCCTTGTTAACCTAACTCTATATTCATCTAACTAGATCAGTCTCCATATCAAACTAGCAAGATAACTCAAGCCTAAGGTGGACTAATATTCAACAAGACATTGTGAAAGTTTATCCAAGTAGGGATTCCCTTCATATTAGTCTTGTCTAAAGACATGTCAGGTCTCTATCATGATACTTAAATATCAAAAATAGTACATTACGAGCACAGAGTGTCAAATATATAAAATACATAAATAAGAATATATTGTTCAATCATGGAACTCGGTAATGTCCATTCCTTTGACATGTTCATTAAACTTCTTTAATGATAATCCTTTATTAATGGATTCACAATCATAAAATTTGTGTTAATACGTTTTATTGACACTCCTTATTTTTAAAATTCTTCTGTAACGACATATGTTTAGTACCCTTTAAATATTTGTCATTTTTTAAAAAGAAAACTATTGTGAGATTATCACAATATATTTTCAGCAATTTGATAACACTATCAATAATTTCAAGCCCATAAATAAAGTTTCTTAACCATAAACCATAAATGATGGCCTCAAAGCACACCACAAACTCAGCTTTCATAGTGAATATAGCATTGACAAAATTCTTCACACTCTTCTATAAAATTTCTCCTCCAAGTAAAAGGAACACATAGGCAAATGTGGATTTTCTTATGTCATCACATCTGTCGTAGTCTAAGTCTAAGTATCTAAGTATCCAATTAACTAAAAAAGATCATATCTCCTATAAGTGGGCTTATGATCTTTTATTCCTTGCAAATATCTTAACACTTTTTTCATAGCTTTCTAATGTTCCAATTTAAGATTACTTTGATATGTGCCTAGCATTCCAACAACAAAACTAATGTCAAGTCTAGTGCAGGTCTAAGCACAAATTAAACTCCCAATAATAGATGCATAAGGAATCTTGTTCCTTCCTATGCATTCCAATTCATTTTTTAGGCATTGTTTAAGACTAAATTTATATCACTTTTAAATTAGAATATCACTTGCAGAGTACTTTTCCATTTTGTACCTCTAAAATTTTATTGATTCAATCTTTGTGAGATAACCACAACATTTCTTGTGATTTTTCAGGAAATATTTTAATTCCTACAACATAAGATGCGTCACTCACATCTTTCATTTCAAAATTTTAGAGACAAACTTCTTCGTATTTGTAATAAATTAAGATCATTAATAACAAGCAAGATATCATCACCATATAAAATTAA
Source organism: Erythroxylum acuminatum (assembly GCA_026284645.1). Classification (NCBI taxonomy): domain Eukaryota; kingdom Viridiplantae; phylum Streptophyta; class Magnoliopsida; order Malpighiales; family Erythroxylaceae; genus Erythroxylum; species Erythroxylum acuminatum. Next base: position 2,159,089 of record JANKOD010000001.1, read on the forward strand.
AAACATAAATTTTCTTCTACTAACCTTTAGATATATTCATCTATTAATGATGTTTTCTTTAAATTCAAAAGAAGTAATCGTATCATTAAACTTAAGATACCATTATCGGGAGCCTTACTTAAGTCCATATATTGACTTCTTAGGTTTACTCACCATATGTCTCTTTCCTTCAACTAGAATGCACTCATGCTAATCCATATAGATTGTTTCCTCTAAATTCCCATTTAGAAAGGTAGTTTTTACATCTATTTGATGGAGTTTTAAATGAAAACGAGCTCCTATCATCATAATAATTCCAAATTAATCCTTTTTTGAAACAAGAGAAAGTGTCTTATTATCATTAATGTTGTCCTTTTTAGTGTAACCCTTAGCAATAAGCCTAGCTTTATATCGTTCAATATTTCCATTAGAGTTACATTTGGTCTTAAACCCATTTACACCCAAATGTTTTACAACCTTTTGGCAACTTAACAAGATCCCAAACTTCATTATTTTCCATAGATTACAGCTTTTCTTTTATAGTGCCTAACCACTTATAATTTTCACTTTCAATGGCTTGTGAAAATGTAATTAGATCTTTATCAATTCCTAAGTGACCTTCTACCTTTTGTAAATAAACAATATAATCATTAGAAATAGTTGATCTCCTTTGTCTTTTAGATCTTCTTAATGTTACTTCATATGGCTCATCTATAACAAGTTCATTAATAATGACGTAAGTATTTGAAGTTTGTTCATGAATTTGTTGTTATTGTAAGTTGTCAAAATTTTCAACAACTTTATGGGAAAATACTTGAGGAGGAAGTTATAAAGAAGGGAACTTGTATTCTAACTTCTTGAACATTCACTTTATGTGATTCTAAACTCCTACTATTTTCAATAAATCTAGCATTTCTAGTTTCAACAATCCTTGTAATATAGCTATGACAATAAAATACATACCTTTGAGATTCTTTTCGATAACTAATGAAGAATCCACTGGTTGTTTTTTAATCTAATTTTGTTTCAAGTGGATTATAGATTCTTACTCTTACAGGTCAACTCTAAATATGTAGGTGCTTTAAACTATGTTTCTTCCTATTCATAGTTCGAAAGGTGTTTTAGGAACTACTTTAGTTGGAACTCTATTTAATAAATACATGAAAATTTTCAAACCATACATCGACAATGATAAGGGTAAAGAACAATCATTCATCATACCTCTAACCATGTCCATTAAAGTACAATTATGTCTTTCTATTACATCATTTTGTTACGGTGTACCTAGCATTATATATTAAACACAAATGACATACTTTTCAAGGAATTTAGCAAATGAAACAAGACATTGTCTAGCTTCATTATATTTCCCATAATATTCACCATAGTTATTAGATCCGACAATTTTTACCTTTTTATCGAAATGTCTTTCTACATCATTAAGAAACACCTGTAAGACATCTATTGATTAAGATTTTTTATGTAGTAAATAAATATAGCTATAATATAAAATATCATCAATAAAAGGGATGGAATTTTTTTCTCCACTAAATAATAGGACATCAAAAGGTCGACATATATCTATGTGTATAATTTCAAGGAGTTGTGTGCTTCTTATGACTTCTTTCTTAATTGTGTGTTTTGTATATTTTCATTTAATTCAATCCACACAAATGTCAAGATCAGTAAAATCTAAAATAGAAGGATTTCATTGTTTACTAATTTGACCATTTTTTCTTTGAATATGTGATCTAAACATTTATGCCGTAAGGAAGTCAATTTTTCATTTACAAAACCTTGATTATTACTAACATTGTGATGCAAGGTCAATAAAGTTTCAATAACAAGATTATCAAGCTTTAAGTTATACAATCCATTATAAAGAACACTAGAACCAATAAGATAATTATGTTTGAACAAACTAAAACATCCATTACCAAATTTAAAAGAGTATCCAACAATATCAAGTTTTGACAAAGAAAACAGGTTTCCAAAAATAGGAGGAATATAAAGAGTTTGGAAAATGTCTAAATGATGGCCAGTTTTTAAAATCAAACCATAAGTTCCAATAGCCTTAACTGGAGCTTTGACTTGATTTCTCATATAGTCAAACTTTTTTATTTGGATTTATAGTTTAGGTCATAAGGAATCCATGCATCGTATTAGTAATATGAGTGGTATATGCAAAATCAATCCACAAAGTATTATAAGAAACTTCTGCTAAATTTGATTCGAAACATAGTAAAGCATTAGACTTACCTTTTTTCTTAAACCATGCCGTATGTTTTAGGCAATCTTTCTAGTTTTCTTGCAAAAAGCTTAATCTATTTGATCTTTCCCAAAATTTATGGGAAAATTTTTCTTCAAACTACTAATATTAGCAAGAGTAACAGGCTTATTGGTTTGGAGTGCCAAGTCAAGACCTAGGATTCCTAGGATGAACTGAAGTTCTTCACACCATTTAGTAAAATTAAGCATATTAAACTTCATATTAGACGAAGCTTGCAAGTGAATAATGACAAAATTAAATGCTACAAAATATATTGAATGATCATTTATTAATGCTTTGAGTCATAATTTAAATACGTAGATGGAACCAAGTAATAATCATATTAACAATATGCATATATTATGGTTCTTATTTGGGTGAAAAAACAAAAGCTAATGCTTTGTATTATTTTTACTTTATATACTATAATTAGATATGCATGTTATATTTAGATTGTACTAAACATTTATAACAACGTATACCAATTAATCACAATTATGTTCATTGACGTAAAATTAAATATTCAACCTTTGGGAAGTTCTTAAATATTTTATGGCCAATGAACTTCAATATACACATTAAATATATATGGTTATGTCATTTCAATTATAAGCATCACATTATCATGGTTTGATTAAAAAAAACTAGATTTCCAAAAATAGTAACAACATAAAGAGTTTAGAAAGGGTTTAAATGATGTCCAATTTCTAAAATCAAACAATAGGTTCTAAAAGGCTCAACTAGAGCTTTGACTCGGTTTCCCATAGAGATAATTTTTTTATCGGGATTTATAGTTTAGGTCATAAGGAGTCCATGCATTGTATTAGTTACATGAGTGGTACATCCAGAATCAATGCACCAAGTATTCTAAGGAACATCCGCTAAATTTGATTTGAAACATACTAAAGCACTAGGCTTACATTTTTTTAAACCATACCTTACGTTTCAAGCAGTCTCTTGTTAATAGTGTACAGTTTTGTTACGGAAATGGCGTCTATCATTCTTCGATTCGTTTTTACTGATTGAAGTTAATGATATATTAACCTTGCAATACATTTTTCCCTTTCCTTTATCCTTTTTGAACTCGTTTTAGCTTTCTAATTACCTATAAAATTAATAGAGTGAACTCCTTATTTATTAAGCCTCGCTTCCTCTTGAATAAGCATACTTTGCAATTCATTCACTTTCCATTTATCCTTTATAGTATTGTAACTTATTTGGAATGGACTATATTTAGGAGATAAAGAGTTAATAATAATTTGGATGAAAAGCTTTTACTCACTTCCATTCACGTGGATCTTAATCTTATTGTTGGATTTATCATTTCAGTGACATGTTCATGCATAGTATGAGAACCATCGAACTTTATGGTGGTAAGTAATAAGTCTCGAAAAGTGACTTATCAACAAATTCAAACTGAAAAATATCTTTGAAAAACTTAAGATATTCCTTGGCACTTTCAGATTTTAGAATTGTAGCATTAATATTGCTAAACATATTCTTTTACATAAACATTAAGCTCAATCTCTTATATCTTTGCCAAAGTTTGTAGGAAGATTTTTCTCCAACACTACTAATATTGGCAAGAGTAATGGGCTTATTGGTTTGGAGTGTCAAGTTAAGATCTAAGATTCCTAGGTTAAACTAAACTTGTCCACACCATTCAATAAAATTAAGCTCGTTAAATTTCATAATATACGAAATTTACAAGTGAATAACAACATAATTAGATGCTACAAAATATATTAAATGATCATTCATTAATGCTTTGAGTCATAGTTTAAATACATAAGGAGAACCAACTAACAATCATATTAACAATATGTGTATATTGTGGTTCTCCTTTGGATGAAATTTAAAAAAAAACTATCTATGTAATGGCTAAGATAATATAATTTATGACATAAAGAATATATATTACTATTATATTAATATTTTTTAGACACGTTTTCTTAATTCTATCTTATAAGTTAGTTTAGTTACATTAATATTCATTTGCTTTTATTTATTTTATTTTTAATGGATAATGTCTAGTGTATATTTATAAAGATTATCTTTATCCAGACAAGAATCTATAATCAATACAATAATTAAATATAACTATGCTTCCATTTCATAGATATTCGTGTTTAATAAATAGTTATCATAATTAATCCTTTATTACATAATGTTAATTTTCATACCATCACCATCTTATCATATAGAATGTCATCTAGGATTATTTTCAAATCAGTCTTTAATCAAACGACATCTTTTTAAAACTATTTTTCTTTTATTTTATGTTCTATCAATGTAAGATTAAAAATAATTATTTCATTTATTAATTATTCCATTTTAAATGACCAATAAAATTTAAACGCTTACATAATTAAACCAAAAAATAAGAGCTACTTGATAACATTATAGTTTCATCACAAAATAGTTTGTTCATGTGTAAATATAAATAAAATAGAGTACAAAGGTCATAGGCCTAAATCACCGTAATGATCCTTGGCCAGAACAATCTCAATCTTTCATTATATATACATAATCAATTTTATCTAAAAACGAAAACAATATATGTACCCAATAAATAAGAGATATAGTTTAATTATAGCACCAAGTCTAACATTAATCCAAGTCCAGAGAAATAGCCTCGTACGCGGTTGAGACTAGCGTTAAAACGTTTTAACGTTAATCAGTGGGCTCATAGAGGGCTGGTCGAAAGTTGATGTCCCACTAAGCCCCCTTCGTAAAATACTAGAGAAAGTCGCTGGGCTCACGTTGATTTGTAAATAAATTCGTAAAATATATAAATTTAGTGAGTGTTTAATTACTCGCTACGAAAAAAAAAAGAATAGTTAATTACTCGCGACTAATCTTCTGTTAACCTCTCGGAAGATAGGCCGATGAGTAACAATTTAATTGTGAACAAACTTCGAGATTTCCTTGTAGCTTGTTACCTTTTCAGCCGAATTATCCCCCCAATTCTCAGGCTTCAGATCTTTTCTTCTAGAAGGATATTCCTACTGGTAAGCTCTCAAGCAGAGTTATTTGTGATCTATTACGTAAGCATCGTCCTCCAATTACTTGGGCTCCTAAGGTATGGAACAAGCATCTCCCTCCGAAGATATCCTTCATTTACTAGTTGGCCATACAAAACAAACTTTCTATAGCTGATCGCCTTCCATATATTCAAACCGATAAGCATTATCCAATGTGTTCCTTGCAACTTGAATCTTGTGATCATCTCTTCTTTACTTGTGATTTTAACAACTCTGTGTGGAACCATATTATTGCCTTGTGCGAGTGGAGAGTGTCAGGTAACACTATCTCATAAATCACAGCTGGTCTCTCCGCTCAGCAACCATTACGCCTTATTATCTCGGGAGTACGTATTTATCGGCTTTGGCAGGAGAGGAACTTTTGACGCTTCAAGACTCAAGCTTCTACTAAAGATAGTTTGATAGCAACGTTACTAGAGGAAATTTGTGAGATTCTGCTAACCATGAATTTATCTCACTATTGCGGCTCCATTCTTCGCGCAACACTAAGGGTCTAGGCTTCCTTCGTGGGTCTTATGCATAGCTTTGGCTGCGATTCCAAAGGTGCTCCTATCGCTGGTCTTCTCTCATTATAATTTTCGAAGCACTGTTATTTTTTATGTTCACATGTCCTTGTTTTTTGTGAGAGTTTTCTTTCTTTGACCTCCTTGGACTACTGTGTATTATTCTTTTATTATTAATCCATTCTCATTTCAAAAAAAAAATTGTGAATTCTTGTAACTATGGGGTTGGGCATCCGAAAGCGAGTGTCTGCAGAGGATAGGATCTCGATCACCTTTATAGAATCGACTTTCAGCTCTATTCGACGATACCCCCGATGTAAGTACACCTTTACTTATACTAAACATATCAAACTTAAGAAATTGTATAATATTTCCCAGAAATGACATCAAGAGGAAAGCAAAAACATCATGATTAAGAGAACCAAGGGCTATAATTACTTGATCTGGACCACCATGCCAAAATATGGGATTCTTAATTGGATGCCATCATCATCCAAGGACATTGGTAATAATCCTAAGCCTAAGAACCTTTCCTACAAGTGTAAGTCAAGGCAACCTACGATTATACATCGTTTCCTACAAGTTTTGTCCGGGCAACATATGATCAAACATCGTTCTCTGTCATAAAGCTGAGATCTTACGAACTTGTAAGAGGCCTTCAAATGATAGCTAGTAGTACCCTACAAGTACTTACGTTCACTTTTTCCAAGTGAAAAAGACTCGATAATTCTTTTCAAGTGGCTAACATAATATATAATTTAGTATGGACCAAATCCCAGATATGATTTATCCTTCAGAAAGACTTTTCTGACCCGTTCATACGCTTCAAAGATTAAAATGATGACAACTAAGAATTTGTAAAACAAAATAATGGAAGAAACAAAGGTGAATTATTTGTATAAATTTGAAAATGATGGGTGTCGGCTTTGTGATATTCTTCAATATACAAATTGACTCATAAGGCGACAAAGTGAGTAGACTTACCACCCTTTCGCTCTCTTTCAAGGTGCTGGGGTAGTGGTAATTTAGTGCTGTGTTCCTTTTGGACGAGGCTGCTTCAATCATGGAGATTAGAATCGATAGAAATGTATACATACCCTTTGAAAAGGACATATTGCGTTTTTATGTACTTTACAACTTTGTGTTCAGATTAGCCCTTCACTATTTTGTCCGTAAAATGTTATAAAAGAATTGAATAATCATGTGCACCAATTAAGTCTTTAGATGGGTTTGATTGCTGAATCTTAATCAAGTTGTTAAAATAAAACCTATCTAGAAAAGACAACCTTTGAAAGTACTAATATGAACTCATCTTATTTCAGAGGGGACTCAGCTCATAATTGTTACAAAAGCGTCAATCACATGGCGAGCAGGTACTTTGAAAAGAAGCATTTAGGAGGGTCCACTGAGTATTATTTCAAGCATGTGATAGCGACCGTGGCTAGCTCAAACTTGCTGGTGCCCGATTCACACCAAAACCTTACCATAATCAGAGATATGGTAAACAGGTGGGCATTTTTAATCTATTTCAGAACGGCCAAGGAATGAAAAAAGTTAACAAAATAGCCATATCATTGGTGCTTTTCAACTACAATTTGCTTTACAGCCCGAGTTTCTTAGATCTAGAGGTACCTAACTTTGGCAAATGAATATCAAATTCCAAATCTTGTTTACAATTAAAGTAGTCTTTGAATCAACCTACGTCACTTATTCCAATTGGTTTTAATAACGGAATACAACTCAGCATAATAATATGATTATAATTTTTTTCCTTTTTTTTTTTTGGGTCAGGAGAAATAAAGTGTCGTAACTTGAATCTGAGACCTTTCAGTCATAAAAGAGCAACTTTTTAATTGTTCTAAAACTCACTCTCGTGAATGACAAAAAATCTATGGAATTTAGTAAAAGTATTATTCTTACAATAATAAGTTTTACTTATTTTTGGATAATAACATAATATTTCATGAAAATCATTAAAACTAACATCACTTGTGGAACTTCAATTTTTCTAATTTTAATGTCTTAATAAACTACCACATGTCCTTTCATTTTTCTTTTTGATGAGGAGGTACCCATTTTTTTTAATTAAAAGGTACACACTTGCTCAATTTATTCAAAAGTTGCTTATGAACTAATATTTTGTTTAATTACTTAAAATTTTGATTAATCCTCTTTTTTATATTGGACATAAAATTGATCTTTTTCGAATTAAAAGTAAAGGGCAAACCTCAATGCCCAAGGCTATCCATTTTACTTGTTTCTGTGACTCGAACTCGTGACCTTTTAGTCACAGAAGAATAATCTTACCAGATGAATTAAAAGTAAAATAGTTAATTATATCTTGGAATTAGAAACAAAAAATGTCATTCTTTAAACCTTATGGTGGAGCATATTAATTCTTCAAATATTAATTTTCATATTTTTACGAATATTTCAATTGATTATTTTAATAAGATGCATATGGTACATGCACTGAATTTAGGAGGCTGTATAATTGTAATTTGTAAGTTTAAGAATATAGTTTGTAAAAATTAATTTATCATAAAGTTGAACATTCTAAAGAGTATTTTCTAACAAGAAGTAAGTCTATCAAAACCACCCCGTGGAGAATAAGACAACTTTGAATTGTAATACTTCCACTTGAGTCAGCATCATCCTGTTGTCAAGACACCCAGTTTTCTTTCAAATGTATATTTCAAAACAAATTTGGATGAGATTCATGGCATTGATGTGATCTTTCTTTCATAATTTTAAACATCCCATAAATGATAAGCTTATCCAATAGACATCCGTCCATTGTGTTTGTTCTGATGTATTATTTGGATGATTGTATGCCTAATCAGTTGACGCATGAGAAGTAGATTTAGAATGCCAGTCTTTACGGGACTATGGTTGATTTTATAAAAAAAAAAAAAAAAGAGAGAGGACATGACTAGGCCTCTATAGTCTCGATCAGATTTACTATGGTTGAGTCTCGAAAGGCAACCTGACAATGACAAGTCGTGTTGTAGTGGTGGTAGTTCACATTATCGCATAGGAGTCTGATGGCTAGTTATAACTAGCCCAGCCCAACCTAGATGTGGACGTCTGAGTCCATAAAAGCAAGCAGCGGAGCAAAAGTCAAGCACGATGTGACCCAACTGCCAATACCTTTTGTCCCTCAGTAAAAGGAATCAAATGCCAAAGGTAGTGTTGCTTTCCATTTTTTTCCCCAACATTTTATAAGGTTTACTAGTATTACCTAACTCGCGTTTACATTATCATCTTAATATTATATACTTTTTTTTTAATTAGAGGAAAATTCATAGGCGGGTTCAACGGGCACATCTTTCCGAGAGTTTAACTGGCGCACCACTCCACGGGCAGACCAAGCGAGCACACCTCATCATTAAGAGCCCAACTAATTTTCCACTTACAGGGCAAACCTCGGCCGTCTCAGACTCTTACAAGAGGAGCTAGCATGGAATCGAACCTGAGACTTAACTCAAACCAAGTCACGCTCTTAACCATCGAACCACACCCCTTAAAGGCGTACATATCTATATATTAATAACTAATTTGTAATTAGTACCAGTAAGTTCTCAATAATATAAACAATATATTTTAAATAATTATTAGATAAATTAAATTTTTAATTCAACTCCAATAATTATAAAGTATCAATTTCTACAATAACAATAACGTTCAGCATAAATTTTGCTGACACCTAAAATTTAAAATGATTTAGTAGTACGTAGTCTTACTTTTAATTAATAAAGAAGTTTTTTTTAAAATAGTACGTAACTTTACTCCTAAATAAAAAATGTTTTTTTTTACATTATAAAAGGATTTTTTTAAATATAGGGCATCAATTTCTATTTTTCTCAATTTAAATTCATATTTGCTGTCCAAAGTCATTATTCAAGCAAAGTATTGGGAGGAAAAAGGGGTGTGCGACTTGCAAACGTAGACAGTGACGTGGCAGTGTCGGCCAAACCACCAACTTTGCCAGAGAGACTGAAGAGTGACATTGCACGCTCTGTGCTTGTGCGCTTCACTCTTATCCTTTTGCGCTGTCTTCTTTTATTTCTACCAAAAACACATAAGATGACAACTTTATGTTTTTTATGTTATTACAGGAACACTCAAGTTCATCTACCTTAAATATCAAAATAAAAGCGAAGGGTATTAAAACCAGGAAGTGATGTTTGTGAAGACAAAATATTTAAGAATTAAAATGTTTAATTGATATTAACTGTCTTAAAATTAGTTAAAAATTGAATAAAATTAAAAATTAAAATATAGCTGAAACAGATTGTTCCTTTAAATTAGTTTTAAAAAATTGATTAATTAATTAAAAAATTAAAATTAAAATTTATTTTTACGGTTAAATCGAAAAATTAATTAATTTTTTAAAACATTAAACTTAAGAAGATGAGAAAAAGACGAAGAGATGAGAAAACTAGACCTTGGACCATCCTGGTACGGAGCTATACTACATTGACAATACAGAGAAGAAAAGGCGTACTAGAACAGGCCTTGCAAGTTACTAAAACTTAACGCACTTTCATAAGTTTGTTTGGTTGTTTTCTTTTTTTACGAGGGACAAGGTACGGAAGCAGGATTCTCTGATTAGCTTATGATCATGTTAGAAAAAGAAACACTGTAGTGTGGCAGCAGCATAGTCTACTAACAGTGGTCACCAACATCGTCACATTCATACGATATATCCTCTCTCACCACCTTTTTGTTAAACCTCCATGTGTGTTCTCCTTTCAAGAAAGAAAGATTGTGCATGACAACCTGTCATTCCTTAGCTTTTCTCTCCCAATTACTCTTTTCGTGTTTCTCTTTTTATCCATTATATTCCCACTTGCCAACTTGTACGCGTAATATATATGCAAGTCTATATGAATTTAGCAATCTTTAATTTTATAAAATCAGTTTTTTAATATCTATCAGTTTATTAATATAATATAATGATGTTATCAAACGTAATAAAATATTAATCATAATTCATACCTTACCTTATTCCGAAACTTGATTACTTTTTTATTATTTACCTCAAAGTGTTTTTAAAATTGACTCATCTCAATCACCATATTCGCGCAAGTATCTGACCTCTGCCAATATTTATAGAGTTTGTTGAGAGAACTTTATAATTGTTGTAGACAAAATTAGACAAGAATCGTTTGCCACCTTAGAACTTAAACTTATTTAGAATAGACTTTGAGCATTTTAGAATTAATTTAGTGAAAATAAATTATAATGTCAATTAAACTTTAATTAAATACTAATTATGCTCAAATAAGATTCAATGTCCCATAGTGATTCTTATTTATTAAATATCTTATATTTAGTCATGAAGTTTCTCAAACTTTATACAGTCCAGCTTGATTAAAACATATTTTTCTCTCTTCAGCTTGTTCTATTTATGTCACCCACTAATTTCTCAAATATGATAGCAATTGATATAAGTTATAACCTTAAATCATATTTATGATTAGATAAATTAAACTCTTTTAATTTATCTTTAATTATCTGATTAACAATTTATATCTATAGATAAAAATTGACATCTAAGAATGCATCATGATCATTAAAATATTTAATAATACTAAAGTGGTTTTGACTAATCTTTTAGTCCATTTTTTTGTATATTTCAATCCTTTTATTTTATAATAATCTAATTCGACATATAACATGAAATTATTTTATACTTTATTTGAGTTCAATAATATTAGTTCTCCACCATTAGTAGTTAATTCAATTACCAACATTTAAAAACTATTTCTAAAGTGACATTCTACCTTGGCCAATGATTTTTTAAATTAATAATAATCAAGAATAACGGAACACTCTCCATAATCATTTTAGGGTGATAAATTCTGTACTAATCACTCAACTACTTCCATACAGCTCATGGTGTATCTAATGACTACCAATTGAGCTACACTTTGACTCTATTAGGTCTTAAGTGGTATCAAATAAATAACAATTCCTTTATGATATAACTTTGGAGATCTTAAGTCAAATAATTATTTATACAATTATTCAAATGAAAATTTACATAGACATACAAGTAAAATTTCTAAATGGAATTATCATATGACGGTCAATTTAGTGAACTTTTTATAAGAAAGAAATATAATATGTACTAGTCCTTTTATGCTCTGTTAATGTCCAGTTTCAGTAGAATGATTTAGTAGTAACACATAAATTGCAACATAAATCTTATAATTATAATATCATCATAATTTTATTTATAGTATATATTTAATTTATAATCTTTATTATGTATATCTAAATAAATACATATATAACTAAAATTCAATTCCCCTCTCTATGTTTAAAGAGATAAGAGTTTCCTAAAACATAACTAAGAAGGGTGGTAATAGTTTTGAGTATACGAACCACCTGCTTCGCCAGGAGTGGAGAGGGAAAAGAAAGCGACTTATTGAAAGCCCATCTAACCGCCAACATTCCGACAAATTTGTTTTGTATGATTAGGCAAAGGTGGATGGTGAGCCATCCACATCACCGGCAATGGTTGGCACAACACGTGATTTATCAGCGAGCATATGATCCATTTGCCAGATATACCACGCTACAATGATCTATATCTATATCTATATATTCATATTCATATGTGTATATATCTATCGTTAAGACCTGGCCTGGCCTTAGTTGTTGTAGTGAAATGATGCTAATGTTAGATGTTGGGGACCATATATGTTCTTTGTTTAGTGTTTAAAAGGTCTACAGATATATAGGTCAATATGTGTAAGATCCCTGCTCTGTTAAATAGATATACCAAAATTATCAGGTGCTGCTATAGTTAGTCATGTTGTAACTAATGTTTACATCAACTTACACAGGGACGGAGCTAGACTCAACTCTAAAGAGGGGCCGGGGGTCAACATCTAAATGCAAAAAAAAATACAATTATATAATATAGAATGTGGAGTTGAAGAGAAGAAAAGATAGAGATTTTTTTTAAAGGGGGCCACTTATATTTGTAATTTTAAAAATTTTAATTATATAAGTAATTTAAAAAAAATATTTGAAAGTATGGCCCCCTCCCCTATAACATGACTCCGTCCCTGAACTTACACATGCATTTTCACCAAGGGGTGTAGGCTTAATATTTATTAAAGGCTTATTTGTTTTAATACGGTTTTTAATTTTTAATCTTTGTTTTTAAATTCATTAAAAGATCTATTTTATTTAAATTTTGGTTTTTTTTATTTTAGTTTCTTCTAATTTTTATAATTTATAAAAATGTAAATTAATCTTTATTTTGTAATTGTCATAATCTGATTTACTATGAATTAAAATAATATTATTTAATTAATTCTAAATTTTAGTTATCAGTTTATAAAATATTTTTTGAAAACATAACAATTATGTCAATTTTGGTAATTATTTTACAAATATATTTTAAATTAAAAATATCTTAATATTAGTTGAATTTGAATTTTACCACAATATTGATAAATATTAGTTTATAAATAATTTTCCTTATTTAAATATTTATTTAATAAATATAATGATATTTTACTAATATTGATTAATAATATTTTATAAGATAATTTAATGATGTAATTTAATTAGTTAATAATAAAATTAATCATTCCTATACTGTATATGATATTAAATTATTATCAATAATAAAAATATAATTATATTGACATCGACAACTAAATCTGATTTTATTTTAAAAATAAGAAAATAAGAAACAAAAAATGAAATAAAAAAGTTCCGAAGTAATTAAAAACAATAAAAGTATTTTTTAAAAATACATGAAATTATAAAATTTGCATTTTTACTCTTTTTAAAATAAATTACTATAAAGTCATAACAGTTTTCGTATTTAGAATTCTAAACCAAATTAAGATAGTAGAAAGAGTTCATTTTCTCTTGATTTATGAACAATTGAACTGAATATATAGAGGTGGCTTAAGCTTAATTGGTGCATAGGAAGCAACAGTTGTAGCTAGGCACTAGTTTATGAATGTGTACTTAACAACATGAATTTATCGAGCACCAAACATTAGGTGGGATCCTGCAAAATGGTTTAAAATGGAGAAAAATCATCAATTTGTACCTGCAGAAGCAGAGCCTTCTCTTGCCTGCTCAATGAAAACTTTCACCCAACTAACTTGGAATAATAAATGCAGGTGGTCCATGCAATTTCATGATTCTTATATATCCATTTATAGCCGGTGACTGCTCTGCCCTACACGTATCTTATCACTGAAATCCATAGTTTCGATTTCCACCTTAGAAACACCTAGATTAGAAGATAATCTAGTTAAGTAAGTAATCGAAGAGGTAACTAATTAGTACTCTATCATAGAAGTTTATATCTCTATTGTAGTTGATTACGGACCATGTAATTGGCAACTAATTGACGTAGACTTATTGTTACCTAAATCTAGCTCAGGACAAACTCTTGACAACAAAATCTCTTTATTAGGGTTGTTGTGTGTTATTTGCATAAACGATTTGGTCCCTTGTATCATTCCTTTGGTTGAAATATTGCGAGTTTTGGCACTTTGTGTCGAGAAACCTTCCCTGCTCCCTTTTGAGCCACAGTTGAGGGCCTTTGCTCACATGGTTTCAACATGATGTGCTCTCTCTTCAAGTGTGGGAACACTCAGAATTTTACCTCATAATTCTACCTTTTGACCTTGAGAGGTGACATGTGTTTGTGGAGCGTGGACTAGGTCTAATGCTTTATGGATAAGTAGAGAATACAAGTCTAATAGTAGGCAAAATGGCATAATTATAAAGGTTGAATGTTGAGCCTCATGTCAACTTTCTTAATAAATGCTATGCATTGACACATACTTAGATTTTCGTTCCAATAAAATGATGACAACTTTTCTCATTATTAAATATAGAAAAGATATAATTTTATTTAACATCTTAAATTTATTTTATATTTAATAAAATTGATGATACTGACCTCATTTTAATTAAAAAAAACTCAATATAGTTACAAATTTAAAGATCATTTATCAAAAAATAAACACTTTAAAGTATTCAATCAACCTTTAATAGAAGTATATATAAGGCCTAAATTGAGTTTTCTTTTAATTTTTATGCCAAGTAAGTTCATAAGAGTAAGACTTTGATACTATATTAAATGGTCGTTTATGGTATCAAAGTCTTTGTGATCAAGTGGTCGTGAGTTCAAATCCTACCACCTACCTATTATTCAACACAAGGTAGAGTGAGCAAGTGTTAGTGAATATAATTTCTAAAAAAAAGGTTAGTAAATATATAAAATTAATTAAGTTGACCTATTGTGATGAAACGGTTACATAACAAGATGAGCATGTAGTCCCAGTCTTCTAGTTAGGCATGTGTATGTATGCAGGAGATTCCCATATAACTTGATCTTCTCCGTTAAAACCAATATATATTTGTGTTATATTGAAAAGTGATTCCTAAGGACCAATTTGGTTTGTATGGATATGGTCATAGACTAAGAATGAGTGATGTCATCTAAAAATTATTGTTAGGTTGCATGGAATTTGCAGCCGCAAAATCTATCCACGGTCCAACTGATATTTGACATTGGTAAACTCTCCTCAATGTAGTTCATACGCCTAAGGTCGCCATTCCATTGACTTGTGGAATCCAAATGTCGGAAACCTTAATGACCGCAAATCTCATAAGCTTGAACTTGATCCCTTCCATATGTACCTAATGCTAACTTTTCGCGTTTTGTTGTAACTTTGTGGACCACATAATTTGGTTTGGTGCGTCGTCTTGTCGTACGATAAGACCTACAGAAAAGAAAAAAGGCATATGATTCTCCAATGCTTACTAGGTTCTCGGAATTCGGATTTGTAAGAGATTATTTGAAATTTAGAATCCTTTTATTATAAAAACAAGAATAACTTAAGAGTTTCATGGAACTAATTATATAGCTATTGTATGGATCGAGGTTATATACTATTGATATGCACCGATTAATTAGTTGATCTCGTAATCTTCTAATATGATATGTTATTTGTCTTAGCGTGTATGTCTATTGATCCATTTAATCATTGAAGAAAGAGAAACAATTGAGGGTTATGGAGACCTTGGTTAGTTAGGCTTTTTTTTTTTTTTTGTGTGGAAAAGTATGTCTTCTAGTGAATTGGAGATTCACTCCTTATTTTAAAATTATGACTTAGTAATTATCCTTCTAGTGAGGTTTAATTATTCCTTTGTGACATGAAGATAATGTTTTAAAAATCGAAATGAAAGTTAAACCAGTAAAACAAAAAGTTCAAAGTTTAAAAGGTTCAACCGGTATTATAACGTCATAGAACTGACTAAATATTAAATAAAATTAAAGAATTTAAAATTAATAGATTTATTTTAGTTCATAAGCACTTATTAATTTGCAAAAATTGACCGACTAATTAATAAACTGATTAGTTTTTAACAAGAGCTACTAAAGTAACTCGGACTGAAAAGTTAAAAAGCAAATTAAAACATTGAAGGGTTTAAGATTTTTACGGTTGAATTGATTAAACCAGTTGAATTTTTTAATCATTTCACGAAAACAAATTTCTTTGTAAAATAAAAAAAATCTTGTGTACTTAAATTTATCCTTTATCCTCTTTTATTTACATAATTAAATAACTATTGATATAATTGAATTGTAATTTTAATCTTATTTTTAAAATTAATTAAACATTTGATTAGAAGAATTGAGGAATTTAACAATGGTTGGAGGTGTTGGTCTTTATTAAATTTTTTATATTAATCTAGCAAGTAAAGGAATTAAGGTAAACTTTAGGAGCCAAAGGTAATTTAGGAAATCTAAAATATAATGGGGCAATGATGAGTTGAATGGGAGATGGAGCCATTTGAGCATCTCCATCTCCACTGAAACTTGTCTTTGCTTAAGTTCTTTTAATTTTTGTGATATTTTTAACTCGAGTTGATTGGGGCCTACATGGGGCCATGATTGTTTTTACGGATTGAATGATCAAAGGCACCACACGTTGAGTCTGAACCACGGTACGGTACAGTCCAACCACAATAAAGGCACACCAAAATCCCAAAAACCAACCCCCCAAACTTTATGACCAAAATGAACTCTACAGATTTATAGGAATTGCGAATTGCTCCTCTCTCATCTCACCCGCTCGCTTTTGTTCAATTAACTTTAAAAAAACTAAAGGGTGTTAATGGAAACTCATGAGTCATAAAGGTCCTTTTTGGGTATTATTAATGGAAAGACGGAGGATTAACGAGAGTCTAGATCCTCTGTTTAATATTACTCTGTCTTATTCTGTTTTATAGAATCTCAGCCATTTATTTTGCGGGACTCATATAAATCAATGGCTGAGATTTATTGGACACAATAAGACACCATAATATTGGATAGAAGATCTAGACTCAACTAATGGACACTAATCTAACTTTTTACTTTGTAAAATTCGGAGTAAACAACCTTTTATTATTTTCGTAACTCGAATTAGTGATGTCACGAACTTTTACGACTTCAAATTATCGATTTAAAAACGACGTCGTTATTGTAGTTATTAACATAATCACTTGATAAGTATATGTTTTACCTTCATTTTCTTTTTTTTTTTGAGATTTTACCTTCATTTTCTTAGTTTGGAAGTTTTAAATTTTGATTACTGTAGAGTCAAAGAGATAAACATCAATTGAATGGTCGTCTGTTATAATATTCAATATGCTTTACTTTTTCTTTTTGTTATTGTGCTTAGCCCACCACCATGCCCCATAATTCACACTCATTGTAAATGTTGCTTAAAGCTTAGCTTGCCTTCTTGGCAACTTCCCTTATCTGCCTTTGAGAGTATACAACTCAGCTGACAGCTCCCACCTGAAAGGAAAAAGAAAAAATCTTTGCTCTCTCTGCTACTATCACCACTGTACCCACATACACAAAACAAGAGAGAGAGCTATTAGAGAGGGAAAGAGACCCACTAGGTCACCAAAGTCTCTGAATTGAGGGTCAGCTACAGGTATGTATTCCAACAAAAGCTAACCCCTCGAAAAAAAAAAAAAAAGGAAATAGATTCCTACCCAGTACCCCCACTTGATCATGGAACCAGAAAATGGGATTCGCAGGCCAAACTTCCCTCTCCAATTACTAGAAAAAAAGCAAGAACATCTCCAAGACCCTCAGGGACTTGTTAATGTTCAGACGACGACAACAACAACAGCAAGTCAACTCGACCCTCAGACAACAACATCTTCCTCTGCTAACCCTCCCAAAAAGCCACCTCCTAAAAGAACCTCCACAAAGGACCGTCACACCAAAGTCGATGGGCGTGGTCGCCGGATCCGCATGCCTGCAGCGTGCGCAGCCAGGGTTTTTCAGCTCACCCGTGAGCTTGGCCACAAATCAGACGGTGAAACCATTGAGTGGCTCCTGCAACAAGCTGAACCCGCCGTCATCGCTGCCACCGGAACTGGCACAATTCCCGCCAACTTCACTTCTCTTAACATCTCTCTCCGTAGCTCCGGTTCCACAATCTCGGCCTCCCATCATCTAAGGAGAAGTTACTACAATCCTAACTTCGTCGGTCATAATCATCCTCAACAACAGCAACAGTTGCGAGCGAGGAGTGATTGGGAAAGGAATGTGCTTGATGAACCATCCGCGTCCCAGCAACAACCCAGACTCTTATTTCCTTCTGACGAATCCATAAGTTTTAGTTCCATCAGTTCAAGTGACAATGCCGGAGTCCATGTGAACACTTCCGCTGTTGCCTTCCAAGACGTAACAACTAAGCAAGAAGTACGTGCAAGTGCCAGCGACAGTAGTTATTTGTTACAGTCTACGAGCACAGGGTCAATTCCGGCGAGCCATAGTCCGATTCCGGCAACATTTTGGACGTTGACTAATCCCAGTAACCAAGGGATTAGCGGAGATTCCATGTTGACATTTCCATCTTTTAGTGGGAATAGTCACATGTATAGAGGTTCTATGTCTAATGCGTTGCATTTTATGAATTTTCCTGCTCCTATGACCCTTTTGCCTGCCCAACAATTGGGTTCAACGGACACTCACCTCGGTGTATTGGCCGCGCTTAATGCATATAGGCCGGTTCTTTGTGGTGTTGGTAATTCGGAGTCAGCTGCAAGTGGGTCGACCCCGCAACATGGAGGAGACGATTCACGAACTACAACTAGTCACCATTCCTAGAAGATCGGAATTTCAGGTGTATGCTTTATAGTATATATAGATTACTCATATTATATATACGTGGATTTGCAACACAGGCCTGAGTTACTGGTTGCTTTGAAGTTGAACTGAGTTTAGTGTACGATTTTTGTGTGAGTGTAGCGAGTATAATTTAGGGTTTTACTGATGATCATCCAAGTATTGACATGAGTATTGCCTGGTTTTGGTTTGGTTCGCTTGTTGAAACTTTGCTTTATTACCAATATATACATATGCATACCATTAACATGTGTTTATACGACTGCATACCGTTCACTAACTCGAAGCCTTTGAGGCTATTATTAGGTTAGAGAACTCATCACTACTCCCTCCATCTCTCTCTCTCTCTGCCTTTCTCTGAATTCAAGTTCTTAATGAGTGGATTGCACATTGACAGTGCTTCCAGATGGAATCTTCTTTATCCTTTTACGCATGACTGCATTTGCTACTATGGTGGTCGTGTTATTAGCACAGGACAAGATAAGGAAGAGCCCACATGTAAGTTCAGGTGACGATCACTTAGCAGTGAAGCTCTCGTTGCTCAAAGCCAATGTATACGATAATTTGGTGACTACTATACATATATTCCGTCTGTTTTCTCCATCTATTGATAATTGTGGGTCTTGACTCTTGATGACAACATCACGTACTCCCGTCCCACAAGTATTTATTGGGTCTGAAACGTTCAGTAAGTGGGGCATTCTAGCTAGGTCTGGCTCATTCTGACTCATCACACACTTGATATATCTGTGCTCTAGCGAACATGGGGTAAGAAAATTGGTTATTTTACAAAATCACATCGAATGATGATTGGCTTTGATTTACTAATTATTCGTAAACTGTATTAATGGTAGGAACATTTGATGTAGCAGGTTGGCTTGTTCTAACCAAAGGAAAGTAGTTCAAAATGTTGGTTCAGTACTTCTGTAAGACTGCATGAATTACTATAAGAGTGAAACATTCTGCGAACAAACCTAATGGATTTTTCATAATGTCTGAACTCCAACAGGGAGTACAATCATCAAAATCGATTTCGGTCTTTGATTATGAAGATGGGGTATAGTTGGTCATCTCTCCATTGTTTAGTACATTGTCTCTTTTTGATAGCTTTTATATTTCTAATGTGGCAGACTAAATAACCACGCATATAGACAATTGTTTTACAAGTCTATATATGGATTCAAACCAACCATGCATATGAAACCTTTCAGGTTATAGTCTTAAGACACACCTTCGTTTTGACGAAGGTGAAATAATTGTATAAATGTTACCTTAATGACATTGATAGACGACTGCTACATATATAATGTCCATAGAAGCTTTCAAACTAGTGATGATGTCAAGTTTGTTATAATAGATTGCAACAATAAGTTAAGATCCTCAAGTAAGTTTGTTAAAAATCCTACATCAGACAAGTGTAAGTGTATTTAGTCATTTATAATAGTGTGCAAACCTCCCCTCTCAAGCTACTAGACAAGTATAAGTGTATCCTCACTTCTTCTTGTCATATTTTTAATCATTTTCTATAAGATTCTTTAAAAAAAATACATTAAATTTATCATTTCTCTTTAATGTGTTTTTTATGTAACTCCAAGCAATGTGTGCAGTGACTCAAACTTATCTCGCAGAAGTACTAGTGCGTTAGTAAATATACTTGTAAGCTGCTTGTCATCTTGTAGTATTAGAGCTTAGTGTCGCCTTTGTTAATTGATTCTCGTAGGAAGTGATATTTAATGTCGATTGTTATGATGTGCTGAACTTTTTGCAATCGTAATTATTGACTTGTTGTCTTAGTATATTATTGTAGGCTCCATTTGCATCTCTCCTATATCTTTAAGAATTCTTCTGAGCCATATTGCTTGACCTACTGTCACAACAACTGTAATCTATCCTGCTTCTATTAAAGATTGTGTCACAGTTTCTTGTTTCTTCAAACTCTATAAGAATATTCTTAAATCAAGCAAAATGTGTGGCTTGATATGCTTTTCCTGTCGTCAACTGATTCAGCCTAATCACTGTCTGCATAACCAAACAATCTTGTTTCATCTACCTTCTTGTACCATATTTCATAATCTTTTGTTCCTTGTAAATATTTGAAGATTTTCTTCGCTGCTCCTTAATGTATTTGACTCGAATTCTGCATAAATCTTGATAGTCGACTTGTGGCAAACATGATGTTTGGTTGAGTGGCTATTAGGTATAGTAGGCTTTATACAGGTAGAGCTTTCAGCTTTCTTCAGACCATCTTCTTTCTTTTATCTTTCGTTTGGGACTAACCATGTAACAACTATCTTGTAGCCTTATATCTTGAATTTCTTTATAAATGCCTCGGTAGATTTATTTTGGGATATAACAATCCCTTCTACTTATTGATTTATCTCAATCCTGAGAAAACAATGCATTAGGCCAAGGTTGGTTATCTCAAAAGTCTTGATCATGTCATCTTTGAAGTCTTAGTAACATATCCTCATTGTTCTATATATAAGATCATCTACATGTAAGGAAACAATAAGAGTGTTGTTACCTTAATTATAATTAATGTAAAGTATTGGCTCACTCAGGCTCCTCATGAATTCTTGATCTGTGAAATAGTTGTCAATTCTGTTGTACCAAGTTCTTAGGATTTGTTTCTCATTTTAGGGCTTGAATGTATGGCCTGGAATTTAGTTTGTTGAAATCTTTGTCCAAAATTGAATGTTTTAAATGAAAAGTCTAATAATTATTTCTTTGTTAGGTTATCACTCTTATTTTTAGGTAGGTAAGTCAAACTTATCCAATTTCTTAAAATTTTAATGAAAATATTCTAATAAAATCTAATTGATTGAAATTAAAATAAAATGTATGTGTAAAAATTCTAATAGAAAAATTAGCTACTAATTAAACTCTTTATAGTTACTTATTTGTAATTAAATAATTTTCGCTAATTAAACTTTATTATGAGTAAACATGATTTTCATGAGAAATATTTTACTCTCCCTTTTTTCTTAGCTTTCTTACTAATAAGGACCATTGCCTCTCTTAAATTTTCTATTTTAATTTTATATTTAATAACCCTTTTGGGCAAGATTTTTCTCTCCTAAGCCAATCTTTAATTCCCTTCCCTGTTAGGAATGGAATGAATGCTAGTCACCAACCTTCCTGGCCTTATTGATCTCCGATATCCAAGCTATATAGAGCCTCCTCACTCTATTAATTCTCTTTTTCGCTTGCTCTCCATCCTCTAATCCATTCCCTATACTTATCATTACTTTCCCCCTAACCAACTTCTTAATCACTCCTTTAACTAATGCAACACTTGGTTCTAACATGGCCCAGTAGTGCTTTTCTCCTTTATCTCCTTCCTTTCCTTCCATTTTTAGCTTTCTTAACATCTCTCTTAGCCCCTAAGCTACCTTAATACACTCTTCAGGGTTGAAATTTTTGGGTGCTAACCTCCCTCGTTCCTTATCTATACTTATTGTCTTTGGTGCCTTAGGTTCCTCTCAAGATCCTCAACATTCTTCTTCCGATCCAAAGAATGCTAAAGAGTTATAATTTCAAATAATGAGAGTCCCATCTCTCAAGAAAAACTCATATTAATCCTTCAAACTTCATATGAGGATCCTCTTATTGTCTCACCACAATAAAGGTCCTCCAAGCTAAAGCTTTAAGATGGAAAGTCACATTAATTGATTATTTCATTAATACAAGACCTTTCCTACAAATGCAAGTTTGAGCAATAACTAAATGAGGAAAGTTGGAGTTAGAGAAGACATTAATCAATAAAGAGGATTTTTTTTCTTTTCAAGTTCACCTATGATTAGGCCCTTAACATATAAATGGTAAACCCCTTTAACATTAAAGATGAAAGCCTATAATCATACTTGATAAACAAATTATGAATATGAATATCATCTCTTTTTGGGTCAATTTTTATAATATCCCCTTAGAATACTTATCTACCTTAAGAACAATATGCTTAGAAAATAGCAAGTTTAATTAGGAAACTAATTAGCCTTAATGAGCACATTACATAATTAAGAAGAGTTGGCTTTAATATAATAGTCTTGAGGTGGAAAAAGACAAGGATCTTCTTGGAACTCTAAAACTGGAGAGATTAGGAAAGGTTGGGGATTAGTAGGGACTGAGATCTCACTCTCCTATTAGTGGAAACCAACAAAGCCCCAACAAAAATTGGAAATCTACTTGAAAATTATTTATTGCTAGTGATAAAATGAAGTTATAGGGCTGAGTCTAATTAATAACTAAGAAAACATTATGAATAGGCCCCAAATTAATAAAAGGACCATGTTAAAAGCTTAAATCAACTTAGGAGATTCTAAATAGGGATAATTTAGACAACAGAGGACTAATACACAACTGATCACTTAATAAGTACCTACTAATGAGTATCTTCCACCAAAGTAGAATATTAAGACTCAAATTACTGAAATTCTATGTGACAATGCTCCAGTAGACAATAATTCAAAACCAATATGGAGAAGTTTTACCTTAGAATATGAAACACAAGATGCTTGTATGAGTAACATAGGAGATGCATTTGTGACAATTATTAAGACAAGACGATGTAATAAGCCATATAAAAAACATCATATAGGTTCTCAGCTTCAAACATTTACCTAATGTTTATCTTAGCCTAGAATGTCAAGGTCCTAATTGCCCTAAAAAATAGGTAATCCATGACTTCAAAAATATTAAGTAGTCTATGATTTTTGCATACAAAAGAACCCCTGTTAGTAAGAATTTTAAAGATTAAAATGAAATATATTCACTAAAAAGAAAGTCTAAATTTTTTGGTGAAAATTGGAACATCATCATCATCCTTCAACATCAATATAAATGGAACAACATCTTCAATTATAAACATCACCTTAATGGCAAAATCATTAAGGTTTTGATTATAATAGTGTGTAGGTTCTCCGATGCTTCTCTTCTAACTAATTTAGTCATCTTTCTTTTAAAATTTTATCTAATCTAGTCCCATCAATATCACCTTCATTTATACTGCCAACTTGTCCGTTGAAGAACTTCCTTGTAGGGTGACTAGAAACATATTTGTTACATTATCTTGAACCCTTTGCTAATCCTTGGAGATCTTGACAACATCAATTACTCCTATAAATTTGAGGGCAACAACCTAAGCCTTAGGTAATTTATTAAGGACCTGAGAACCAACTTAAGCCATATTGGAGTTGGTAACTTAAGGTTTGATGATCATTTTCTTCACTTGGTGCAATAAACACATAGAAATTGGCTTATGAGGAAGAAATTAAATAAAAGCTCTAGTTGACTCAATTTAGATGTCTTGTTTTCCCTCTATTAAAGCTCATTATAGTAAATTTATCTATTTATATCACTTTCCAATTGAAATTCACAACCTTATATATGAAATCACTAAAAAATCTTTAGGTTTAACAACTACTTGATTATCTTTAATGACTTTAAAGAAGCTATTTTAATAGGGACTACAACTAATATAGATGGCTTTGAGTCTTAAAATGCATGAGAAAAATGGAGGCGATAAAAGAAAAACTTAAGACCTTTAACAGAAGACACTTCCCCAACATTGAAACAATTATTCAATAATCAACGAATGAACTTAATACAACCAAGTTAAGGAAAAGGAAGGAATTAACAAAGCACATTCAAGACCTGGAAGCTCACAACTTCCTAATAAAACCAAAATTAATGATTTATTGGTTAAAGGAGGGACACAAAAACTTAAAGTTCTTTCATAGTGATATCTTAGACAGAAGGAATCAAAATAAAAATAGCTCCCGAATATACCCAAATGGGAATGCCATCTAGAAGCAAGTTGGTCTCAAAAAGTTGATCTTCAACTAATTCAAAGGCATATAAAGTAATCCAACTAACAGTTTGTCATTTGTGCATGTCCTTAAAACCTTTATTCCTCACTCCATTTCTAGAGAGTTGGCTAATCACCATATCAAGCCTTTCACTTACTTTGATATAGATAGAGCCCTTTTTAGCCTAAATCTAAGCAAATCCCCTTGTTCTAATGGTTTAAATGCACTATTTTGTCTATAATCTTAGAACTTAGTAAGATACTTGATCTCTAATATAACTGTAGAATTCTTTACAATTAAAAAACACCAAGAAAAATGATATATATCAAATATGTTAGAACCCCTCCCCGCTAAGACACGTGTTCGACGTCCTGCGTGACATCTGGACGTGCATCTCACGAGGGAGGAATTCCTCACCACAAAAGGAACCTCAAATCGAACTTATTTTAATGACATCCAAACAAGTTTTGCTAAATTTACCCTAATTATCCTCCAAGAAAAAAAAATTCCCATAATTGGCTAAATGAAATTCCATGTCTCTAGGTTAAATAGATCCCGAAATCTCCTCAATCGTATCTTAATAGATCACAAAATCTCCCAAAAATGGAATTATATCGAAAACCGTCACATAAACGACTCTCTTTAACATTATCCGTAAACCCAACGCTCTCATTTTACTAAAAAAGGGTAGGACTCTTTTTTTTTAATAGAAAAACTAATGCTTCGAGAATCGTGAAAATTGGGGGTCAAACAGAGGAAGGACGTATAAAATAGGAGATAGGTTAAATTTTATCAAAAATGAAAAATAAGTTGCTTCAAAGTGCAGCCCAAAACTCAAATTCTCCTACACAAAGTCAAAAATTTGAAAATTCATATCTTTTAGCACACAAGTCTAAAAATCTCACATTTTACCTCATTGGAAAGATAAAAAGATGGTCTACAAGTTTCATGAAGGGAGCCAAAATCAGTTCAATCATGTAACGGGGTAAAAACACTCTCAAAGTTTCAGCCTAAATGAAAACCAATGGAACAGTGAATTGTCTACATGAACAGTAACTGTGATCTTCCTAACCCCATAACTTTTTATCCCTAACTCCGAAAATTGCAAATTATACCTCATTTTAAAGATAAAAGGACAATCTACATTTTCTATGAAGAAAGCAAAAATTGAAACTGTCTCTAAGAGGGTGAAAAACCCCTCTAAAGATTCTGCAAAATTGCCAAATGAACAGTATCCGAGAATACTAATCTGAAAACTTTCAAACCCTATAACTTCTTCATTCTAAGTCTAAAAATGACCAATTTTATACCATTTTAAAGATCTAATCATGCTCTACAATCTTCCAGAAGACCTCTTAATCCAATTCAACCATTTAGGAGGTCAAAAGCGCAAGCGAAGTTGCTGCCAAATTTATGAAAAATTTGACAGCACTTCCCTTAATTTTGTACTAGCCAAAACTTCAACCTTCATCCATTGATTTTCAAACCTGCACAAAGACACTTCAAATCCATACCATCCTCAATCTTCCAACTCCATACCAATCCAACAATCCCATCAATTCACTCAAAATGGCAGCCACACACTCTTAGCATTCTAATCATTTTCAAACTACAAAACAACCTCAATTCAAACCATACAACCATACAAGATTATGAATCATAAGCAAGATATACCAATTACATTAAAATCCAATATTCTTGCATTTACATGAAAAAGCATAGGTGGATACAAAGCTTTAGAGGGCTTCTAGCCCGATAACAACCAAAGTAACATATACAAAGAACACAAATCGTCCAAAAGACTAGCTAAAGATTTGCTTTCAGAAAACAGGACTTCAAAAGCAAAAAGCATCGGAGTATTGTCTCAATCCTGATGCGGTGGCTCGGTTCTCGCTCGCCACCTGAGGAGGGGAAATGGGGGGTGAGCTCGACGGCTCAGTGGGTAATAACTTAATAAACGAGAAATAAGCAAAAACCATTATTCATTCATTCATTTTT
>JANKOD010000001.1:2190464-2205145 GCA_026284645.1 Erythroxylum acuminatum
GATGGAACGCTTTTGTTTGATGCTCAACAAATTTAATTTATCTGTTTTCCAACTTAAAATATCCACTTTTGAGGCTTCTACGTGAAATTGTCTTATTTTTCTTTTTCATTTGGGCGTGGCACTGTGGATTATCGGGGCTGCATTTTTGTTTTTGTGTGATGGGGTAGATACGGAAATGTGAGGGTTTTATGCTTTTTCTTCGTTGGAAGATCCTTGAATAGGTTAGGACGAATTTGCTTTTATGGGGAAAAGTTGGGATTTGGGTTTTGGTGGAAACATTTTCGTGAATGGTCTGTGTTCAAATGGGTATTGGTTCTACACCAACGAAGCAAGCACCTTGAATGGCTGATTCTCAGAGAAATAGTCTCGCCAACAGGGATATCGAGCAGGTCAAAATCCAGTTACATTCTTTCCTTGAAACTAAATTTCCAGTGCCATTTTGTTGTTATGTCATAATTTGGTTGAATTTTCTTCAACACTGCTTATGTGACGTAGTTCACTGGATGGTAAAGTTTGATTCATTGCAAGATTAATCGCGTTTTGTTCTCTCTTATTCTGTTAGTAACATGCACTGAAATAATGAGGCACTTGGTAGTTCAGTATTGATCTTCATCTGAAATTGTGCTTATAGGACTGTGCAAGGCATTCCCCTGCATGTATACCTATTAAAACATGAACCGACGTCTTTATATGTGTTTCCTTTTATCATTGCTGCTTCTTCAGGCCATTATAGCACTCAAGAAAGGGTCACATTTGCTTAAGTATGGACGTAGAGGAAAGCCAAAATTCTGCCCGTTTCAACTTTCAAGTGTAAGTATCCTTAGCATGTATTTGTGGTTTCTACTACCTGAGTTCAAGTTTAATGTTTTCAACCTATGAGTAGCGTCATTGGTACACCTAATGTTTACAGTATTTAAACGATTGTCAGAAATGGATACATTTATTTTTGGCTTTTGTTCATTCGATTGTTCTTGGATTTTGTTTTAGGATGAGTCTATGCTTACATGGTACTCTGGAAAAGAAGAGAAGCACCTATTACTTAGTCAAGTTTCAAAGATTATTCCTGGACAGCGTACTGTAAGTTTTCATCACAGTCATTGACTTTGAAAGTCGTGAGGGGGAATGGTTGAAAAGAGTTTACGAACAAATTTGCATCATGATCCAAAGATACATTTCTGTATGCATAACTAGGGATAATTGTTGCAGAGGAACTTTGCTTCAAATGGTTTAGTTTCTTAAGTTCTATAATAATCCTTCATCAACAGTTGCACCATACCAATGGTTTGCATTTTCCTTTAACTAGATTTCTATGGATAACGTTTATTCTTTCCTTGTTCTCCAAGTTTTGTTAAATGTGATGGTAGATTTTTTTGGTTCAGGCAATATTTCAACGTTATCCTCGACCTGAAAAGGAGTATCAATCATTTTCTCTTATATATGGCGACAGGTCCTTGGATTTGGTGAGTTTGTCTCATAAAAACACATGTTTATACTGTCAAACAAAAGCATCAATCACCAACAAATCTCTTTTGTTTGTTTATTTTAGGACTATGTTAGAGTCATTTTTTCTTGTAGATAAAACCAATCATCGTCAGTAGCAACATGTTTTGTCTCAATTTGACATGAGTTGACATACTATGGAACCCTTATGGACAGATATGCAAAGAGAAAGATGAAGCTGAAGTCTGGTTTGTTGGTCTTAAGGCATTAATAACTGGCGGTAACTACTCCAATAGGTGGAGAATTGACTCAAGAAGTGACAGTTTATCATCAGAGAGTCCACGTTCTCAAATACGAAGAACTTCTCCAACAAAAACACAATTTGTCTGTAACGTTCTCAATCTGTTTGTGATTATTTGATAATTCTAGGTTATATAGCATGACATTTAAGTTCTCTTCTTTGTTCCACTCTCTCAAAACAATGACAGCATTCAGAGCATGGAAATGGTGAGGGAACACAGGTGCCTTCCGATAGTTCTGCACAAAACAGATTAGGAAAGGCATTTGCTGAAATAATATCACATACTGCTACAGCCAAGTACCCAAGCCAATCAGAATTGGCTGGCAGCCCTATTAGCCTGCTGACAGCTGCTTGCTTAGATAACTCAAGTAACAGAAATTCTACATCTGATGCAGCTAGAATCAGTTTATCAAGTGCTGTAAGCTCATCCAGCCAGGGCTCTGGTCATGAAGATTTTGATGCTTTGGGTGATGTTTTCATTTGGGGAGAAGGCATTGGTGATGGAATACTGGGCGGTGGTGTGCACAGGACTAGAGATTCAGCTGGTTCCCAGTTTGATGCATTTCTTCCAAAAGCATTGCAGTCAACAGTTGTTCTAGATGTTCAAAATATTGCTTGTGGCAGCAGGCATGCTGTGTTGGTCACAAGACAAGGACAAATCTATAGCTGGGGGGAGGAGTCAGGGGGGAGACTTGGACATGGCTTAGAACTGGATGTTCTCCACCCAAAGGTCATAAATTACCTGAATGGCCTGAACATTGAATTTGTGGCATGTGGGGAGTATCACACCTGTGCTTTAACACCTTCTGGGGATCTCTTCACATGGGGTGATGGTACTCATACTTGCGGTCTACTTGGGCATGGAACTGAAACCAGTCATTGGATTCCTAGAAAACTAGGTGGTTTCATGGATGGGATACGTGTGACATATGTCTCTTGTGGACCTTGGCATACAGCAACTGTGACATCTGTTGGCCAGTTGTTTACATTTGGAGATGGAACTTTTGGTGCCCTGGGCCATGGAGATCGTAGTAGCTCAATTATCCCACGAGAAGTCGAAACTTTGAGAGGATTAAGAACAGCAAGGGTTGCTTGTGGTGTTTGGCACACTGCTGCAGTTGTAGAAATGACCAGTGACTCGCCTAGTCATGAAACTTCCGATAGCTCCTCATTTGGACAACTCTTTACCTGGGGAGATGGAGATGAATTCTGCCTTGGGCAAGGTGATAAAGAACCTAGACTTGTCCCTGAGTGTGTAACTGTTCTGTTGGATGAAAATATCTGCCGAGTAGCCTGTGGACACAAACTCACTGTTGCCCTCACAGCATCAGGGCGTGTGTATACCATGGGGAGTACTTCATACGGACAGCTTGGAAATCCTGCAGCCAATGGGAAAGTTCCTACTCCTGTTGGTGGCTGCATACAGAAGTGTTTTGTAGAAGAAGTTTCCTGTGGTGCTTATCATGTTGCAATTTTAACATCCAAAACAGAGGTTTACACATGGGGAAAGGGCAAGAATGGGCAATTAGGACATGGAGACAATGATGACAGAAATAAGCCTACACTTGTCAA
This sequence comes from Erythroxylum acuminatum, assembly GCA_026284645.1. Classification (NCBI taxonomy): domain Eukaryota; kingdom Viridiplantae; phylum Streptophyta; class Magnoliopsida; order Malpighiales; family Erythroxylaceae; genus Erythroxylum; species Erythroxylum acuminatum. The sequence continues at coordinate 2,193,778 of JANKOD010000001.1, forward strand.
ATTCCTCAAGGACAAGCAAGTGAAGACTGTAGTGTGTGGTTCCAATTTTACTTCTGTTATATGTCTTCATAAATTGGTTTCTAGCGCTGATCAATCAGTATGCTCTGGTTGCCGTAATCCTTTTGGTTTTAGAAGAAAGCGTCATAATTGTTACAACTGCGGGCTAGTCTTTTGCAATGTATGCAGCAGTAGAAAATCTTTGAAAGCTTCACTGGCCCCAAACATGTACAAGCCATATCGTGTGTGTGATGAATGCTTCAACAAATTAAAGAAGGCTGCCGAATCTAACGTTGCTATTCGACTTCCAAAGAACAGGAATGGCAATGTGCAAAATAGGAATAATGAATTGGTGGATAGAGAGATTCCAAATCCTATATTCCAGACACACAATTCTAGATTATCATCTGCTCGAGCAACCAGTCAATCAGAAAGTTGGCAGTTGAGGCGTGATAAAGGACAAGAAGGCTATAACAATAGAGTCTTCCCATCTTCAAATGTTAATTTTCAGTTGGGGAGTTTTCAACCTTCAAAGCTACCAACTTTATTTGAGGAAGCTACAAAGAAACTGATACCGAGTTCCCCTCCCCGTTTGAAAATGGCCAATGGATCAAGATCTTTTTCAGAAAGGAAAAGTACAGCTTTGGCTCATGAAGCAACTATGAATTATGCGGAGTACATAAATGACAATTCAAGTGAAGAAGTTGTATGTTTAAAGGCACAGGTAACGTTTTCATTTAGTCCATGAATTATGCCATACTTATTTTCCTAGGTGCAGGTGATCTGTCAAAATTTTGAGATATGCTACTTGGTGTGTCCTCTTCCTTTTCAGTGAACCTATTACCGATTCTTGCTGGACACATCCATTTTAAATTTTCACTTTTTGGTTCAGTTTTAATCATTCATTTAAAACTGCATACAATTTTAAGACTGGCAATATCCTTGTTTCATTTAACATATGGTAATCTTCCCCATAAGGTAAAAGAACTTACGAAGTGATAGTTTCAAATGGTAATTTCACTTCAAGAATAGCGCTGTAAGAAAAGTAAAACTGTTGCATTCCTTCAACAATTATGAAGCATCGACTTCAAAACAAGTAAATCATCAAGATGTGTGTCTGTGTGTGCTTGATGATCCATGACTGATGGGCCACCTTTTGTTTCTTAGTGGTTGGCTTGCACCAATACATATCTTTTTTTCTCTAGATACTTCTCTTTAACTTCAAAATTGTGGTTTTGTGAGGCTCACATACTTGGGAGATTTCATTGGATAATACTTTGTAGGTTGAAGAACTTACGATCAAAACCCAAAATCTTGAAGCAGAACTTGAAAGAAAATCAAGGCAATTGAAGGAGGTCACAGCAATAGCAGCAGATGAAGCTGAAAAATGCAAATCTGCGAGGGAGGTTATAAAGTTAATGACAGCTCAGGTTGTATTTATGTCATTATTTCTGGAAAAAATCTTGGTGCAGCTTTTTGGCCGTATACTTATTTATGAGATTGGTGAAACTTATGTTCTAGACTTAAGGTTTAAGAAGCGTTTCTTGGTATAACATTGCCCCTAGTTAAAGCCAAAAAAGTATTTGCGTTTAACAACTGATAGTTCAAAAGAAAATGACCTGCAGAGGCATCATTTAGGTTTTTGTTAGTTAAGTAGCGTCTGTATCCATATCTGCTGCCTGCTCACTATTACGTCATGGTAACATTTTTCATAAATTGAGTGCAAGGCATATGCATCTATGCACACGGAAGCACTTGCACAAGCCTACCTATATCTTCCCTCAGAGGAAGGAATCCTTGGACATGCTTATGAGTCGTGCAAAATCGCTTCTCTGTAAGATTAATAGGACACTACACTATATACTATTTTTTATTAGCTAATCGTCTCATGTTAACTTTAGTCCATGAGTTTTCTTGTCATGACTTCATCACTTGTGTATTAGGGGCATTTTTTAAAACAAAAGTTTGATTCACCGTTATCCTGTCAGTTCTTTCTGCAGATGTCTTGTTATGATACTGGATGTGTTACTGTTTAGGCATCTATATGTCAACTGATAATGTGTGCGCCAAACTTCTAATGATAAACTTTTTGTTGGTCTTGCAGATAAAACAGATGGCTGAAAGGCTGCCAGAAGAACAGAAAGCTAGCCAAAGTACAAGTTCTATTGCCAATCAAGACTTGAGTTTGCAGAACCTATCCTCCAGTGGGTTTCATTCAACTAGTGAGCTCGGACATGAAATTGAGTCCAATGGCAATTCAATAGATACTCATATGCTATCATATGGAGTAAAATCCCAAAATGAGCGGCCACAGAGGGTTATTCAAGTTGAACCAGGCGTCTATATAACTTTATCCTCATTGCCAGGTGGTGGCAATGAACTCAAGCGCATCCGTTTTAGGTACTGGTATAATCACTCTAACAATAAAGTCAGCAAGAATTTGTGATAACTTCCAATTGATCCTTGTCTTTGTAAATACTATCCATCAACCATTCTTGGTGCTGGCCCTTGATCACATTACCATACTTAAAACCCTTTTGCTAGGTTCTGCAATGCATATGCCATTACTGTTCATAGTTCAGCACTCCGGCTTGCTGAACAAGTTTTTGTGTCGAAGATTGATTAAGTATTAAATTGTCTTTTACGATTGAATTACACTGAAGTACCGAAATGTGTGAGAACTGAAAAGAAATCTTGGTAGCAAAATGAAGAGAGAAGGACCTTTAAATGAGAGTGGATGTACATGATGTGAAGAACTTCAATGTCTAATTTGTAGGTAAAGGCCGAACACAGTATCATTCATCACCATTTACAATATCATTTAGGTTACTTTACAAACCACTATGTTCATCAAGGAGGCAACATATTTTCAAGAGTAGTTGCATGAGACCTCAAACTTTTCTTGTACGATTCTTTTAACTACTTGCGTTGATTAATAGCATGCTTTTTTTATTAATTTAGATGCCTTTCTCTATCTTCATCTGTTTTTTCTTTCCATTTGTTAATCATTCTCGTGTCATTTACTTCACTGCAGCCGCAAGAAGTTCACTGAACAAGAAGCTGAGAAGTGGTGGGCAGAAAATGGGGTAAAGGTCTGTGAGCGGCACGCAATACAAAGTCAAGAGTAAAGGGCATATCATCAACGTTGTTCTGTGAAGGAGGTTGATCAAATTGACTATGTTCGATTCAATTGGAGATTAACTCAGCGTCAAGGAACTCAGTAAGTGTGTGACATAACCCCAATTTCTGTCAAAGGAAACTGTCAACTTTCATATTCTCCCTTCGGTGGAGTTTTTCATGGGAATTCCTGGGTTCACGATTTGACAAATAGACTAAGATACAAAATATATGAATATTTAGGGAAGAGAGGTTAAGATGAACAGAGAAACAAAATGTCATTTTTAAACTCATTATTGAGTGACCATGACTACTCATTTCTCGTTTTTAATTTACTCTAGTCTAGTTAACGATGAAGGAAGGAAAGCATATATCCTAAAAGAGAAGTTCTTGATTCATGACTAAATTAGTATTGCACTCTGTATTTCATTCCGGGATGCATCCATGTAAATCTCTACCAAAATTTTGATCTTTTGGCTCATTAATCATATGTTGTTTTATTTTCGATTCTCAACTACAAATTGTACCCCAGGTCAAATATTTTCTTAGTAGTTCTTATTGTTATTAAATATTAAGAAGGAAAAGAAATTTACTTTTTCATATATGCTGTACACCACCTCTCCAGACAACCAACTCATAATGATGACTCTATAACAAACATCAAGCTCTCTGAAGATTGAGAACCTTGGAAATCTTAAGGAAAGGCAAAGGAAAAAGATGAACTACTAGAACCAGTTGGTTTGAACAATGGACTCAGGTACTGAACTACCTCCCCCTTCTTAAGGGTGTGAGATTGCCACCAATTGGTTCTGTATCCTCCTTAAATGGTTGAGTTGATGGATCAGCCAGACTTGGCATCCGAGAAACACTGCCTTTGCCTTTCCTGGCATTTGGTCCAATCTCCTCAATCATGTATTTCCATCCATCAATTGGTCTCCTCCTGCTAAATATGTGGCTCTTAATAAAACTGGCTATCTGCAATCAATTATAAAAACTCAAACTTCAGTATGTAACCAGCAATGAAATTGGGAGGAAAAGGCATGTGAAACAATAGAGAGATAAAGAATGTGATCAACAGTGAGGGGAGAGAAAGATGCCAACAATTGAAGAACCAACAACAAATTCTGTTTAGCATTCAACATTGGAATCGGTGCTCTCCAGAAATGAGAGAAGGTTCAGCTCTTACTATTTGCAGAGAAAAGGGAAAAAGCACTTGCTCAGTTCTATAAAGATAAAGTTTAAAGTTTCAAACTTCTATCTGGTGCCTGTTTAATTAGTTTTACTTCTCATCTTTTTCTTTCCCTTAGTTTATCCTAACCAACAGTTACAAACAAATTACAGCTCTGACTGCAACCAATGGCTTAGAAATTAGAATCATAGTGGAATAAAATGCTATGCAAGTAACTCCATCACTATTTCGCAACAAAGAAGATAAATTGCAAAAGAGATTAGCAGCGAAATAGATACTTTGGTCTATTGAATCACCTGGAATTTGCAATATGCAAGCCGACGATCAAATTCCTGGAGGAGGATATCTTCTTCCCTCTGTGACATTTCCCATATATTTCCATCTTGTGCTTTTGCTATTGTTTCCCAACCATCAGGTTTGTACTTTAAGTCGGAAGAGCTTGGGATTCCAGAGTCATCCAAGTTGTTATTGGTTGTGTCAAAAATCCTACAAAATGCAACCACAAAACAAACATTTGAAAGTTATAACGATTGTATCCATCAATAATACTCAAAAGACTATGAATTTAGCATAAGCTGGCAGAGAGCAGGAACATCAGGATTCTAATCTAATCACACAAAAACTAAGGCTTAGTCCATAAGAGAACAAAAGCATGACAGAGAAATGATGAATGTTACAATGTTCGACGGAAGACAGCCAAAGCATCCAGATGCCCAACTCATAATATTGATCATAATTCCTCAATACAGGAGCAAGCTCATTTCTGATACTCAATGAGAAATTAAATGAGAAAACATACTCAGAACAGCTATCCATCAATCTATCGATGTCATCAACACCAATAACCGAATCACCCAGCTTAGCTTCCTGTTGCTTCTCGATCTCTTTCATCCACAACCCAGCATGAATCCTCTGTTTCTTCAATCTATAATCCTTCTTCATATTCTCCAAACTATAAAGCGAAGAGCTTTCACTCTCATCGCTCTTCATCTCTTTCTCTTGTTGTCGCTCTTGGGTCTTCGACATTTTACGCCTCTGGTCCCAGTTCTCATTCATCTCCTCTACGAACGCCTTAGTTTCCGTGTCCACATCCGTCGGCAGCATCGCGGCCGACGGGAAGTTCACGTCCGTCTCCCACGATGCACGGTCTTTTCCTGTGAGGTCATCGGGAAGCCAAGCAGTTTCCCAAGCATCGTTCCACTCATAGTCGCCGTTATTGGGGGCTTTAGATGACAAAGCTCTGAAGAGAAGAGCTGATACCGAATAGGGTTTCAAGTTTGTCGACGAAAGTTCAAAGCTTGGCTTCAATTTTGTAGTTAGCTTTGCTATGCCTCCAAGGTAAGACATAGTAGCTGCGGGTGTTCAGCTTCAAGCTTCAGGGTTTAACGTTAAGCTACCTGATCGTGGAGTATCAAAACCAAAGAGAAGGGGACAGAGGGAGATTATTTAAGCCCAATAAAGGTTTGGTCCTAGGCTTAGAAAAACTATTTCGACTTTTGTTGGGCCGAACTTTAGAACAAAAAGATTCGATTTTTAATGTTCGTGCCTCAAAGAAATTGCAACTACCGGTGTAATTGCTGTCAGACGGCGTCTGGTGCTGACTTCTCAGTGACGCCGTCGCAAGGCGGTGGAGGAAACCCTGAGTAACAACTATGACTTATGTCTTCTTCTACCGTAATTGTAAGTTCCGTTTGTTCTTATGCAATTTCGTTTTCCCTCAATCATACCTCTCTGATCTGCTTTAGCTCAGGAACTTATGGCTTGGTTCGTGTATAATTTGCTTACTTGGTTGAGGTGGGATTGGAATGTAATGAAAATGGAAACTTGGCATTGGAGGAGAGAGTCACTTGAGTGAAGAAAAATCGAGCCTTTCTTTGTTGAGAAGTACGGGAATGAGAGAGTAAACAAATTTTAATTATTTTTAAATGCTTGATAGGACAAGTGAAACGAAAAGGATTTGGTTTTCTAGATGCACTTAATATCGATCGGGCATAAATACTGTGCAGATCATCTGATCTTGGGTTATAAAGTTATGGTAGCTGTGTTCTTATCGGTGAAATGTTCATTTTCTGCCTTTGAGGCATCTGTTTGAAAACTCAAATAGCACACGAGTTCTGGTGCTGTAACAAAAAAATTTACTCCTTGTAGTACTAAGTGTTTAGCTACCGAGCTGATTTCCATACTTTATTAAGTTGAAATCTTTGCTTGTCTTAGATAGAAAGACATTTAAAGCCAAGGCGTACCTATGAGGAGCAGTTGGATGCTGAGCTGAAGCTTGTCAGAGAATATTGATTCTGTTGCAAGAGGGAACTCTGGAGAGTTCAGTATGCATTGAGCCACATGCGTAATGCAGCGAGAATGCTTCTTACTCCAAATGAGAAGAACTTGCGTCGCGTTCTTGAGGAATGTATCAGGAGAATGAACCGGTATGGACTTTTGGATGAGAGCCAGAACAAATTTGGTTGAGTGTGCCCCTGATAATCACGTCATTGTGCCTGGGCCGTGAGGGCTCTTGGCTACATGTTGGCATTGACTGCAGAAAAACTTTCTTGGTCGCCACCTGCAGACTCTTGTGTTCAAGTCCGGTATAGGTAAGTCAAAATTTCATTGTTAATCAGGGATCTACTTGAAACTGATCAAAAGTTTGACCTAAAATTGTACAGCCTCGCACAGGATGTGAATAAATGTTTATTAAAATCAATTGCATTAAGCTTGTGGAGGATCTACTTTTTATTTAAAATGTTGTGTTGTAAGCTTGCTAGGATTATTTTCAGGGTGGTTATGGCCTTAAAGTTTTTCAATGGAGTAGTATCATTTAGCATCAAGTTTCTTGCCAGCTATCTTCCATTGTAATGCTATTTTGTTGTGAGTCAAATGTTACTTATCTTGTGATCTTTGTTTTACCAAGCAGGGTTGAAAGGCAAGTGCTTAATGTTCCATCTTTCAAGATGAGGATGGACTAGTCCCTTCGGCTGTGGTTGCTCATGGTATTACTAAAATATTTGTCAACTTTATTGACATGTTATCTTATGTGAGACATGCTTATAGTCATGTGTAATTTCTTGAACAAAATTGACAAAATTGCCTTACAGCCTTTTTATTCCTATCCTGGATACCCATTACTTAGTTCATTATGACTTAGGGATTAAAGAAACAGCCTTCTCTCTTTGAAAGTACCTCAAACAAATGCATGCAAAATATTACCTATTGAAGATTTTAAGCAAACAACACACTTATGATTCTTGAAATTTTTGATGTTACCCATTGGACAAGGTGAGTGTTCTACTCATATATTTTTTTGTTTTTATTGATTTTGTGTCATCAATCCCCATCATAAATTTGTCTAGTTTGTTATATATTTGTCCTCAAATGTTCTTTTTGTGTTTTCTTTCCTCCCTGCAAGACTTCACATCTTAAAGGAATTTCTATTGGAATGTTGTTGTTGTTTCCCTCAATGCAAGTGTCTTCTGGGTTTGTTGATTTTTGGGGGTTGTCGTGATTTGGGTGCCTTGTCATCATCGGGTATTTCAGTGTTTTAAGGCATGGGGTATGTGTATATACAACAATTTATTTAGGGATGGCAATCTGCTGGCAACGGCCCGAGCTTGAGCCCGTCTGGGCTCGAGGCGACACAAGCCTGGCCTCTTTTTTATTTTTTAAATTAAAAATAGGAAACAATGGCATTTTTGTTATTGTTGTTTGGCTTCGGGTCAGTCGAGCCTAAGCAGCCCTAGCCTGAGATCTAACTCTTTTGAAAAAGGTCAACCCAGACTTGGATCGTTGACCAAGGGCTAAGCTAGGGCAGGCCAGGCTGGGCCCAAGTCTAAATGTCATCTCTAAATTTATTATATTGGAATTTTGGTTGTGGGGATTGATTGACTACTATATTATTGACTTCTACTAGCAATTTTGCTTTAAAAAGATGTACCTTCTAAGCCTTAGGCCTCACAGCAAATCATGTAAGTTATAAGTTAACATGAACATAACCAATTGAGAACTGCAAGCTTTAATAACCCACTTTGCGAATTTTCTGTTACTAAGCACATTCATTTGGTTGGCCATATCTATGATGAAGGTGTGAATTGTACAAGATTCTTGAATGAATGGTTGTATTTTGCTTCCTTTGGTGCTTTTATTTTATTTGTGGGTTAATATGTGATGAAGCTAAGCCACTAATGTGTTACCATATAATTAGTATAGGTGCTAGGCAAGGACTTCACACATGAGACTACTGATGGACATCATAATGAATATGAAGATTTGATGAGGTCGTTGTAACTCCACAACCAAGTGACTCTTAACGATTGGGAAGTTTATAAAAGAACATAAATTGAAAGACAATTTGTGTAACAAAGATGGAGGCTCGGTGTGAGCCAAATTGTCCATGTAGGGTATATGGCAGTTAGTTAACAATTGAGAAGACTTTTGTTGTAAGGATAATTAAGAAATAGCATAATGTGGGATATTAATGAGAAATAGACAATTCACTTCTAATTGGTTAGCTAAGGAGTTAGGAGGAGTCCAAAGTGGAATGTCATAAAAATTCTAAGTGATATGCGTTGAAGAAGTTAAGAGGCTTAATGAATCATCACTCCACGTAGTTATGAAAATGAGCTACAAAAGAGCAATTCAAATGGATTGTTCACTATTGCATATATTCTTATGTTTCTATGTATTGTTTGTAAGTATGTTTTTTTTTAGGGAATAAAGCGGGGCCTAAATAGAGGGCCTAGGAGTTAAGACCCCACACTTGTCCTCTAAGAGGAAAGTAAGACATCCCGAAGGAGGAAATTGCAAAAAGGTAAGTCCGAAGTCGAATGATGCCGCATAAAAAGCTAACCAATCCGCACACTGATTGCCTTCACGAAAAACATGTTGAACGCGAACCGTTCAGGATCGTGTTAATAAGACCTAAATAGCTTGGGCGAGTGAAGTATTAGACCCCGGACTGGAGGAGGAAAGAATATTGATGACCTCCAAAGAATCGACTTCTAATTCAAGTTGTCGATACCCCATATCCCAAGCTAGAATCAAACCCGAATAAACTCTCCATAGTTCAGCATCCAGGGGGGAACAGAAACCAATAAAATGGACAAAGTCGCCGAGCTAAATACCGGAGCTATCGCGGAGGAGACCACCCGCGGAAGCATATCGACTAGACCAACGCTGCGTGCCATCCGTGTTCAAACGTACCCAGCCCACACTCGGTTTATCCCACCCAATAGCGTGGGGTCGAGGAATAGGGGAACCGCCAACTGCCCGGGAGAGAACCGTACTCGCTTGCTCGATCTGAGATGCATAACCCTGTACCAGCGCTTTACTAGTGACTGGCCAGGAAAAATCGGGCTCAAAAACACATTTATTTCGCCAATGCCACAAGAACCAACAAGACACCCCAAATAAAAGGGGCTAGCGGAAACCACTGACTTCATCCTGCCGAGAGAGATTTAAACGTAACCAAGCCGTAGGAGGAAAACGGAAGAACAACTCCAAATCGATATGTGGGAGAAATTGAAGCCAAAATTGTTGCACTCGAGGACAATCTCTAATAGCATGGAGAGCAGTCTCAGGACGCCCATAAGAGGGACATCCAGGATCCGTAGCAAAATGACAAAAAACCTGCTGCTGATTAGTCAAAAGGTTAGCCTTGGCAAGGAGCCATAAAACGACCGGATTTGTTGCGGTCTTTGCCACTTCCATATCAAATTCCAGAAATGACCATCCCCGAGATCGCCGAGATTTTCAAGCAACTCATAAGTAGAGGCTGTGGAAAAGGAGCCCTAAGGCTTGGGGCCCCAGACCACTCGATCATCATCAAACTCGGTAGGCGGAGGGAGTACACTAGCAATAGTTGCACAGACGGAGGAGGGAAGGAGGTGCTGGAACAAACCCCAGCACCAATCCCCGGCTGTGGTCACAAACTCGTTCACTGTCGCGAATAAAAGACCGTCGAGAATGGGGTTGAGCGCTAATAAGGCCAAGGGCCCGTGATCAGCGACCCAATCATCAAGCCAGAAGCGAACTGCTTTCCCATTTCCTATCCGCCATCCGATGCCTGCAAGGACAAAGTTCCATGTGGAAGAAATGCTGCTCCAAAAAGGGGAAGCTCTTCGATGTTCCAGCATATGAGGACGAGAGGAAGGGTCAAAATGGTATTTGGCACGTAGGATTTGTACCCAACGAGCAGAGGGGTTAGAGAGCAACCCCCAACCAAGTTTCATAAGTAGAGCATCATTAGTAGAGCGTACTCGTCGAAGACCAAGTCCGCCAGCCTTTTTGGATTTACACACCTCCTTCCAATTAACAAGATGGACCTTGTGATGGCCCTCGTGCCCGCCCCAAATAAAAGCACACATAATGCGCTCGAGATCATCACACATCTACCTAGGCAGGCGCACGGTTTGCATGGTATAAATGGGTAATGTCGTAAGAACCGATTGCGTCAGAGTTACTCGGCCAGCCACCGAAAGACACCTAGAACTCCAACCGGTTAGTCATTGTTGTGTGGAATCCAGGAGATATTGATACGTTCGCCTCGTTGTTCTGTCATGAATGAATGGGACGCCAAGGTATCTACCGAGGTTCAAGGTATGTTGGAAGCCCAATAACTTGCTAAGATGGCGAGCGCGCGGGGGGGAAATATTCTTAGAGAAATACACCCGAGACTTGGCCGGGCTGACTTTCTGGCCGGAAGATAGACAAAATGTCCGAAGAACCCGGGAGATAACTTGCACCTGATGCAGGGAAGCCTTGGTAAATAAGACGAGATCGTCGGCGAAGTACAAGTGCGAGATGCTAGGACCACCCCTACTCAGCTGAATCGATTTCCAAGTGCCCTGCGCCACCTCTAACTGGATAAGGTGTCCGAGCCGCTCCATACAGAGAACAAACAAATAGGGGGACAAAGGGTTCCCTTGTCGGATGTAGCGCTCCCTTACCGTAGGGTACACACCGTGACGTCCGTAGGTTATTCCGGTATATAACCTACGACAAGAGAGAACTACGAACAAACGCTACTATACTCCACATGGCATCACAATAATAAAACATTAATATTAAATTGCA
>JANKOD010000001.1:2292205-2315506 GCA_026284645.1 Erythroxylum acuminatum
GTATTAATTTGCTGAACAGCTTTTGGATCAGATTGTTCATTGCATTGATAATAAAGATGTAGTGGGTGTGTAATGACCTTCATAAGAACATTGAAAATCTTGTCATGAATGGTTAAAGCACTTGGTCGTCCTCTGTTATTGTTTCCACTACATGTTCTGCAAGGTGCATACTCTCTCTCTTTGCTATTCAAATTTTAGATGTAACCTGTTGCAAGTTATTGTTGTATTTTTCTCTCTTCACTACGACCATAAGAATTATGATGTGTTTCATAACCCATTAGATTTTTAGGGTGAATGTCAAAGTCCTATCACTAATCCCATTATCTTTTCATATTTTTCATTATAATAATTACATGAAAAAAGACCATCATCTTCATTGTACTTGGGGATGATTCAGTGGCTAAAAAATTATTTTTGCTGGAATTTCTTCCTATTCTTATGGTCTTAGGGTGCTACAATCCTGGATGAACGTGTATGCATAGCACGGTGGGGGCACTATCAAGATGAATTTGATATGTGGAACAGGTCTACATCAAGTCCTGGAAATGAAACAGACTCATCTGTAAGCTTTTCTTTCATTCCTCATCTGTCCTCTAGCATATGGTGTGGGAAATTGTTTTTGTAACCTAAAATCAGTCTTTGCTATTCATCCTGCTATGTTATGCCAGAATCCTCAAGGAAGCCAATTTGTTCAAAATGCTGGAGAAGCAGTAACTGTGGCTCAAGAAGTGGTCAAAACCATGCTGGCCAAAGGATATGTGCTAGGGAAGGATGCATTAAACAAGGCAAAAGCTTTTGATGAGTCCCATCAAGTTTCTGCTTCTGCAACAGCAAAGGTTGCTGAGTTGACCGAAAGATTTGGTCTTGCTGACAAGATTTTTGCAGGCATGGAAGCCGTTAAAGCCGTGGATGAGAAGTACCATGTATCTGAGACAACCAAATCTGCAGTATCTGCAACAGGAAGATCAGCTGCTGCCGCAGCAAACACCGTTATGAACAGTAGCTACTTCTCTAGGGGAGCTCTTTGGGTTTCAGGTGCTTTAAACAGTGCAGCTAAAGTTGCAGCTGATTTGGGCAGTCGGGGCATTCAGCAGTGAGATGCTTTACAACAAATATATAGCTTTTGGTACCTATATATTACTTTCCAGGAAGTATAGCAAATTGTTTGTATAGTTGCACTGGTAGGAGTTGTGTGAATGATATACTTTGTCACCGTCGATGCATGGCATGTTCTTCCCATTACCAAATGGGTTGAGTTCTTTATTTCTGTTTTTTGATGTTTCGTTCGCTGATTTTCAAGTACCCTAAAGTCCGAACGCCTCATATGGATCGTTTGGCTTTGGTGGAGTGCCTGGAAATTGGCATCTTTAGGTTCTTGAAAGTCCTCGTTAGGTCATTCGAGCCAAGACAGGAATACATCTTTTACACAAAAATTTAAATATGTTTATAAGATCATGGCATTTATAAATTCACCTTTAACATTAATGGTTGATTATAGAACAAATTTTAAAAAGATATTAATAATGTAAGAGTTAATATAAATAAGCAACTTTAAAGAATTTATTATTTTCGTATAATTAAATATTATTCTAATATTAATGTTAAGGATTGAAAAATCGATAGTTATTTGATTTTTTATAAAAATTTTATGTGGTAATTCATATATTTTACTTTAGGTACCATATCTTAAACACGGATTTTATATATTAATTGGACTTGAAGTTTAAAACAAAACAATTAATTAAACGAAGCTTTGAAACTTGACACATGCGACCTTGCATAAAAGGGTATACATACATGCTTGCGTGGGAAATAACCATACGTCAGCGTTTTGAATATAATCATCCAACCGAAGGCTCGCATGTTTGCCACCAATTCCGCGTCGGTGGGCGTATGACATCACCATCCTGAGGTGTGGAAAAGTAGAAGGGAAGCAAAGTGGTCAAAAATTCCGAATCAACTTGTTTATGTCCCGCTCTGATTAAATTGGCCCAAGGCTCATTTGATGTAACCCCTGGTAATTCCATTCTATTGCCGGAGACCTTATCAGTTATCGCACTCATATTTTTGTGTGCCCGCCCAATTTGACCCGTTTTAACTTCTGTTTTTTCCACAAATATCTCAATCCCTCTTTATCGCTCTTTGGTGTTTCAGATCTGTAGAGTACCACTTTTCACTTCATCATCTCTTAGATGTTAATACAATCTTTCAGATCCTAATCGCCGGATTATGGACTCCTTTTCGGGTCGGGTTCCTTACAAGAACCTGAAGAAGGAGGTGGAGATGGAATCTCTGTCGGTGGCGGTGGATCATCGGATTGGGTTCGATCACTCTTCTCCTCCTAATTCTTCTCCGCCGGGAACCGGAGCCTCCGGTCTCACGGCCAGACCGCCGACACACCACAGCTTGATCATTCTCGTTCTTAGTTGTACGGTCGCTGCTGGCGTTCAATTCGGCTGGGCATTGCAGCTCTCTCTCCTCACCCCTTATATACAGGCAAGTCGATGCTTATCTAAAACACTGTTTAGATTTAATACAATAGATGCTGGTTGAGTTTTAGAGGATATCGTTGTAAAGTTACTTATACTTGGTGCATTTCAAAGGATTCCGTTAAAGAATGTGTAGTCTTTTGTCTTTGATGGAATCAAATATGGTATTTGACGTTCAGCCTTTTAATTTTTCTTAGAAAATTGATTCTGCTGAGTTCTTTGATTGGATTACCGTGAAATACTTGAGGAATATGAATTATGTGGAGAAAAACTGTGCGCAGAATGCGCATTAAGCACTCAATTGCGACTTCCAAACTGAAATAACATTTATCTATTCTGATTAATGTTAACGTCTGGTGTTTATTTACTTTCTCTACAATTTTAGTAACCTATCAAGACATGAATCTTTTACTGTTACATTCTAATGTCATCGAAAGTTAATCCAAGGTTTTTGCTGACATTTTGAATCTTCAATGGTAGCATGCATGGTTGAATGTGAATAAGGGTGGGATGATATTGTATTTTAAGGTAACAATTGAGTGTAAAGTACAATATGTGATGTGCATTGTGATTTATTCTAAAATTTGTTTTTATATGTTTGTCTTTTGGTTCAATTAATGTGATTGAGTCATTATTCATTACTTTTATTTTTGTTTGGCAGATGTTGATTCACATTTGTAGTGGCATTTAGCTCTTATTTTGAGCATTTACATATTTTCTCTTGGTTACTAATTCTTAGTATGGCTGATTGTTGCAGACTCTTGGTATTGGACATGCCTTTTCATCATTTATTTGGCTCTGTGGTCCTATTACAGGCCTTGTGGTAGGTGATATGAATCTCTTACATAAAGTTTTTTCTGTTTGAACACTATCTTCACAACATTTACTGATGCCTTAATCTGCTGATTCAGAAAATTGTACTGTCATTTAATTTCTTCTCATGTGATAAACAAACTGCTTGCCTTGTCTATCCTGCAACAATGACATCACAAGTTTCTGGAGTTTCCATATTGGCAAGTGCAGTAATCAAATGTTGTCCTAACTGGAAGATTTTGTATAGTCTCAAGTCAAACTCTATTTGATATTTGGTCTACAATAGAGATGCATATACATTGAAATTCTATATTAAAATAAAATAAACTAGTCATAGTTTCTATTTGAACCAAGCAACATGTGGGAGCATGCTACTCTTAACCTTTTTTACATTATGAGATGAAACATTTACTCTGGTGTAGTCAGACAGTTGGTTATTAATCATGCTCCATTCCTAGCTGAAACCTTTGTTCATGTTTTCTGATGAAGTGCTTACTAATGATGCGGATGCATTGACTAGAAGAGTTAAGTTAAAATAGTTGTTGCTGGACTTCCCCTCTATTATGCATATACTCTCTTAGGAATTGTCTTAGTTATTAGCTTTTTGGCTTTTAGGTTCAACCTTGTGTTGGGATTTGGAGTGATAAGTGTTATTCAAAATACGGAAGAAGGCGGCCGTTTATTCTTGCTGGATCTCTGTTAATCTCACTTTCTGTAAGTATTGTCTGTTGACATTTGCTTTAATTGTTTATTGTTACATACTATGCTTTATATTGGCTGAACTAAGTGTTGTAAATTTAGGTGATAATAATCGGGTTTTCTGCAGACATTGGATATATATTAGGAGATACACGGGAGCATTGCAGGTTTCCATTGCCCCTCTGGATTTCTGGTATTTCATTCTGCAAGTTTGTCAAAACTTACCAACTCATCTGTGAAAATGCAGCATATACAAGGGTACACGAACAAGAGCAGCCTTTGTCTTCATTATTGGCTTCTGGTTGTTGGATCTGGCAAACAATACAGTCCAGGTAATTTTTAATCTATATGCTATTGTTGCATCCTTTTCTGACGCCATATACAGTGCATTTTAACTATATATTATTGCATAAAGTAGATAATAGGCTCCTTGCATATGTAGGGACCAGCTCGTGCTCTTCTTGCTGATTTGTCAGGTAAAGTTTCGTTTGCTCTTTTATATGTTCTTGATCTTCTAAAGCTTATGATGATATGAGTCTGGATCATGATAAGCTTAGTATCTGTTGTGATATAGGTCCTGATCAACGAAATTCCGCAAATGCTGTATTTTGTTCCTGGATGGCTGTTGGAAACATTTTAGGGTTTTCTGCTGGTGCAAGTGGGAGGTGGAATAGGTGAAACTCTATGAAGAGAGTTTTGTTGTATTGAGAAATATTCTGTATGATCTATATGATTTTAAGCTCAATCATATGGGTTCCAGTTGTGATTTGTTTACCTGAAAATTCTATTTTGAGCAGGTGGTTTCCTTTCTTGACGAGTAGAGCTTGTTGTGAGGCTTGTGGAAATCTTAAAGCAGCATTTATTGTAGCTGTGGTAAGTCGCTGATTTAGAATACATGGTAAAGCAATTAATTCAAATTCATTTAGTTTGCAGCCACTATGCTTTAGTTTCCTTGGTTGAATATGATTGAATTTTTCTGTGTGAGAGATGAAGGTGGTTGAATTTGGTTGAGTCGGATGTTTTTCTGGTGAGCAGGAGGTTTTTACCTGTAATTTGCAGCTATGTTGCTTGGTAGATGCTCTTGTTCCAATTAATCATCTGACTTAAGGTTTTGAGTCATGTCTGTGTGTGTTTTGTTGCTTATGTTGCATTTTCAATCACATATGCCCTGGTGTTATTTTCACGGCTAGCTAGAGATTCATGTCGTAAAATTTTGGGTATGTTCGTCTTGCTACTTGCTCATATATTCTGCATTTTATGTGAACCCAATACTTAGTTTGCCATATGTGCAGGTCTTTCTGACATTTTGCACACTTGTAACACTATATTTTGCGGATGAGGTACCGCTAAATGCAAATAAACCCTCTCAAACATCCAACCGTCTATCAGATTCAGCTCCATTGTTGGATAGTCCCCAACAGAATGGCATTGAGCTTTCAAAGCATGATTCTGATGCACTATCAGTCAGCAATTCTGGTGGAGATACTGCCAATGCTGACTATAAGCAGAATCTGGACCAAAAGCATTCTGTCGACCATCAAATTGTAACATTTAATGATGGTCCTGGAGCTGTGTTAGTCAATTTCTTGACCAGTTTGAGGCACTTACCACCTGGAATGCATTCGGTGCTTGTTGTTATGGCACTTACTTGGGTAAGCACTAGTCATTGTGTATCCTAGTATTGACTTTCCAAACAAGTATATGGCATTATCCAAAAACTTTTTCAGTAATTATAGAAGCAATCCATCTTTCTAATGATTATTATGCTGAATACCATTCCCTTATGTATTGACGCAATTCTTGGTTTCATTGAAAATTTGAAGCTGTCCTGGTTCCCTTTCTTTCTTTTTGACACTGATTGGATGGGGAGAGAAGTGTATCATGGAGATCCAACAGGGAGTTCGAGTGAAGTGAAGTTGTATGGTCGTGGTGTCAGAGAAGGTGCTTTTGGTTTGCTATTGAATTCTGTAAGAACTCAAAATTGAACATCAGTAATTTAGATGCTTGGCATGCTTAGTTATCTTAAGCCAAAGGTCCAATTTATTGAGGAATTATCTAACTTTGTTTGCAACATCAAAAATATGCTCTTGCAATTGGTTATATGCAAAAGGCATCACCCAGTTATAACTTTAACTGTGACATTTTCGATGTAAGTAGGTATCTTGTGCAAATAAGTAGTTTACAGAAGGTGGGATAAAAGGAAAGATTATTTGAAAATTTACAAGCAGATCCGAGAGCATAAATTTTAACAAACCATTTGGGAAGGCAAAATGATGTAGAAAGGAAGATAAGAATCTGGATTCAATTTACAACCTTGAGGAACATGTCAAAAAGATCGTTGAACAAAAAATTAAAACATATTGTTTTGCTATTTGTTTTGGATCTCGTTAAATGAACCTTATGCAATGTTTGCTTTTGGCCAGGTTGTTCTTGGCATTAGTTCATTCTTCATTGAACCCATGTGCCAGAAGGTGGGGGCAAGACTTGTGTGGGCCATGAGTAATTTTATTGTATTTGCTTGCATGGCTGCAACTGCTGTCATTAGTTCCATATCAGTTGGTGAATACTCTGAAGGAATTGAGCATGTAATTGGAGGAGATAAGTCGATCAGAATAGCAGCCTTGATTGTATTTGCTCTTCTTGGCTTTCCACTTGCGGTATGTATCTTGTTTATCTGGACTAACTGCTTTAATTCTGCATCTTTTCTCAAAGCATCCATTAATCAGTTGTCTGCTGCAGATTACATATAGTGTGCCATTTTCTGTCACAGCTGAGTTGACTGCTGATTCAGGTGGCGGCCAAGGTTTGTAAAGCAGTTATTTCATCTAAAATTTCCTGTTATTAAGGTTAAGGAATCAAGAAAGCTGATCCAGATGATGTTTGATTGGTGTGCAGGATTGGCTATAGGAGTTCTTAATCTTGCAATAGTTGTTCCCCAGGTAGATGCACGCACGAGGATTGTTTCGAATTTACTTGCTCTGATTTTGGAAAATGTTCAATATGAAGTTGGATATTCCAACCGTGAAAATAGTTGGAACCTTTGCGTGGTTTAAAAACAATGGAGTAGTTCTTTTGGATAAGTTAGCTGGTGGTCAATGCTGCTGTGCTTATCGTTAGAATGCTCACATTGTTCTATTAGTGGACCATGGAAATTGATTTCTTTTACTCTTGCTCTTTACTTGTGGTAGACAATTACTATAATTCCTTCCCTTCTTTCATCGCACTTCTTTTCTATTTTCCTTCCTCTTCTAATTCTGGTTAAATCAGTCCAAGCTGATTTAATTTTTATTTTGGTCTGGCAGATGATTGTATCCCTTGGGGCGGGGCCATGGGATGAACTGTTTGGTGGAGGCAATATACCTGCTTTTGTACTGGCCTCTGTATGCGCCCTTGCAGGTGGTATCATTGCAATTCTCAAGCTACCAAATCTTTCAAGCAGTTCCTTCAAGTCGTCTGGTTTTCATGGTGGCTGAAAACTGAAACATCACGTTGAATTAATCCTGAGCCTTTCGACGATCCTTATAGACAGATGTCAGATCTTTGAGCTGCTTACAAAGATGGTGTTCTATGCATACTTATGATTTATATATATAGCAAAGGAGTTATCCATATATACCCCCAATTCATTCATTTTTTTTGTCCCGATCGTGGGCTGCTGTATTGTACCTAGACTGTAAATCATTTGAACTCGGTAGCTTTTACACATGAAAAGAGCAAGTCCTTCAGCTTTTATAATTAATTTTTGGCTATCATCGTTCTGTTCAATCTGTTTTTCAAGTGACAAGTCTGAAACTTAGTTATGCTGAAATGATAAGGCCTCTCTGGTTAAGAAACATTATTTATACTACTAAGAGAAGAAGTCTTCATGTCACTTGTTACTGGCGTATTATGTAAGATATTAAAAAAGTTTTGAGGAAGATGAAGAGTAGATGGCGGTAGGACTTAATGAGTTATTTATAAAGGTGTGGAAGAGTTTAAGAGAAAAGAGTGTTACTTGGTTAGATTTTTTAATTTGATCTTCAAATTCGTCAAATTGTGAGATGAGTAAGATTTAGCGCTAATCATTCTTTGCCAAGGTAAAAAGGACATTTAAAGTTGTAATAATTATAGAGGTAATAAATTATTCAGTCCCATTATGAAGTTACGAGAGAGAGTGATTGAAAAAGAGTAAGAAATTGTGAAATTATTTTGGGAACCAATTTATTTTTATGTTAAGGAGGTCTACTACAGAAGCAATATATATCCTTAGATGAATAATTTAATATTAACATTGTTTAGAAGTTAAGAGAGTTCTTAGAAGCAATATATATCCTTAGATGAATAATTTAACATTAACATTGTTTAGAAGTTAAGAGAGTTCTCTAAAGATTATTAGGGATATATACCAGTGTAAAGACAACAAGAGGGAATATAGAGAGATTTTTTATAGGTATTCTTGTTGAGTCTTTTCCTGTTTACAATAGTTATGAATTAGCTTATCAAGAATATTCAAAGAGATGTGCATTGGAATATGTTGTGTGATGATAATATTGTTTTAGTGGATTAAATAAATGAGGTTGTTAAAATCAAGTTAAAACTTTGGAGGGATACGTTAGAGTCGTAGGACTTTAGATTGAGCAGAACCAAGAATGGGTACTTAGGGTGTAACTTTTCGAGTTGTAAGGTTGCATTCAATTTGGTAATCAAGATTGGAATGAAAGCCACAATAATAACAACAACAATAACCCAGTGAAAGTCCCGCTGATACGCAGGGTCTAGAGAGGTCTAATAATACTCAACTTTACTCATAACTGGTATAGAGACTATTTCTAATAGATCTACATAAAAAAGCATATACATATTAAAATAATAAAAATAAAAATAAAAGTTGACATAAAAGATAATAATACTAATTAAAAAAATAGAGATGTATAAATAAAAATATAAAAATAAGTAATATAATAAATAATATAATAAACATAAAACAAGGTAAAGAATAAAATAAAAGATAAAATAAGTTGATAAATACATAAACAAGAAAAAGTAAGGATGACAATAGGTCCCTGAGCCCGACTCGACTCATCCTAAATCAAAAATTTTAAAATTAAAAATGCAAAACGATGTTATTTTTAGTAAAACGACGTCGTTTTACTTATAAAGGTCGGGCCTCAAATTAGATTAGGGTTGGACAGCCTGAGCCTGAGCTCGGCCCGAGTCTCAATCAATTCGGCCTGGCCCGAGCCTAGTTATCATCCCTAATGAAAAAATAAGTAAATAAATAAATCAAATAAATCATTACAAGAAAATATTTGGGCTGAATAAGGAAGTATTTAGACTACATAACTAAGAGGGAAGTATTACATATTAAAATTTTAAGCTAAATACAAAACATAAGACTCATAATAAAATGTTTAAAAGACCTATGAAAAAAAGAAGGATCTCTCTTTGTGAGATCTTTTATCCATATCCTATTACGCCAAAGTTTTCTGCTAAAGGTCATGTCCTAGTACCTTGGATCTATCATCTAAATCAGTAGTAATATCGAAGACAACATAATGCACCTTATTAAATCAATGTAACTTAAATGAAAGGGTGACTCAAGAATTTTATGTGACAAGAAGATACCATTCAGAATAAAAGGTAAATTTTACTGTTTAACAATTAGGTAAACCATACTTTATAGGATAAAGTATTGACTTATCAAACAAGAACATAATCAAAAGTTAATGGTTATAGAAACAAGGATACTTCGTTGAATATACAATCTTATAAGAAGAGATAAAATTAAGATTATAGTAATAAGAGACAAGTTGAGGATAACTAATATTGATAGTAAATTAAGGGAGATAAGACTTAAATAGTTCAAGCATGTTAAGAGGAGATATCTCGATACTTTATAAAGAAGATGTGAGATGATCGTACCTAGAAAATATAAGAAAAGAAGAGAAAGATCCAAGAAAAATCAGGAAGAGATGATCATAAGCGTTAAGGCTCTACCAGGACTTACTGAAGACTTAATTAGTCCTCAATAGAAAATTTTGGTGAATTAGAATACGTATGAAGGACCTTACTTAGAAAAGTCACTCTCTTGTTACCGGTATTTCAAACTTTTGTATTTCAATTCTTGTGATTTTTATTAACATTAGTACTTTTTTTTGTTGCACTAGCCTTTTTTTCTCTTTTAATTGCTTGTTTTATTTATTTTCTTTCTCATCAATTTACTTATTTACTTATCTTTATATATTTATTTTATTATTTAATTTAATTTAATTTTAAACAAAATAATATTTCTATTAATTAGGAGTAATACTGCTCTTTTTTTTTTTAATTTTTTAGACTCTTCTGTATTCAGGAAATTCTTACTAAGTTATTGCTTATGTTGTTATTGTTATACTACGAAGAGAAGTGTTTTTAACCTTTTCTATCAACAGCCATATACTCATTGGCAGCCTTTTGTAAAGTTGTATGTTGGGTTTTGGCTATTTCTTTTGGAGGACTGGAGAAAGTAACAGTGGAGTACATCACCTTCATGACCACAATTTTGTAGTCGCTTTTGTCATCTCATTCTCTGTATCTGCCTTACTGGTTACCACTTTATTAAATTCTCAGTTACGTTATGTGTTGTTAGAGATGCAGGTCCTGCCATATTTATGATTCCATGTAGGTAGCTAAGAAATCAAAAGCAACGGAAACCTGCCATATTTGGAGCTTTTGCCTGTTTAAGAATATTCAGAACGATCAACCATTGTCCTTTTAGTAGTAGCCCCACTCCGATTCATTCCACTTAACTTTTAATTCTTGTTGATCATACTGATAAAATTCCAATTAGTGGTGATGCTGTATTGTATGTATTAGAAGGCTAGAAACGCTTTAGTCTTATAAATTTGAGGAAGTGTTTGCGATTCTCTACCCAGTGAGCAGTCTAATGAGCTTTTGGTAGATATCATTAGTTGGAGCACAAGGATTGCGGAAGAAATAACTCAACCTTCTCAATGGTCAATTAGTCCAATCTAAAGAATCAAAGCATTATCCATCTCTGTATGTTAGAAAGCAACGATTCTGATTAATGAGCATTCATCTATCCTAGAAAACATGAGCACAGCCACGAGTAGAACTCCAATGAAGATTACAATCGTAATTGTATTATATTTTGAAAAAAGAAACATAACAGGTCCAGTGGTTGACAAATCACTGTCAATGCATATTTGGTAGGCCCTGAACTTGGAAAAAGAAGATTAAAAAATAAGAGAATCCAAAGAATGAAATAGTAAGAGAGGGGATGGGCACATGGGGTCAACTGTAAGCTGAACAGCCTAGAAGCATGAGGAGGCATGTGGAGTAGAAGATGCAGTATAGATATGATTAAAATAAATAATTTGCCTTTATTTCCACAATCCTCAGGCCGAATGAATCTGCTGCGAGTTGTAAAATCTACAAGACAATCCATGCTAACGTCATTCTACATATTCAGCCAAAAGAGAGTGCGTTTGTACTTTGTACAATTAGTAGTACTTTACAAGTATGTTTCACATAGTAAAAACTGTGGTTTTGGCTGGTGCAGACACTATTTTGTCCCAAGAAAAATGAAACCACCCGTTTCGAGTACCACCGTGGCTCTCGTGATTGTCTGTTGCAGTCAACATTTAACAGAAGAGTGTGCTGATCAGACAAGCAAAATACTAAGTCGTAGATTACAGCATTGGGACAAGGGTTCTCCTTCCAAGTCCAGTTTACATGACAACGGAACGTTATATTTCACCATCTGCTACTTAATGAACAGAACTTTCTTTATCTTTTTTAAAAGAGCAATTGAACCCAATAAAATAACCACACAAACTCTAGAAAAGATACACTCAGTGACAAAAAACACACAAATTTGTCAACATAAGCAAGACTTTTTTGTTGAGTTAAATAAAATATAACACCCGGTCCGTTTATAGGCACTTGTACCTTTTAATTAGGAGACACGTACATAAAAATCAGATCCTATCTTAACAACTTGACTACTAAATCTGAAAACTATAACTAATGAAATCATTAAAGGAGCGTTTGGTTCACTTGAGGTAATGGTAATAGGAATTATAATAAATATAGTAAAAAGTGGAAATAGATATGACTTCCATTCTTTAATATATTGGGAGGTATGAAGTATTGTCCCAAAATGAAATATAAAAATACTGTTCATCTAATCATAATATATTACCAACCATCTTTTTTCATTCCTTACCCTATTCCTTTCTTCTCATACCAACTAACCAAGCACCCCCTAAATAAAAGGAACAAAGTAAAACATGGAAATATGGTAAAACAAATGAAGGGGCAGCTGTTAGCTTGAATTAGTCAATCTCCAACATTTTCCCGCTTTAATTCAAGTGAGTGGCAAAACACCTATCATATTCCGAAGCTTCAGCAAATTCTTCTTTGTTAAAGCCTTTGTTAGAACATCTGCTGGTTGTTCTTCAGTATTACAATGCTGCAACTCAACTTCTCCTTTTGAAACCAATTCTCTGATGAAGTGGTACCGAATTTCGATATGTTTGGTTCTCCCTTGATGAACTAGATTTCTTGTAATATCAATGGTGGATTTGTCACAGAAAATTCTTGTTGGCTGTATATGCTTATGCTTCAAATCTTGCAAAATTCTTCTTAACCACACTACACAACAAGCTGTAGTTGTAGCTGCCATCTATTCTACTTCTGTGCTAGATAAGGCAGTAATTTGTTACTTCTTTGACATATAAGAAATGGCTCTATCACTAAAACAAAAAATAAATCATGTTGTGCTCTTCCTGTGATCTACACTCCCAGCTCAATCACTGTCAGTAAAACCTAAAAGATCAATGTTATTATTTTCACATACCTGATCCTATAATTGATCGTTCCTTGGACATATCTCAAATTCTTTTTGCTACACCAAGGTGATGTTTGCTTAGGCTATGCATAAACTATGAAATCAAACTCACTACAAACATAAGATCAGGTTGAGTGTGGGTCAAATACATCAAGCCTCCCACCATGCTTCTCATATGCTTTTTCAACTCCATCTTCCAAGGATAACTTGTCGTTTGCATTCAAAGGTATCTTGACAGCTTTGCAATTAAGCATACCAAAGCTCTTCAAAAAATTTGTAGCATATTTCCTTTGACAGAGGGATATTCCACCTGTATCTTGAACAACTCCCAAACCCAATAGATAATACAATAATCACAAATCGGATATATCAAAAGCTTCCATCATTGACACCTTGAAAGCTTCCATTGATCCAATTGAATTCCTAGTATATATTATATCATCCACAAACAAACATACCACCAAAAAATCATTTTCATAGCTCTTAACATACAAAGTAGGTTCACTACCACTCTTTTGAAAATTATTTTTAGCAATATAAGAGCCGATTTTCCTATATCAGGCTCAAGGGTCCTATTTGAGCCTATAAAGTGCCTTGTGAAGTTTGTAAACTTTATGTTCAGAGCTTTTGACTTCAAAGCCTTCTGGTTGTTTAACATACACATCTTCAACTAAATCACCATTAAGAAATGTTGATTTAATGTCTAATTAAAAAATACCAGTAAGTATAAGCAGCCACACTTAGAATCAACCTCACAATATCTAAGCGTGCAACAGGGGCAAAAGTTTCTGAAAATTTAGTACTTATAATTTGAGCATAACCCTTTACCACTAGTCTTGCTTTGTTTCTCTTCAAGGTCAATCTGGATTAAATACAAACTTGAAAATTCATTTGAGACCAATTACATCCTTCCCGTTAGGTAAATCCACCAAGGTCTAGGTTTGACTCTTTTAAATGGCTTCTAATTCTTTTCCCATTGCTCTAACCCATTATTCTCTAAAAATTGCATCTTCAAAGCAAGTAGGTTCTATTGCCAAGCAAGCAAATTCAGTTGAGGCATAAATATCTGACAAACTCTTGACTCTTCTTAGAGGAGAATATGCAGTATCATTAATCGTGGGAGGAGCAAGAGAATCAAGTTCTACAAGTTCTGTAATCTCTCTAGTGGCATGTATGGCACCTAATTCAACCCAATCCCAAATTTCATCTTCATTAACAATAACATTTTGACTAACAATTAACTTATTAGTGATGGAATTAAATAGTCAATAGGCTTATATATCTTCGTTATAGTAGAAGAAGATGCACTTGACACTTTTTTCATCAAGCTTCCTCCTTAATTTTGATGGAACAAATGAATAAGCAATGGATCTAAAAATCTGTAAATGACTCACATTTGGCCACCTGCCAAACCAAGCTTCATATGGTGTTTGTCCTCCAACTGCTCGTGCGGGTGATCAATTCATAACATATAATGTTGTAGCCACCGCTTTTTCCCGGAATTTGTTTGGAAGACTTTTTCCATTTAATATGATGTTGGTTGCCTCTATGATCATTATGTTCTTCCTCTTCTCTACACAATTTTGTTATAGTGTATAGCTTGTTGTCAATTGTCTCCGTATACCTGATTGATCACAAAACAGTTGAAATCCTTGGGATGTAAATTCACCCCCACCTTCAATCCTTAATTTTATAATTAAGTTTCCAGATTCTTTCTCCACTTTAGCTTTGAATTTTTCAAAAAATTCAAAAGCCTTAGGTTTTTTTCAAGAAATATAACCATGTCATTTGTGAGAAATAATCAATAAAGATCAGAATACTTACTCTCATTTAATGATAATTTTTGCATTAGACCATAAATATTTGCATGAATAAGCATCAAAAGGTTGGGGGCTTTCCATAATTTGCCTACTGGAAACTTATCTCGATGATGCTTCCTAAAAATGCAAGTCCCACATTTTGTTTTCATATGACTGTATTGCTGGTAGTCTTATCACCATTTTTTTCTTATGCAACAGTTGTAACCCAACAAAATTTAGATGAGAAAATCTTCTATGCCACAAAACCGAATCATCACTTAAGGCTTTGAATGCATTAAGATTTAGTTGCAAAAAAGTTTCAAACATTTTTACTGAATACACCAAATTCATGCTCCTTTTATGATAAATTAGACATTCACCATTATCAAACATAACATAATAACTTTTCTTCATTATTGACCCAAATGCAATAGATTATGAGCAATACCAAGCACATACATGACATTCTGAATAAGTTTCCTACCAGTTTTGCAACCCACAACAACCATGCCTATTCCAGGCACTCAAACTTGATTACTGCTGCCCAAAGTTATTTGTAAGTCCACAAAGTCATCAATATCCACAAAATAATCCTTATTTCCAGTCACGTGATTACTGCTTCCACTATTTAAGTACCAAACTTCAGAAGATATATCAACATTAGCAGCTAAACAAGAAACAAATAAATTATTTACAGAATCTTCTTTCTCTTCATGGAAACTAGCTTGCTCTTTCTCTTCATAATTTCTTACTATATGGCCATATTTCTAGAATTTGTAACACTGAACATCATTTTTGTCATTATCATTTTTATTTTTACTCCAACAATTTTTCTCAATATGATTAGTTTTATCACAGTGAGAATATAGAGGTAGAGTTAACATTACCATGGTTTCTCTCTTGGTTATATGATCTGCCTTGACCTCTTTCTCGACATGTGTACCCTCATCTAATACCAAGCTTGCTACTAGTTCCACCTTACTGAACCTTTATATTTCCTTTTCATATCAATCTTCGATTAAAAGGCTTACTCTAAAAACGTCTGTACTAATCTATTCATACGAGTTTCATGTGACTCAAGAGAACCCATTAACTCAATCAATGAGTAATTAGATGAATCTTTGGATTCTTCAATAGCAGCAACAACATGATCAAATTTAAGGAGAAGGCTCCTTAAAACCTTCTCAACAATCTTTTGGTCAGACAACTTTTTACCAAAAGATCTAATTTGATTTACAAAGGCAACAATTCTTATAGAGAAATCTTGAATTGAATCAAATCGCTTCATCAATAAATTCTCAAAATCTCTACGAAAAGTCTGTAGCTTCACTGTTACTACCTTGGTTGACCTTTGACGATGTTCTTGAAGAAAATCCCATGCTTCCTTCTTAGTCTCCGCTCCTATCACTCGTGGGATCAAAACATCATTCACACCTTGTTGAATGAAGAATAGGGGCTTCGCATCTTTCTTTTGCTTGTCCTTCAATTCATTTCTTTGGGTTGTTGTCAATCTTGGCTTTTGCTTAGGGGTCAACAATTTATTCAAAACCAGTTTCCACTTAATCTCACAAATATTGACCTAAACACGGTTCTCATTTTCACGACCAAAATCGGTATTTGTGCCATCGAAAATGGGAACTGTTTGAGTATTGGAGGTATTACTAGTTCCCATTTTATCTTTGGCCAGCTGGACACTCTTGTTTTTTTGGTGATCTCACACTCTCAGTAAAGACCACTTACAAATCACTTCCCTTGAACCTTACTCTGATATTAAATGTTTAAAGAGCAAATGAACCTAATAAAATAACCTCACAAACTCTCAGAAAAATACACTCATAAGGACCAAAAACACACTTAAGTTTGTAGACAGAAGCAAGATTGTTTTAATTAAATAAAACATAACACATGGTCCTTTTATACACACTTGTACCTTTTAAGTAATAGACATGTACATAAAAATAAAGATCCTATCTTAACAACTTGACCATTAAATATGAAAATAACTAATGAAATCGCTAAATAAAAGGAACAAAGCATAATATGGAAACATGGTAAAACACGAGGATGGGCAGCTGTTAAGAGCTTGAATTAGTCGATCTCTAACAATCTTGAAGAACTTTGTTTATAGACTTCATTATAGGGTCTGAATATATACTTGTAATAGTTCTTAGAGTGGACGAGGATGGGCAGTTGTTAAGAGCTTGAATTAGTCGATCTCTAACAATCTTGAAGAACTTTGTTTATAAACTTCATTATAGGGTCTGAATATATACTTGTAACAGTTCTTGGAGTGGACTGATGGGTTAATTTGTGCTTCTTTGTATATAACTAGTCCAAGAAATATAAATTAGATGAGATATATAAGCTGATTAGAGCAATAGTAAAGAATTCGCGGAATCCTATTTTCCAACACATTAGATAGCAAACTTTCCTGAGCCCTAACATATTAGATGGCAAACTTGTTTGATATACTGATATGTAGATGCTTTTTGATATACATGAAGGTATGTTTTAAGCCCTTAAGCCCTTAAGGTCAAAGCTCAATAAAACTTCAATAAGTCTAGTATTTTTTGACATTGTATAAAATATAAATAAATGTCAAATCTCAAACACTTCCAAATAATTATAGAAGTATTTATTTATTTTAGAAATGAGATCATTTTAACCTATTCATTTTATTTCATCAAAATAATGTATTTCTTCTCTATAATTTTTGTGACTTGATTGTTAAAGATCAAATGATGAAAAATACTAACATTTGATTTTGTAAGTTTTTTGAAGGGATTTTTTAGGAACAATATACAATAGCCTTATCATTGGCTCTTTAAGAATAATTAAGGCTAAAAAATATAAGTACTTAAAAATTCATTCATATTATTTGACATCTACTACGAGACCTTGATTAGTTAAATTTTAAAAACATATTATTAGCAATGACATACTCACTTTTTTTGTTTATTTTAACAAGAAATGGAAGTACCAAACCGTCTCCTTCATCCTCACAATTGTCAACCTTACCTCCTCAATAATGGCCAAGCGTATATACTCAATCCTCATAACTTTCTCTTAATCTTGTTATACAAGCTTTTCAATAACAAAAGAACAACAACAACAATTGCTAGCTATAACCACAACTCTCCAATTTAAGGCACATGAAGAAATATATGATGTTATATCTAGATCACCACATAGTACCCAATAAGAGAAATTAATACCAAATGAAGCGTATCATAGCAGACCCTTAAGTTGTGAAAGGTATATAGATTAGAACAATGATTTAGTCCCATCCACAACCCATTACCATAGACCAACACCATCCTATATATATATATATATATCATAAGAGCAAGATCAATAAACCACTTATGTTGATTTTGATAACCCTTAGACAAGAACTACATTGCTCGAATCTTTGCCATCAAAATTTAAGTTACCACCATTGGAATCCTACAATGGTATAATAGATACATGCAATCATATTGTACAATTTAAAGAAATGATGACTCTACATTGGACATCAAGTACAATAAAGTGTTGCACTTTCTTGTCTATGTTGACAACCCCAACAAGACCACTATATCAAACACTCCTTATAGGTTCAATAGCTAACTTTAAACAATTGAAAAAATAGTTCAAAACTCACTTTACTATAAATTAATGTAGATCTTAGGACTCAAAAACTATGTTTAAGATCATTAAAAAATCAAGTGAGATCCTCTAAGATTATATGATACAATTCAACTTAGAATTTGTATGAATAATTAGTCTTAACACCTTTATTACAACTATTACTTTTGAGAAAGGTTGAAAAGACACTAAGCCTTATGAAAATCCTTATAAACAGATAAATGCATACTTTCAAAAAGGTTTAATAAAAGGCTATAAGGTACATCGATTTACAGGAAATTGAGTTGGTTATAGAGCACCTAAATAGGTCTTCTGAATATAGACAACAATGTGGGCACAAAGAGTATTACACATTACATATTGAAAAGAAATAACTTAATAAGTCTATTAATCACACTTTGCACTTCATTAAGGAACATGGCCTGACAAACTGTCCTTGAACAATGAGGGAGGTCATCAATAGAAAATTACTACGAATTCCATTTAGATTATGGCTATGACATTAAATAATGCAAGAACCTTAAATGAACTATTAGTAAACTCTTACAATAGGGACACTTAGAACCATTTTTCAAAAAGAAAAGAGATGTTCATCCATATAGACCTCTATTACATGGGCAAGACTAGACCATGCTTAGGAGTAGATTGAGGACTTTAAATAAAAGGAGAGGAGGAGGAAGAGCTACATAAGTTATTAACATGAATGTCAATGGAGACAGTAGTTACAGTAGATCTTAATTGAAGAGGTCTACATGACACAACCAAGTAAACATCACAGCAGATATAAAAATCAAAAGACAATGAATAGAAAGGTAGATTGTGTTTAATAAAGAGGAAGTATCAAACCAATGTAACCTCACGAAGATGTGACGATCATTAAAGCAAACATTGTG
The DNA here is from genome assembly GCA_026284645.1 of Erythroxylum acuminatum. Taxonomy (NCBI): domain Eukaryota; kingdom Viridiplantae; phylum Streptophyta; class Magnoliopsida; order Malpighiales; family Erythroxylaceae; genus Erythroxylum; species Erythroxylum acuminatum. The sequence goes on from JANKOD010000001.1 coordinate 2,311,356, forward strand.
AACTTTGAAATAAAATGAGTCCTAGATGATAATGACAAATTTATTGATATTTTTTCTACAAGACCTTTAAATTAATGAGACTCCAATCATGATAACTTACCCAAAATCTTTTCCTTTGATTAAGTTTAGGGGAGATTTGTATTTACTGAAAAAATAGATCTTTGAGCTACAATCGATGAATAGACTAAACAAATCATTAAGATCATAAAGTTCCACATCATATATAAATCTGCCCTATATAACTCCATATTCTAAAAATATTCATTATATACAACTAGAGCCATCATATCACCATACTAGTTGCTCAAGAAGTTTTCAAAAAAGAGAGGTACAGGAGAATTATCAAGGAACCACCAAATCTCAAGAGAATGCTACGTAAGATTGCTAAAGAAGAAAAATCCTACCCATCAAATGAATATGAAGGAAATATACCTCTAGGATTACTGAGAACATAACCAAGGTAGAAGCTATCAAATAAATTCAAGAAGTTCAAGTTAGGGATATAAATTGTAGTAGAGTATTAACAATAGGAGCATATATAGACCAATAATAATGCACCAAAATGGTGAAGTTCTTAAAAGAAGGATAAAAAGTATTCTCGTGCTCATCTTCAAATATGAAAGGAAAATGTATACAATAGGTTGAATGCTTGACCTAATGTCAAGACTAGGAAGCATAGCACATGATGCAAGCATGACTACCTAAATAAAAGATCCATTACATTTAGGTTTGGATCATTTTCTTAAGACTAAATTGGAGAAGATATGGAAGTAAAATACTTATATTTTCTTGAACATGATCTCGTACACAACTATGTTAGAGCCCATATGACACTCAAGAATTAATAGTAAAGAACATGACCTGAGATACGACTGTTGCCCTTATAACTCTCTTAAAGTAAGTTATGATGGGGCCCATTTTTAAACATATAATGTTCCAAAATGTGTTCTCTAGTGTTGATTTTTTTTTGTAAAGAACACGTTTTAGAACATGATCATATCTCAAGCCATATCCATCATTAAAATCATAGCTTTTGTTTAGAATTTATGGAATGTTTTGTATTCAATTTTATAAATTATTTGATATTACGAGAATAGAATTTCTATGACCTTAGGATTTTGATGACATAAAGTTTTAGTGACCTTAAGTTTATGTGAAATAAAATATCAGTGACTTTAGAATTCAGCGATAATAAAGTTTCACTTTAATTAGACTTCTTATATGTAACTTTTATAAATAACTTATTAAAAGTTGTGTAAGCTGGTAGTTTTGTTCATACTTCTCCTTGTATTGTCTTTCTCATTATAATAAAAGATTTTATATTTTTTACCTATAAATTCTTATATTCTTTGCTTCTTTATTTTTCATAGATATTGCTTTTGTTTGCGTAACAATTGGTATCAAAACTCAGGACTATTGTTAAGATGTCTCTATACAAGTTCAATATTAAGAAGTTAAATAGATTGAATGACTTCACTCTATGAAAAATGATGATTAAAGCAGTTCTTATTTAGTAGGGATGAGCAACAACATTGGAAGGAGAAAAAAATTGCCAAAGAATTTAGGGGTATCAGAGAAGGAAAAGATTATGTTGAGGGTGCACAATACAACACTATTAAGTTTAAGAGATGAGGTCTTAAAAGAAGTGGTTGATTAAACTAGTGTTACTTTGTTATGGAAATGACTTGAAAGTAAGTATAAAAAAATATCAGTTACAAATCATATATATCAAAAGCAACATTTATATACCTTAAGGATATTGGAGAGGAAATAGGTAAAATTTGATATTAATAATTTTGTTGTTGGGGTTAAAATTGAGGTTAACGGTTAAGCTATAGTCATTTTATATTCATTTTCCAATTTATATGAGAATTTTGTTAATACACCATGTTGTATAATAGAGAGACTATTTCTATTAGTGATATGAAGAATGCTCTAAAGTTCAAGGAATTGAAGAAAAAGGTCTCTAGTATATACAAAAAGGAGTTTTGAAAATGTAATTAAGTTATTGTCCAAATCAAAGGCTAAAGATTTTCGATATTTTAACAGTAAAGTTAAAAGGAACTTTAATAAGGATTACCCACAAAAAAAGAATAAAAAATGAAAAGGAAAAGGAAAACAAATGAAAAAGTAAGTATTATTTTATTATATAAGAGTTTTGATAGAGAGGATGGAAGAGGCAATGATGTTTTAATAATCAATAATTATGATTCTAAAAATCTATAACTGAAAAACTAGCGTTGCTTATCATATAACTTTCAATAGGGATTAGTTTTGTTCATACAATATGAAAATACTATAATAAAATGGTATTTTTAGATTAGGCGATTATAGAGATCGTGTTATCAAAGGTAGATGGTTTAGTGAAAATCCACATACATGATGAAATTATTATAACATTATAAGTCTAATATATTCCTAAGCTCCTAAAAAATATAATTTATGTAGGTAATCTTAATAGACAAGGGTACAAGTTTTCTTATAGTAATGGGAAGCTTAGGGTGGTAAAGGGTTCATTGACTATGATGAAAGGAAAATTACAATATGACATGTATGTTTTAATGGGAAAGACTAATAAAATCGATGTTTGTATCTCAATCATTAGAAAAGAAAGAAAGTACTACAGTATGACATATATGGGTAAACCATTTTGGTGGAGAGATTACAAAAATTCATAAAGGGAGCTTTTTGAAGAATGAAAAACACAAGAAAGTAGACTTATGTAAGTTTTGTGTACTTGGTAAAAAGTTTAGGATAACCTTTAAGGATATAGTGTTTGGGGAGTGATATATGTTGGGACAAACATATGAAAATGTCATACTAGGTTTAATAGTGAGCAATATTGGTTAAAAGGTAGTATAGAACAATCTGGAATAGATGTTAAGGGGACTAGAATTCTAGTTGAAGAGATAGAACAATGTCAGGAAGAAAGCATCAATATAGTACAACCGCATATAAAGCAAGAAAAACTGTTAGGAAACCAAGAAGGTATAGTTAGGGATAATTGGTCGCATATCCTTTTACCATCAGTGATGAGGATGAAAATATATTTCAGGGGACTAGGGAAATTAAGGTGAAAGGTAGACATATGGGGGATATAATGAAGGGTATAAAGTTTCATAAGATTGAGAAATTAATTGCATCTAGTCATATCTTGTTGAAAAAGGTTCACATTTTGAAAGATGTAACTAATATGTTGATATTGTCATTATCCGTAGAGAATTTCAAGTGTAGATTAGACATAGTGAATGCTCACATAGCTTGAAGACCTTAGGTCTTGTATAGGAGGGAATAATTCTTGTTCAGATGTTAAAGAATTCAAGTCAAGGTGGAAAATTATGAGATATGTCTTGAATTCTAGTAACATAGAATTTTAGTAACGTTAGGATTATGATGAAATAGACTTTTAGTGACCTTAAGTTTACGTGAAATAGAATATTAGTGACCTTAGGATTTTGTTTAGACTTCTTACGTGTAACTTTACAAATACAAAGTTAAGATTTATATTAGTAATTTTGGTCATACTTATTCTGTTTTTTTTAAGACTTGGTTATACTTATTCTTGTATCATTTTTCTCACAGTGATAAAAGAATTTATTGCTTGTAAATTCTTATGTTTTTTTCTTCTTTATTTTCATATGTATTGCTTTCGTTTATGCAACATATATCATGTTTTATTAAGAGATATCAGTGCTACTTTTCTTGTTCTTTATCAAATTTAAAACTTATCAAAGAATTCTTTCTTCATGGTGTTACTTCTTGCTCATTCTTTTTCACCTTATATTGTCTCTAAAGTTTCAATCAAAAAATCAAAATTCCATCACCATCTTATATAAGACATGCCTATATTTATTGACTACATTGGAAATTCTCTTCGTTCAAACTGTTGGTGTTGGGACCCGTTTCTAGAACCCAACTTCTTAACTAAACCATACCGAACATCAATGAACGAACGGAAGCGAAACGAAACAAAGAACGGAAACATATCGAAAATCGAAGGATGGAAAGCGAAACGGAAGCAATGCAAATTGAACCGAAACGAATTTCCGAAACACAACTCGGAACGAATTACATAGAACGGATTTTCATAGAGTCCGACATCCGAAACGTGAAAACAGGAAACTATCGCGTTGGGAACTTTAGACTTATCC
>JANKOD010000001.1:2315606-2327438 GCA_026284645.1 Erythroxylum acuminatum
TCATCTGTAAGGATGTATCGTCTGTGATGACGTCATATTGTCTTAAAAGTTGCATCGCCTTAAGTTGACTTTGGTTCATCTTAAGTTGACTCTGCTTTGTCTTAAGAGTTGCATCGTCTTAAGTTGACTTTGCTTCGTCTTAAGTTGAATCTGCTTCGTCTTAAAAGTTGCATCATCTTAAGTTGACTTTGCTTCATCTTAAGTGACTCCATTCATCTACTTTTTGGCTTCATCTGCTTTTCCCATTCCTCTGCTTTTGGCTTCGTCTGCTTTTCCCATTCTTCTGCTTTTTGGCTTCGTCTGCTTTTCCCATTCGTCTACTTTCTGGCTTCATCTGCTTTTTGGCTTCGTCTACTTTTCCCATTTGTCTGCTTTTCCCATTCGTTTGCTTTTTGGCTTCGCCCGTTTTCTGCTTCCTCTATAGTTGACCTTCCGCTTCTTCTGTGCACTGTTCATTTTGTATCGTCTAGTCTAATTTTGACCCTCCAGATGATAGGATCTGTCTTTAAGATCTTCATGAAAGTTGTAGATCTCAAAGTTTTCTTTCGAACAGTCTAAGGAATGGTTTAATCTGACATCTACAGAGAAAGTTATGCTCTTTTTCCCTAAACAAGTTCAATAAGGTCAAGGACAAGTATTATTTCAGTTTATGGCTCCGAATGCTGGGCTCCGGAAGTGGGGTCTAGTACAAACCCTCTCATTTACATTTTTTATCAAAACTTTATGATTATGGAAAGAAAAGAAAAGAAAGAAAGTTTGCACGCATAATTACTTTAAGGACTTATTTTATATCGTGTTTGACATTCTTACTAGTATTTCCTTGTCGAAGTCCTTACTTCTTCTTTAAGTTATGATTCAATTTTTTCTTCCTCAACCATTAGTTTATTGAGTTTTTTAGACTCTAGGAGGTTTAAATCTTTGTTTAAATTTGTTTAGTTTTTTTAAATAACTTGTTAAGGAAACAAAGAGTAGAAAAGGCAAGTGAATATGAGATTACCATAAAAAGGACAAATTAAAAATGAAACATGGGTGGTTTTTATCTTTGTGAGTAAATACATAAGGAACTATGTGAGTAAATTTCATTCTATATCTTTTTTCATAAAATTCCAATAGGTCTTCTAAAGGTGTTTAAACGTCGAAGGAGGAGAAGAATAACTTATACTTTATACAAATCAAGTAACAATATTTTGAGATCAGTATGATGTATGTAGAAGTTAAAGGCATGATGGAGAATCAGTCATAGTATATTACTAATTTGAAAGGAAGAAGGCATCCTCAAGTTCCTAATGAGGGAAGATATACTAAGAATAATCCAACAACTCTTATGGAGGTTGACAAAGAGAATGATAAACTAAGTGTTGATGATATTGATCTAATATTTGATATTAAAGGTCATATGTTTAGGACATAAAGAGGAGTTAGGCATGATTAAGAGAAAAAGGGGGAGCCTAGAGTTCAATAACATATGGATGAGGATCTTAACAGTATCAAGATGGTCATATCTTGCTTTAGGGGTAAGAAAGAACTTAAAGCTTATTTAGGGTGGAAGAAAAAGTTGTAATTAATCTTTGGCTGTCATAATTAATCTAAGAGAAAAAGGTAAAGCTAGTGGTGCTAGAGGTTACTGATTATGCCATCATTTGGTGGTATTAGTTGTTCAATAATAAGAGAAGAAATCATAAGCAACTTATAAAAACATAAAATGAATTAAAAGTTCTTATATAACAAATTTGGGCTAAACCATTATTATAGAAATTTGTATCAGAGATTGAAAAGTCTTAACCAAGAATTAAAGAGTATAGAAGATTATTATAAGAAGATGGAAGTAGTTGTGATCTAGGCCAATAGAGGAAGACATATAAGTAACTATGGTAAGGTTCTTGAATGGGTTGAATAGAGAAATAGCCAATGTGGTAAAGCTATAACATTATGTGTATAAAATATAGTACATATGGATATGAAGGTGAAGAGCCAACTTAAACGCAAAGGAAAAAAAAGTATCCTACTAATTCTAGTATTTCTTAGAGGACCCAATTAGAGAAAGGATGATAAGAGTTCTTCTAAAGTAAAAATTGAACTACTTAAAGCTAAAGATGATGTCTACAATAACCATGATAATATAATAGAAGAGTTATGTATGATAGATTCAAGAATTAGTATACCCTCATGAAAGAAAACGAACCAGTTACGCTTGTACCTTTAACATCTAAGTAGGTCTATAAGGATTAATTGAAATTGAAAAGAGTGAATGAAGAAAAAAAGGGAGAGTAGAAAAGAAGAGAGTGATAATATGGTTTTAAAAGAAAATGATTTAATGGAGAGAAAACGAAAAAATGTGCAAGTTACTATAAAAAGACGAGTACTATGTATACTAACTAACCTAAGATTGTACCTTTGTATAAAAAGGCTTCTTTATATTTTGATGTAGATGTCTATTCGAGATCAAATACTTTTAAAAAGATGGGTAATTATACAAGCATGACTAGCTAAATAGGGATCCATTATAAGTAGGTTTGGATCAATTATTCCAACTAGAATTAGAGAAGATTTAGATGTAAAATACTCATTTTTGTTTAAACATAGCCTTACAAATGACCACTTGTAGTTTGTATAACTCTCAAATTAAGTATTAGAAAACAAAAATTCACACGATTATGTATCAACTTATGAAGATCTTAAAAAAAATTATGATGATATAGACTCAAGCATGAGCATATCCCGAACTCTGTCCACTAGCACTAAAGTTTTTTTAAAGAACATAAATGTGTATCATGCTATATCTATAGAAATCCTAATTTTTATATAGTATTTAAGGAATGATTATGTTTAATTTTAGGATTTTTTATTTTTTATTTAAAGTTATAAGTGCTTGTTTTCCCTATTCTTCATTGGACTTCGAAATTATAAAGTATTCTTTCTTTGTCATATTCAAATATTTGATGAATTTAATTCTTCATTTCTAATAATCAATTAGTTATTTCTCTTTATATATCTAATTTAACTTTTTTGGTATGGTTCAAAACTTGTTCATGAGTTCTTTTAAATGTTATCTTTATTAGAGAAGTTCAGTATCCAAATTGTCTTGCCAAGATGGTGGTGGTCTAACAATAAATGGCATATTTATATGGATTTTACATATCTAGATAGAGTTTTTTTTCTTTGAAGGATAGTTACCATTACCAAATATACTTATGCCTTATACACATCACAATAAGTCACAAGTGATTTTCATAGATGCATATTATAGTTATAACTAGATCCATAAGTGTGAGCATGATAAAAGATGAAATTCATTACATATAACGAAACATATTATGGGGGAAACCTACTAAAGGTTGGTTAAGTCTATGTTTCATAGATAGATCAGGCAAAATATGGAGGTTTACATGGATGATATGATCATTGAAATAAAAGCTAAGGGAGATCACTTAATGGACCTATAAGAATGCTTCAACACTAAAGAATCATGAAACAAAACTAACTCCTAATACACTTGTGATCAAAACTTCTGGCAAAAGGTTATTATCGGTTATAGTGAGTCAAGAGGGCTAAGCTAACCCTCAAAAGTTCAAAGAAATCATTAACATGAAATCGCTACAGACTTTAAAGGGAGCAAAAAACATCATAAGTAAAATAACAAGCTTATCTCCTTTTCTTTCTAGTTTAACTTCTGGGTACCTTTCATTATTCAAAATGCTAAGGCAAAATTGAAGGTTCTAGTTGGGCATTTAATGTCAACATAAGTCAAAAGATCTAAAAGACTATTTTAAAAATCCACTTCTCCTCTCCACTCTCAACATTAATGAAAAATTGTACTTATACATATTTGTAGTGCTAGAGGCACATACTTCAGTGCTAGTTTGGGATGAAGAACATAAACAAATTATTTATTATATAAGTAGGATATTTCAAAATCCAAAAACTAGACATAATCAAATAAAGACATAAGTGTTATTGTTTTCACGTGGAAAAGAAAATTGAAGTTGTATTTTTGTGCTTATCTTGTATTTGTTATGACAAATCTGCAACTGGGACCAATTTTATACAACAACAACAACAACAATTCAATAAAAGTCTTGTTGATACATATGCCTGAGGAGGACCAATAGTACACAGCTTTAACCCTAACTAGTAATGAGACTGTTTTTAATAGATCCACACAAAGAAAAAAAAAGAAAAAAATATCTAACATGTATATAGATATTAAAATAATAAAATAATTCTAATTCAAAATAAAATATACATATATAATAATATAATATGATAAATGCATAATGAATAAAACATAAAAATAAATAATACGATAAAAATAGAACAAGGTAAAGATAAAATAATAGAATAAATAAATAAATACACACATAAGAAATAAAATAGGCAAATAAATAAATCAAATAAGTCATTATAAGAAAATATTTTGGCTAAGCAAGGAAATACTTGGGCTAAATCACTAAGAGGGAAGTGCTTCTTATTTAAAGTTTAGGCTAAATACAAGAGGAAAATGTTTAAAAGATATATGAGAACGACAGGGATCTCTCTAAGTGAGATCTTTTATCTGTATCCTAGTACGTCAAAACTTTTTGTTGAGGATCATATCCTCGGTATAAGAGCTATATCATTCTTGATCACTCCCTAATTCTTCTTAGACCTTTCTCTTTTCCTCTTACAATCTCTAAGTACAATCTTCTTGCATCTTCTCACTAGAGCGTTTGGGGTCTCCTTTTAACATTCCCGAATTACCTAAGCCTTATCTCTCTTAATTTTTTATTAATATTAGTTAGCTTTAATTTATCTCTTACCATTACATCAACTAGGACTAATATTATACAATCCAAAAAACATCAAGAAAAATGGTGAAATTATCGATAGTGCTTTGTAAGTTTAGGATTAGGTTCGTCAGGCGAACATTGATGAAATCTCAAATATTTTCAGATTTATGGTCAAATATACCATTCCAGCAATATTTTAGATTCAACATAACTTCCCTTAAAACCTTATCCCTATTAGAAAATGAATGTTGATGGTGAATCAAACAAAGATGGAAGGGTAAGTGATATGGCAACCCAAGGCCAACAAGAAATCACAACTAAATATTTTTAAAAAGACAAGTTTGAGACCTCTAAAAATGAAGCAAAGTATAAACTGTAATATGAAGAATTAAAAAGATGTTATACCTACAAATTTGGACATTAAAATTTCAGTCAAATTTTTAACTCATTATTAATAAGTTGAACAGACTCCATCTACTAAAAAAGAAATCATGTGCAAGTATTTTGCCTTATACAAGATCCTGATAAAAAGATATGTAGATCTAGGTGGAACACATCCCTTGTGAACAAAATAATTTAGCAGGCCAATTGTCAAACTGAGGAGAAAAAAGGATGAATCCCAAAGACGTATATAAAGCCCAAAGATGTCTATTTAGAAGTTAAACATAAGCTTGCATATAAAGAAAAAAATGCAAGGACTAGTGGATTGGAAAACCCTTATTAAAAAATACATAAATAAAAAAGAATTAGTTTTAAACCAATTTAGGTAAGAAAGCTCATATATATAGATTCGGGAAATTCTTCATTATTAATGGACAACTTTACATATACTCTAGTATTCATCCATATTTAAAATGTGTCACATTTGCCTAAATAGGATAAATCTTAAAGGATTTCCATGAAAGTTCATGTTGATCACATTAAGGTTGTTCATCTTTGTTTCACAATATAATACGAAAAAGATATTTTGGTCATCAACTAAGCAAGATGGAATAGATGTAAGAGAAACTCATATTTGCACCACCAATCTATTGCGAAATATTAACTTAGTTTATCTCCAACACTATTTACAAAGTGGATCATACATATTTTACGTCCATTCCCGCTAATAATCAAACAACACATGTTCATTTTTATAATCGATTGCTTCACATGATGGGCATAAGCAAAGCTTTATTTGACCATATTAGGAAAAAATAGTTAAATGATTTTTGACAAACCATATTATGTACATATATAGCATCCCCCTACCATAGTAATTAACAATGGCCTACACTTCTTCTATTTAAACCTAAATAAGTTTTGTGAATCTTAAAGAATCAAATAAAATTTTAGATATGTCACATAGCAAAAGTCATCAATATAACCATTTTGTAAGGTTTGAAATCAAAGATAGATCAAACAAAAAGAAATTTGGGAATATAAATTTTATATCATTTTTTATATTTAGCAGACAACTCTAAAGATAGTAATGGGGAAAACTATTTTCATTTCAGCAAATAATGTGAAAAATCTAACCCTAGTAAACCTGAAGTTCCCTTTAACTTGCATTAAAATCTTCAAAATTGATGACAATGAATCCTGGCTAAAGATGGAACTTGATTTAATTGAAGGAGTATATAAATCTAAAGAATTATCCATACCAATAACATATCAAGATATTCAATTAAAGGAGACATGCAACAAATTATAGAAAAGGCTAACTCATTTTAAGAAGAACTAATAGATTATAATCCAAAGGAAAGTTTGCTCCAAATTAGACATGCTCATACTGTGAAAAGGATGTTATCAAACCTAGCATATACAGGCTTGAAAGATTAAGGAGATCAAAGAGTCCTATTATTGAAAATGGTGGACACTTCAGGCCTTACTTTTCATGAAATTAAAGCATTATAATTTATACATCAGCTTAATTTTAGGTCTAATTAATCTACAAGTTGTTGTAAAATTAAAGGCTTAAAGCCTTCTAAAATGTTAAAATTATAAGTCTCACAAAGTGTTAGTGTCAGTGTTAGTTTCATAAGTTTTACAAAATATCATTCTCGTAAGTGTCATAAAATTTCACACACAAGCCTCATTAAATTTCAAACTCATAAGTCTTGTGAAACATTAGACTCACAAGTTTTACAAAATGTTAAACTTATAATTCTTGTAAAATGTTAGACTCATAAGTCTCACAAAATATCATACTCATAAATGTCACAAAACATAATACTCAAAATTATCATAAAACCTTATAGTCATAAGTTTCATAAAATATCAAACTTAAAATTATATTTAAAATTTTACAAAAAAGTCAGACTTAAAATTTCATAAAACAACAAGCCCTAAAGGTCTCCTAAAATGCCCAAAACCTCTTAGAACATCATACTAAAATAATACAACTATATATTAGAGTGTGTAAAACAAAAAGGTCTACCTAATAAGACTTATAGTAATTTAGCCAGAAGTTGTGTGTTTTAAAAGTATATCTTGAAACCATAAAATCAAAGGCTCTACATCTTTTATGAAATATATCAAAAAATAAACAGGTTGTGATCATACTAACATGAACCAAAATTTGAGCTATATAAAAAAAGAATAAACATAATATCAAATCCAATTGTAACTAACATGAAGTTATAGTTTTGCATTATACAAACTTGAATAAAAAATGCAAAACAAGGCTACCATACGACTATAACCCTAAATAATCAATAAAATCCATATCAATAATAAATCATTTAGCCATCACTCCCTAAAGCTAATTTGTTATCCTCAAGTAGATCTGCAAAATCATCTTACTAGGATTTAGGCTCATACTCTTGGTTAAAAGTTTTAGAATATCCTTTACAAACAATAAGTTAATTAGAAAGTTTGAAAATTTTCTTTTAATTAAATATTTACAAGCATAGAACCCCTAAAGGAAGGAATGCAATAACATTACCATAGTTCCAAGCTTCAAACAACTTGCTTTTGAGGAAAGCCAGACATACCTCTAACTTGGAGCCCTTCCCTATAAAGTAGGCATCTTCTAATCAATCAGTCTCCTATTATTCATTGAAATGAGCATAGCAACAATCAAGTAACACCTATAGAACTTTAATCTCATTAGATTATGTATCAATATCTTTCCAATAAATAATCTTATAAACCTTTTGAGGCTGATCTAGAGAGTGATTCCACTATTGGAACTTTAAGTCTGCATGCTTATTATGGATAACCATGGAGCCTATAGCCTACAAAAGAAAATGTCAAATCTAAATAATAAGAACAAAGTATCATTCAAAACTTTATGTGAGACAAGAGCCATATAACAGTTCATGGTGCAAAAAATTGCATCTCACTCAACATTATTAAGGTGTTGTTTATTATTAGGTATATAATCATACTTAATACTTAAGGCCTCATATTATGGGACTTTAAACAATAATTTAATAAACCAAGGATAGTAAACCTTATCCATCAAAAGGCCTTTACTTTTGTTATAAGAAGGGGTTGCAACTATATGTTGTAAAAATTCCATAGCATTAGGCTCATTATAAACGATTGTAAAAACTTCGCAACGTCAGGATCATCATGTACTATATTTAGCGCAATGATAGAGTGAGACTCCAAAAGATCTATTATTTTCTCTTTTTAAGGCACTTTTGGATGATTTAGGTCGCGATTACTCTCGTGTTTATCATGTTTCCTCTTCTTACTTATCTTACTAGACCTATCATCAAACAATTTATTTCCTCTCTTAATTATATAGGAAAAATCTGTATTTACAATAAGGAAAAATATAACTAGCACATAAGCACTTGCATTGTTGGACCCCGATCTTTAAGTGAAAATTTAGAAATATAAAATGAAATTCAATAAGTGTTTTTGTATATGGAATTGTGTTATAGATGTTTTATGTCTTAAGGAAAATTGATGAGAAAAGATTTGAGGACTTTGATATTTGAGTAAATTTGTATGAGTTATGAGAGTAAAGTGAATGAGTTGATTGAAATGGAAGTTGAAAAATTAAGAAATAAAGAAAAAGTGTGAGAATTTGTAGAATTACGGAAAGTTTGACTTTTTGGGGATAAAAGTTAACTTTTTGATTTAGGCAGAATTTGAGAAAAGGATCTTCATGAAACTTGTAGCTTCTGTTGAGAAATTTCTGTCGCCATAAAGTTTGATATTTTTCGATATCGGGAGTAAAAGTTATGATCAGTCAAAGTTAAGTATTATTTTGCTTTGTTTTGTAAAAATGTCTCTAAGTGTACATTTAGGTGTACTCGGCTTTGAGGCCACTCGTCGTATTGATGTAGTCTGAATTGGAGTAAGTGGTCTACATGAAAGTTGTAGCGTGTCTGTCAATCTTTCCGATGCTATAAAGTATGTAATTTTTGGATGTGGGAATTGGAAGATATGAAAGTTTAAAGTTTGGAGTTGGTATAGGATGGCAATAACAGGGCAGAATCTTTGAGTGAAAAATTGACCTAGTCAGAGGTTGAATTTGTGTTTAAGTTCTTCATGAAAGTTTTAGATTATGTTTTTATCTTTCCATTGAGGTAAAGTATGGAATTTTTGGACCATGGAATGTGGAGTTATGATTTTTACAAGTTGTTGTTACTGTTTGGTATGATCATTAGTGGACATAAACTTTGAAGTGGTTTTTGATTCGCTTAGAAGCCAAATTAATTTTTCTGTCCTTCATGGAAGTAGTAGAGCTTCCTTTGAGCTTTCTATTGATACCAAATTTGTCAAATTTGGAGTTCGGGATCAAGAGTTGTGATTTTTGGACAATTCGGTTTTGTAAATAGATTTGAAGTTCTGTTATTTTTTCTTCCAATCCGACCCTTTTCCAATCTTTTGCTTATAAATTTTCCGTCCGACATCCGATTGACTTAGTTTTCGAAGCGTTGGATTCCTAAGACAATTATCTACTTTTTCATGGGACATTATGATTTTTAAGAGATTAAATGGAAAGAGATTGTTTGAACCAAAGTGAGAGGATTGGTTAAAGGTTATGAGTTAGATAATTTTCCAAACATAGTTCAGTATTTTGATAAATTCTTGATCTGTGGAGATCCGATTGAGTTGATTTTTGAGGCAAAATAAAATTGAGACATGGTTGGATGTGATTATATAGAAGTGTATTCTGAACTCTTTGCAGGTTTTGGGTTTCTTAGAATACAGCCATTATGCTGCCCAATTTTTGTTAAATTGGGTGGGGCTAGTTTGTATTTTAGTCATGTGCGAGTTTTTATGGAAAATGAAGTAATAGGAATTTGACTAAATTGATGAGTTAAGATATAAGCATGAAAGAATAAGAAGTTTTTTACAAATTGAGTTTTGCATGAGGATGAATTTCCAAAAGGGAAATCGTATGATCTAAGTTGTTTTGTTTATAGATGAACTGAATAAGAGTGAAAAAAATTATACTGAATTCGGCTTGGTTTAGTCTTAGGGTTTCCAACGCAACGTGACACTTTTCTAAAATTTTCGTTCGCCGATGTCGAAATTTGAATTCGATTTCGTTTTCACTTTTGTGTTGCCGCTTCCGTTTCGTTCCGTTCGTTTCGCTTTTCCGTTTCTGTGCTTATGTTCCGTTCTTTCGTTTCCGCTCTTTGCTATTCGTTTTGCTTTGGATTCGTTCTTTAGCTCTCGATTTTTTGCTTTTCCGGTTGGGGTTCGGTTTCTGAGATCGGGTCCCAACATAGATGGTATCAGAGCCCAGTATTAGGATCTTATCTGGGCGCTTTTGGATAAGTTATCTGGATAAGAAATTGTGAGAGTTAGAATGGATAAGATTGAATTTGTGAGAATGTGATAAACATGAAAGTGTATTTTCATGAAGTATGTGAAGAACCAAAGAGATTGGTTGTTTAAGGTTAAGAATTATGATTGATTTTAGGTTTATGATTATGAATTTGAGATTAGAATTTCTTGGTGAATTGGGATGAATTGATGTTTGAATATACATTTGTGAGATGAAATGAGGAAATGTTTGAAAGATGAGATAAAGGATAGAAATATATGTATAGAAGATCGATAGGTTGATTTTGAATGATGATTGGTCCATATGGGGTTCCTTGAGAAATGGGACCATTGACTTGTGAAAATGTGTTAAGAGATATTTAATTTGTGAATATAGTATTTGGGTATAATATTGGTGGAATTTGATACAAGAAGTGAAAAACATTATGAATATGTATGATGAGCAATTAGATAAGAAAGTGATTGAGGAAAAAGATTATTTGAGAGAATGCGTTACTTGGTGATTTCTTAAGTTAAAATTTCAGAGACGAAATTCTTTTAAGAGGGGGAGAAATGTTGGACCCCTAACTTTTCTTGAAATTTTGAAGTGTCAAATGGCATGAAATGAGGAAATTAGAATGAATTAAAAAAATTAAGAATGATATTGTTAGATGAGATTAAGATATATTGAGGTTTCTGTTAAGGTATGGCCTAAAATGGCATTTGAAGTTTAAATGAAATTGTTAGTGAATAAATTGCTTTAATGGAGTTAAAGATCAAGAAATAAAGAAAAAAAGTGTGAGAATTTGTAGAATTAAGGAAAGTTTGACTTTTTGGAGATAAAAGTTGACTTTTTGATTTAATCAGAATTTGAGAAAATGATCTTCATAAAACTTGTAGCTTCTGTCGAGAGCTTTTTGTCGCCATAAAGTTTGATATTTTTCGATATCGGGAGTAAAAGTTATGATCAGTCAAAGTTAAGTGTTATTTTGCTTTGTTTTTGTAAAAATGACCATAAGTGTACAATTGCGTGTACTCGGCTTTGAGGCCACTCGTCGTACAGATTTAGTCTGAATTAGAGTAAGTACTCTTAATAAAAGTTGTAGCTTATGTTTTCAGCTTTTTATCGCCATAAAGTATGCAATTTTTCGATATCGAGACTAGAAGTTATGATCGATCGAAGTCTTGATGTTGCTTAGGGTTGATTTTCCAAGACAGAAACTTTGAGTGAAGTTTTGACCCTCTTTGTGGCTGAATAGGTTTGTAAGTTCTTTATGAAAGTTTTAGATTATGTTTTTATCTTCCCATTGATGTAAAGTATGCAATTTTTGGACCATGGAATGTGGAGTTA
>JANKOD010000001.1:2337249-2350366 GCA_026284645.1 Erythroxylum acuminatum
AGTTCTCTCTTATCGTAGGATATGTACCGGAATGACCTGTGGGCATTTCGGTGGGTATTCTACGGTAAAGGGGCGCTACACTCTATCTTGACGAGAATTTGGTTTCCCATCTTTACACTCCCAAAGTCTCCTCTCTTTTAGTTTGAGAAGTAATCCACCTTTGGAACACAAAGAGAAGACACTACAACGAGGCAAACATTTGGCTATGTTTTTTTAGCCACATTTTAAAAATAGTCATTAAAAGTAAGCTTTTTACGACGCTTTTGAACATGTTTGCCGAAAGATAGCCTCATTACAATGATTTTGAAAATCATCGCCAAAAGTACACTATTAGTGACACTTCTATAAAATCATCGCAAAAGGGCAAGCTTTTGACTACGTTTCTGAAAGCGTAGCTAAAACCAATAGTAAACCTTTTGGCAATGATATTTTCAAAATTGCCCCCTAAAAGTTAACCATTTTGGCAACGATTGTCAAAATTGTCACCAAATATGGAACCTTTGGTGACCTTTTTGAAAATCATCGCCAAATAATATAAGAGGAAAATGAAAATGAAATCCCTTCTCATTTTATTTTCATTTTATATTTTGTTTCTTTATTATTTCAGATTGTCTCTATCCATCTTCCGATGGGTCTCTGTTATTCTTCTTCTTCTTGATAAACTTCTTCTTCTTCTTCTTCTTCTTCTTTAAGTATGTTCACTTTTCTTAGAAAGATCAGTAAGATGCTTCTTCTGTTGATCCAATCGAACCAAATCCCTCTTTATACGCAAAGGCCTCACATTACTATAATCCATGTTACTATGCCTCACATTACTATAATCCATGTTACTATCTTATTCTTTCTTATTTTCTGTTGCTGATACTACCCTTTTCTTCTTCCCCTATTTATCGTCGTTTAGCTTGTTCTTATAGACTATCGCTTTCTGCATAGCCCAAAGCACATCTAATCCACTCAGTCTTCCACTTTCTTGCTTTAAAATTTCTTTCTTGTTCGTGCCTCACTCCTATTTCTTTTTATGGGGTTTCTTTTTAAGATTTGCCGAAGCACGAGATGAATGAGAGTTGGCTGAGATGACGACGGGTGAGTTTGGTGGTGACACAATATACATTATGTTTGCAATACAATAGCATGTTTGGATTATGTTATTCATTATGCCTACTATCTGTTGGAGAAAATGTTTGTTAGATGTGGGTCCTTGATTTTCTGATTTTGCATGGATGCCAGACATTGTAAAGAAAATTATTTTTTCGTACAAGTTAATTTCCTGTCCATGCCAATGCTACCTTCTCAGGTTGTTACAATTTGTGTAACTCTACAGTTCACTACGCAAGTTTCCATCACTGCGTCGTTAAGCTTACTGGCAAACCTATCTTCGTGAAACAAACACAAAATAGGCGAGTATTAGCACCTGATTAAACAATGTTAGTATATGAATAAATTGCTTGTCGTTGAGGTTTTGTTATGTGATGGTTTGTTGCTTTGTTGGATTTAGAACTAGAGTGGTGAGATGTGCGACGATTGAAGAAATCGAAGTAGAGAAGTCTTCCATTGAGAAAGATGTTGTTAGCATAAGTTTACTCATCTTTGAATTTTCCTTTTGGATGTTTTGATTTGATAATCATTTGGGAATATTTTTTGTTATCAAAAGGAAAAAGTGGAGAAAATTATTGACACAATTTGAACGAATTTTAATTCTGTAAGGACAGGAAGAGCTAATCTATCCATGTTAGACAAAATCGAGGTATGAATCCTTTTACATGTTTGCGTAAACATATTTATGATTGTCTTGTGGGTTATTTTCTGTGAAAATGAGGATATGCCACGCTAGATGGTATGGCCCTGTTTGGCAAACAACGGATTGTGTTAGCGATTAGCTGATAGCTGATTTGACCAACAGATAACATCAGCTGTTTATTAAAGATGTTTGGTAAAATTAGCTATTTAGTTTTAGTTGTTGATGTGTAAAATAACTTCGGAGGGCATCATTTAAAAAAAATTATAAGGGCATCAATATTATATTTCTTAGTACTTCGTTGAATATTCTTATAGGAATTTAGATTTAGATATTTAATTTTACAAAATTTAAGTTTATAACTTTAATTATTATTAATAATAATAATAATAATAATAATAATAATAATAATCCAACATTAAATTCTCTATTAATATGAATAATGCAGCGAGCTACATCATATTAATATTTTTTATATAATATGTATGAATTTTATTATTTAATAAATTAATAATATCTATAATTATAGCATGACACATATACGATATATAGTAGTTATATACTAAAAATATTAATTTGATTTGACTCTTTATGTTCAAAAAGTATTTTTAAATGTAAACTAATATTATAAAATTAAATAAAAAAGTTTAATTAACCCCTTTATTATTTTTTCAAACTTCACGACATAATTGTACGATAAAAAAAAGCCCAACTTCGAAAATACATAGAGCAAAAGTAGAGGGCAATATTATTTTTAGGCAAACAATTAACTTCAAAAGCTCCTCTTATGGAGTTTTTAGAAATCAACTTATTAGGATTAAATAAATTAACCAATAAGTCATTCACCAAACACATCAATAGCTTTTTAAGATGGTCAAAAACCTAACTTTTAGTCAATAAGCTAAAAATAGCTGATAAGCTGTTTGCCAAATACCTTTGCTGGCAGCTAAAACTATAGAGTCATTTTAAAAGCAATTCATATGATGTATGAGTAACAAACTCCAAAATTCTTATCATGAAGCATAAAATTTTATGAAAACTTCTCTTCCACGTTCATCTTATATATGTTTCTCTTTAGGTTGTTTTTTCGCTTAAATAGAAGAATGATTTCTACTATAGTTCTCTGTATCTTTTCAAATTGGCTGCAAGAAAATGGTCGTGACTCAATTTACCACTAGCTTTTTAATAAATTTCTTTTTTAAGTAAATGTGCTCCATTTACATGGTTGGGAAGATAGGATATAACTTCTGTACAAATTGTCATGGAATCCTACTGCTCGCAGTCTATCATAATGTTGATGCTTTGCACCTTTATTGGAAAAGCTATGAGAATATGTGATTACAGGTGGACTATTATGGAACTCCTATTAGCTTGAAGAGTATAGCCCAAAAAGTACTCCTGATGTTATCTCTCTCTTGGTCCAGCCATATGAAAAATCTAGGTACTAAATTAACAAGGAACATGCACAAACTGATAATCCATTCACATTTGCATTTTGTGATAAATTTAGCATTAGGCTTAGATTGTTCAGATGGATTGAGCATCCACTTATTTAGAGCTCCATGAACAGAATATGTTACAAATGTAAAATCTTTAAAAAATGATCATTTTGTAATGTTGTCTCCACATAATAGTTTATAGCAATGCTTAACATATCTTATTTCTCAGCTAAAAGTCTATAGAGAAGGCTATTGTTA
Organism: Erythroxylum acuminatum; assembly: GCA_026284645.1. Lineage (NCBI taxonomy): Eukaryota > Viridiplantae > Streptophyta > Magnoliopsida > Malpighiales > Erythroxylaceae > Erythroxylum > Erythroxylum acuminatum. Next base: position 2,340,682 of record JANKOD010000001.1, read on the forward strand.
GCTCTGATCTTGGTCTGACACCAAACAAAAACTATAATTTGTATTTCCTGATTGAAAACAAACTAGCTTAATTATACATAATTTCAGGCACTCTACTGATCTTGAAGTTGCTTTCATGATTTTCATGGCTTATCTTTCATGTATGATGGCTGAAGTATGAAGTTGCTCTCATCAACATGGACAAGCCTAGCTAGTCGTCCTAGTTACATTGTAATTTTTTGTGATCTTAGCATTTGTAATTTGTGAACTAGTATTTGTATTTATTATTTTGTCTATAAGAATTTTTAAGGTTGTAGTTAAAATCTTGTATACGAAGAATATTCTTTTTGTTGGTATAATTTAATGATATTTTATTTTTCAAAAAAATTTAATGATATTTTACTTTTTATATATAATTCTTCAAATTATCAATTATTTTTGTATAATATTTTTATATAATAAATTAACAATAAAAAATTGAGATATTATGTACAACAATATGGATTAAAAATGTCACAAATAATTATAATTAATATGGTATAACATTTAGTTAAAATGTATAATAAAAATTTGAATATATTTTAGAAAATGTAGCTTTGGCTACATTTTCAGAAATGTAACTAAAATATTTTGGCTACGTCTTAAAAAACGTCACTAAAATTTTCTTTGTTATGCTTTAATAAACTTTGCTTAAAGTTTTGATTACATTCTTGAAAATGTAACAAATAATCTTTCGCTTCGAAAACATTTCGTAGCTAAAACATATAGGTGACAATTGTTCAAATCATCGCTAATATTGTTCGCTTTGAAAATAAAGCGTAGGAAAAAACTTTTAGTGACGATTACAGAAAAATGACATCTATAGTTTTCAGATACGGAGATTTGGTGATGTTTTTGGAAGACAAATATAAATCGTCACTAAAGACTATTGACGACGATTTTGGAACTTTTAGTGATGAATTTTTTCATCGCTAAATATGTTTTTTGTTATAGTGAGATGCTCTCGTGTCAATCAGCCATTCAAAACCAAAATTGTTGATAGGGAAGCATTCATTAGTTGCACAAACTAGGGACACCTTATCATTCGTGCTTAAAGTTGTTGTTGTTGTATTTTTATCATGACCGTCATTATGATGATCTTGCTTTTTTCTTATCCCTCTTCCGTTTATAACAGAACCTCTTAATGTGTCATAGCTTATCGTAATAGTGGCATATCTTCACATCTTTGTCACCTCTAGACTTTGAACTGTTCTTAGACTTGTCACGAACTTTGGGGGCCCTACTCTTATTCCTTCCCTTGATTTCTTTCACGAAAGACTACATATTGTCAACTCCAATCTTCTTACTTATCATTGCTTCATTAAACATACTATTTTTATTGCATCCAAAGCGAGCACACTTTTAGGAGCTTAGTTGCTAATCGTCACCATTGGCGTCTTCCAGTTATCCAGTAACGAACTTAATAAGAACAAGGCTTGAAGTTGATCATCAAGAATGATCTTCATTGTAGTAAGCTTGTTAATTATGTCCTAGAAATCTCTTAAATGCTCCGACACTAATTTTCTAGTTTTAACTTCAAATTCATAAGCCTTTCAATCATATAGACGTTGCTATAAGGAGTCTTCCTTTTATATGAACCTTAGAGCTTCTTCCATAGCTCAAAACGATCCATTTCTTAAGACACATAGTTGAATATGCTAATATCAATCGATTATCTAATAATGCCTGGAGTTTTTTGCTTCATTTTTTCCCATTCTCTTTTTGATATCTTTTTAGGTTTTGAAAAAATATCATCCTTCACACATTTGTTTACATCAATAGGATCAAAGAGATCCTTGCAATATGGAAGTTCCTCCTTTATGGGCCTCTAAATCGAGTAATTTAATGACGTCAACTTGACCACAAAGTTGTTTCTACCTTCTATTACGATGGCTTTGATGTCACTTGATCGGAGACAATAACACAACTCTCTAAAAGATCAACTAAATATCAATGACAAGAAAGAACTCTTCAACTTGCACCAGCAAAACAATATTAGAATAAGAAACTTTGCAATAAAACTAACACCAACATTTATGTGAAAAATCCTCCAATATAGAGAAAAAACCATAGGACAAACCAACAAGCAAATTCATTAAACTTAATAAGGAATTATAGAAAAGTTTATTTCTCTCTCCACTACAACAAGTTGTCTCAAAAAAATTTAGAATTAAAACCAAAGTTAATATCACAATTAACAAGCACTCAGCACATAAGAATAATTTAGTTAGTATAAATTATATTAGTCATATATTTAGTTTCTTTGGATTATATATTGTAAGAAAGTACTCTTAACAAATCCATATCTGAATTTAACATACCACACAGTAAAGGTTTGAGACGATGACATATTCAATTTATCCATACATGCATGAATTTTATTAAATTAATAGCTATATATACACAATACATAAGAACTATATTGATTGGAGTATGAGCGGTGATGATAAGGATGATTTTGCTCTTCACAATCGAGTTTGCACATAGATGGGTCGACATCCCATACAAAATGTCCATGATGATGACTGACATAAACTAGATCTCTATTAGATTTGAAATAATAGATATAAGGACCAGATTTACCTTTCGTATGAGAAAATATGGACTGAATCAGAAATATAACTCCGGATGTAGAAGGTCTAGATGGATCTTCATTGGGCTTTGCATAGATGGACTTCACCGTTCCATCTTTTAATTTCTTCAGAATCGGAGGAGTTGTTGTATGAAAAGAGTGTCGATAAGGAACATGGAACACCTTTTGGTAATTGGTGATCCATTCAGTAGGCATCAACTTTTCAAGCCCCTATGCTGGTAGTTGCTTCGAGATTTGGATGATAGTATTCTGATCATTAGAACGATCAGTAACCATGTAAAGGGCATCCAAAGTAGAATTTGGAAAGTTAAGATCCAAAGTATGATTTTATAGACGATAGATCATCTGGTGATGAAAAGTAGCCATGATGGCTATGGGATCTTAATCCGCTCCACTGATTTGGATCTAAACTTGCAGACGTTTAGACAAAGTGGGATCATCCAACCTGATGTTGAAATCAGGTGCTATTGTCAGAATGACACTTCCATTATTGAATGTTGTCAATAAGGTACTAATCAAAGCATTCTGGTATGTTTTATAGGCAGTGTGTAGAAGAGATATCCTGGTTGTAGCAGGTATTCCCTTTCTTCCATGAAGTGTAAGAACAAGGTGTATAGCTCCAACATGAAGATGTGTATGATTGTGCTCCTTTCAGAGAGAGATCAGCTCCTTAGGGATTTCAAGCTTTACGTATTCTTCTACAGTTGTAGATCTGAGGCCACACTGTTCCAATCTGAAACTCTGGATGATTTCTTTTACTTTTGGTCTAGAGGTAGACAAAATAGTACATATACTTCTCGTCCAAGAATGATCACGAGAATAAATACTATATGGACTCAACAAAGTTAAAGAAGGCTCACAAACACGATTTTCTATATGAACATGGGTAATCTCTACTAAATTTTCTATATGATTAGATAACATACGCTTTACACTAGAAGGTAAATTAGACATAAACAAAGTTGAAGACAAATGAATAGGGTCATTAGGTAGTGTTTCCATTACTTGTGGGCTCTCTCCCTACTCACTCTTATCATAGAGACAATGTTACTGCTGGTCAAGACACAAAAGATGGCTGGGAAAATACGATAACCAATGAGCTAAAACAATACCTTTGAGAAGACCTTCGACTAACAAAATTTAGATTATAGGCTACTGAGGTTTTTGGTATACTATTGTGGAACAACTTGGGAACCTTTGTGACTATCGGTAAGTTTCAGGTATGATGATCAAGACAACAAAGCCCTTCTCTCCATGGGCACAACTCTTAGCTTTCCTCTTAGGAACCTTACACCCTTCACAACTCTCTTTCCCCTTTTGAAACAATAGTCGCAACAATACCTACACTCTTTTCCCCGCTAAACTCTAATCGCACAGCGGAATTGTTTTAATAGAAGTCATGGATTATCTTAGACTTTTTGATACACAAGATCCTCAGAAGAGGCAAGTGTAGAGCATACTTGTCTCTGTACTAAGACAAATAGTAACATTACTCAAGACTTAAGCTTTCAAGAGAGGGAGAACTTAGAGAGAATAGAAAACACTCAAACCCAACTTCATCAAACTAATCTTCAACGTAAGAAAAACTGCTTACAACTGAGGAGGAGCCTTACTTTTATAGGCGAAGCAAGGGTAACAAAGTAAAACACTCACAAGACACACTCATTACATCTTTAAAAAGAAAGTAACTTTAAAGTACCATCATCACACCCTTAATAAAGCTACTTTGAAAAAGCAAACAACTTTCTAAAAAACAAACAGGATGATGATAAGATGGAATAGTGTACAGTGGTTTGTGCTACAAAGATTCTCTTTCACCAAAAGACTCAAAAGTAAACTCCTAAAAAGTCGATCCCCACTTTAAAGTGTTAAAGTGAGATTAGTTCTAATGTCAAATTCATCTGTCAAGTCCATCTCTTTGTCAATCTGTTCAATAAGGTGGTTGATATTAGTAGTAGCCCAATTAGGAGGCCATGAGCTGGAAATAGAATTAGACTTTTGCGTAGGACTAAATGGTCAGCTGGAATTCATGGATCTTCTATATGTAGGACAAGGAATGTCACCAGCTCGAATGTGGATAACATGAGCAGTTACTGATGTCCACTGATTGATGGATGGAGTTATAATAGGTGTTAGAAGAGCATTATCTCCATAATAAGGCCCAAGAGATGTACATATGGTGGAAGGGCCCAAACTTCGAGATTGATTTAATTGGCTTAAGAAAGAATGTAATTATTCTGTTAATGATATGCTTTTTGTAGGCCAATATATAGTAGTATGCCAACATTAGAGATGATTGAATGTACATAGCTGCCCAGAGTCACTCATATAATAGGGACGGTGAATGATATAGATAGGATAAGCTTTGCGATCATCCAAAGAAGAATCCCATAGGTGATTATGAGTTAAAATTTGAGACATATCAATACGCCATTTAGACAATGATTGAAACCATTCCAGAAAAGTCCATAAGAGTGAACCTGCATTGGTGGGATCAAACAGGTGTCTATAAACATGAAGGGGTGAAAAAGAAATGGGACAAGCATAGAGGGCAAATAAAGCCCAGGGATGCCACAATGTAGACTCGTTGAGAGTATCATATAGATGATACATGAGTTTGTAGGGAGTAATAACATCAAAGTAACTAGGAATTGGTAGGATATCAAACTTAAGAAGGTTAAGATGCAGATAATAAAATAAACTTTGGTGAAGAAGCGAAAAAAAGGTCTGTAATAATGGCTAGAAGACGAGAAAATAAAGGAGGAAACTCTTTTGTGTGTTTTGCAAATTTAAGAAACTCCATTAGCTAATTCAAAGGAATAGGAAGCTTCAAAGAGGATGAAATAAGCAAGAGAGGTTTAGTTGGTCTAGAGAGATAGTTAGTAAGTATATTATGGTGACCTTTAATATGGCGCATAGAGAATTTATAGCGAGAAAACCATTCCTGGCATCGAAGCAATTGATTGTTGGGAATCTTTTTCTTGGGTTGAGCAAGAATTTTTGGAAAAGAGATGTTATCTATTTCAATGAAAAATTGATAAGGAGTGAGGTGGAAAGCAAACTTCTCTATACCTCTTTTGACAGTGAGAATCTCTTTATAACTGATATGGTAGTGGCCCTTAGAAGAACTAAACTAGCTGCTTGCATGTTCACAATAATATTGATTGCCATTGATTTCTTCAATAAGCACAACACCCTAGTGATTATCACTAGCATCAGTTTGTAAGATGCGTTGTCCCGTGTCAGGAGTCTTTAAAGGTGGAGGATTCTGACAAAGATGCTTTAGATGCTTGACAGGCTTGGTTTGTTCTAATGTCTAAGGTGGTAGATTCTTTTTTAGTAATTTGGATAAGGATGAAGTGTAAGCTGCCACATGTGGTATGAACTCTCAGATATAATTAACAATCCCAAGGAATTGTTGTATCTATTTCACAGTGAGATGTTCATCAGGAAAATGTAACATCTCTTGTGCAATATATGGACTAGGCTGTTAGAATCCATCTTTGAAATGCATACCCAGAAATTCAATTTCTTTAGTGCCAATGATGCTTTTCGGGGCTAAAAGCATAATACCATACTGTTTAGTAAGATCCAAGAATTGTTGCAATATGGCCTGATGTTCCTCATGGGTCTTTGAGAATAGGAGAATGTCATCGATGCAAATGATTGCATAAGCTTATAGATCTTGGTCATTGTACTTTGAAATAGTGATAGGGCAATTTTAAGCCCAAATAGCATAACAGTCCATTGGTACCATGCATTGGGAATGCAGAATGCAGTTTTGGATCTCTCAGTTGGGTGAATGCCCAATTGCCAAAATCCCACTTTAAGATCATACTTAGAAAAGATAACAACTTCTTTTAGAAATAGTACCTGAGTATTGATCTTTGGAAGAGGAAACTTGTCATCTTGCATAAATGCATTTAGAGGCTTGTAGTCACTTACTAATCTCTTTTTTCCACATTTTTGCTCTAAACGTTTGTTGACATAAAACGCTTGGCAAGCCCAGTTTGATTTTGTGGGCTCAATCAATCCATGCTTCAGAAGGATGGCACACTTATCTTGTGCAAGGTTTAGATCATCAGGGTTTATCCCTGGATGTGTGGCTTTTGTGGGATTAATATCCTCATTCTTTTGTAAAGTTAGACTTATGAAAAACTTGGAATCTTTCCACAGAGGATACGGGTGAGAAAACTGCACATAAGATTCATGACAATATTCCAACAATTTATCTCGTAGTGTAGTATATGGTATAGGAACTTGGGTTAGTTCAAACTCATTCTTTATTTTAGTGTAGGGACTGAAAAATGATCGATACCTAAGGCCTATGGGTAGGATCTGTAAAGGTGAGGCTTTACTGTATACATCCATACCAATAAGAATATCTGGGCCTGGTAGATTACTTCCAAGAACTTTAGTCCAAACTGTACATTGTAGAAAGAATCGAATCTTGATTCTTCTTTTGGTGATTAACCAATCTTAAAAGAGTTACAATCAGCATCAATAAAATATTCATCATGTGAGGTCCATGCTTCAGAGGATAAGATGTTAGGCTTCATGATCGTATTACTGGATCCAATATCCATAAACTCAATAGCTTTAATGAGCATATCATATTTATCCTGTTGAAAGAGTTGGATTTGGACATATGGTCGTTGAACTGGTGTACGTTCTATCTTCATGCATGTCTGCTGTAGCATGTATAGTGAATCATCTGCTAGAGAAATAGAGGAGTCAGAGGATTCTTCATCTTTAAAGGTTGTGATAGAAACAACAAACTTTATGTCCTCATCTTCATGAGATTGTTCTTCAATCATATCTTCAAAGTTATTGGAAGAATGAATGGGCAAAATTTATTGCATCTACTTCAATAACTTGACATCTTTCTTTGTTTTATGACGAAAAGTACATACAAAGTGTCCTTGTTGTCCACAGAGAAAACAACGATCAACTTTATGGCGATGAGAGGATTTCTTGAAGAATCGAACCATTCTTCTCTTCTTGCCATTCTTTCTCTCATATGTTTTTCTGAGAGGCTTATAGCCTTCCATTTGTCTGCGGAACTTTCTTCTATGATAGACATGTCGAAGATATTCTTTCTTTTTGCTGTGACAATCACAAGTCTTCTGATCTTTGCACTTGAATTGAAGATAAGGCTTCTTACAAGCCTGTTTGAGATCTGGACCATCCTTAATGATATTCTTGAATAAAGCCTGTTGATCACATAACTTATCAAGAGAAGCTAAAGCAAGCTGGTAGATTTCTCCAAGAGATATATTAGCCATATATATCTCGTTGTAAAGAAATAATGGTCCTTCATAACTCTAGTTGTAGTTGATCTTGAAGGGATGAGATAAAGTTTATCGAAGATTAACATCATTCCATCCATTCAAAAGATAGTACCTTTTCGTCATTCATTGGTAATGCTTTTGGATATCACGTTTGTCTAAGGAATAACATTTCATTACAAAATATTCCTGATAGATCTGCTTCTTAATAAGCAGAAAGTCACCAATGAATTTCTTATGAATTATTCCAAGAAGAGCTCCAGTTGTAGTGACTTGGATATACTGAAGTCATTGGTAATCGTTAATACTTTGCCACCATTCTCGCAAAGTACTAGTGAAACGAGAAGTGAACTCAGACAAAATATCTAGTAAAGGAATATTTGGTCTAGTCATCTATAGATCTATTACGCACCACATTCATCTAATTGATCTCTCCATTTCTTTGGGGGTAGATTGTCAAAAGTGAACCAAAGTCTTGAAGTAGGCTTGGTTTAAGCCTGTGCAGCTGTCTGAACTGGTGTTGCTTATAGTGCTAATTTAGGTCTGAAAGGTTCGGTACCTGTAGATTTTGATTCATTTATTTCTGGTTCAACTTCAGTAGGTTTAGGCATAATCATCAGAACTTGTGATAATCCTAATAGATCAGCTAGTTGTGTTGAGGAATCAAAAGATGGTTTAGAGATCTGTTCAGATGATGCCTTAGAGATTGTTGCAGAGGCTTCAGATGTTGGGACAGAGGCTTTAGAATAAGCTTCTGTATTATCTGATTGAGCAGATGAATCTTCTGCAGCAAATGTAGGTGCAAGAGTTGCTATGAACTCCGTCTGAGGTGCTTTATTCTTCCCAATAAAAGTGGAAGAATGAGGAGTTACTATGAACTCTGTCTGAGGCGCTTTGTCCTTCCTAATAGAAGTGGAAGGTTGATACTTTGGTACAAAAGTAGAAGGTGTATAGATCTATAACGGTTTACTCCACTGATTATGTTGGGCCCCAAACCTGTTTTATTTGTTTTGAGGCCTGTTTTGAATTTTTGAAGTTTTATTGGCTTAGTTAATTGGAGTTAAAATATGCTAGGTTATAATTAAATGAACGTTTGACTAAGGGATTAAATTTTGGCCTAAGTATGATTAAATTGGATAAAATAAAAGAGGGGTAATTTTGGAAGACTACATAGGTTTTAGGGTTTAAGGCTTAAATGAAAGGGGCATTTTGGACCTTGTGCTAGAAGTTAGTATAAAAAAAGAAAGAAAGGAAAAATAGAAGAAGAAAATAGGAGGAGTCACCGAAGAAGAAGAGAGAAGAGGGAAAAGTTTAGGGTTTTGGGAGAGTTGCAAAAATCTGGAGATTGAGGCATTCCAGGTAAGTTTAATCAGTTTCTTTGTTTTCATATGGGTTGTTTGATCATGATTTATTGTTGTTAGAACAGAAATCAAGGGTTAAATGTGTTTGGATTGAAAATCGGCAACGTTGATGGCCGACACTGTCGATTTACTAGGGTTAGAGATTTTGTTGTGTTTTTGCATGATTCAGAGTTGAAATGAGTGTAGAAATGAGGTAGAAGTGTCGATCTATTGTTTAGGAAAGTTTGGGAACGGATTTGGGTAAGTTTCTGTCGAGAATCTGCAGAAAAATTGGTGTTCTGCGATTTCTCGCCGCGGCGAGCTCAAGAACACGCCGCGGCGAGTCAACTGGATGTTTCGCCGCGGCAAGAGACGTTTCACGCCGCGGCGAATTGATGGAAATCCGCCGGTCGCGTGCCGCGGCGAGTCCGGGTGCTCGCCACGGC
>JANKOD010000001.1:2369181-2394453 GCA_026284645.1 Erythroxylum acuminatum
GGTTAATTTAGATAAATATTACTCACTAAGCTATAAGCTTAGCACGGTGGATTTGCCCCGTGTAGGTACAGAGCGAAGAGATTAAGAACTGGGACAAGTCAACCGCAGTGGCCAAAGGAGTCAGAGTTTTTGTGTCACTCGACTATGTAATTTGTTTAGTTTATTTGGGCCTGTACATATTCTTTGGATTTGTTTCTGGAAAGTATGAGGTGTATTATATGTGTGTTAAACTTAGATTTTAAAACAATGCATGTGTGTAATGTTTGATTTTGTTTGTCCTGTTGTGTACTGTTTGATTTTGTTTGTTCTGTCTTGGGTGGCTTCCATGTATCCTCCCAGGGGATATTTGGGTGTTACACACACTATAAAGTTATGAGAAAAGGTGATTGAGAAGAGAGTGACAAAGGATACACCTACCTTAGAGAACCAATTTAGTTTCATGTCAGGAAGGTTCGCAACAAAAACTTTACATCTCCTTAGAAGATTAATGGAATATTATAGGAAAAGACAACATAACATATACATAGGTTTTATTGACTTAGAGAAAGTTTATAATATGGCACCTAGAGAAATCCTATAGAAGTTTTTAAAAATTAAGATAGTTCTTATGACTTATATACGGGTTATTAAACATATGTATGAAGTGTAAAGACTAGAGTAAGGAAGATAGGAGAATAAATAGAGCTTTTTTTATCGATATTGAGCTACGTTGAGGATCCTCATTGAGCCCCTTTTTGTTTCCAGTAGTGATGGATAAACTCACCAAGAATATCCAATGTGAGGTGCCTCGGTGTATGTTGTTTATTGCTAAAATTGTCTAAGTGGATGAGACAAAAGAGGATATTAATGTCAAGCTAGAACTTTGGAGGGACATGTTAGAGTTGAATGGTTTTAAATTGAGCAGGACTAAGACTGAGTACTTGAGTGTAACTTTTTCTAGCCATAGAGTGGTTTATGATGTGGAGGTGAAGATTATTTTAGAAATTATACTACAAAAAGAGTATATTAAGTATCTAGGATTTATTATCTAAAGCAATGGAAAGATCAATAAGGACATTGTTCACCGTATTAGATCAGGGTGACTAAAATGAAGAAGTGTATTAGGAGTTTTATATTACAAGAAGATATCACTCAAGCTCAAAGGTACATTCTATCATTTAATGATTAGGCCGATCATGATTTATGGGGCAAAGTGTTCACCAATCAAATAGGTGCATAATCATAAGTTATTGGTGGCGAAAATGAGAATGCTTCGTTTGATATGCAACATTACTAGAAAAGATAAAGTCAAGAATGTAACAATAAAAGAAAAATTAAAAGTAACTAATATTAATGAAAAATTAAGAGAGACAAGACTTAGGTGATTCAAATATGTTAAGATGAGACATCCTAATGTTCCAGTGAGAAGATGCAAGAAATTGTACTTAGAAATTGTAAGAGGAAAAAAGGAAGGGCTAAGAAGAATTAGGAAAAGGTGATAAAAATGATATGACTTTGTTAGAACTTATAAAAGATGTGACCCTCAATAAATTTTTTTGACATAGTAGAATAAAAATAAAAGATCTCACATTGAGGGGTTCTTCTCTTTTTCATAGGTCTTTTAATTATTTCTTTCGAGTCTTATATCTTGTATTTAGCCTAAATATTTAATATGTAGCACTTGCCTCTTAATTATTTGTCTTAAGCACTTCTTTACTTAGTCTAAACGTTTTTTCATAATAACTTGTTTGTTTTATTGTTTTATTTGCTTTCTTTTTTATTTGTGTATTTATATCGAAAACAACCTCTCTACCAGTTAGAGGTAAGATTACGTACTTTTGCACCTTCTTAGACCTCGTGTGTCAATGAGACTTCTACTGAAATATTGTTGATGTTTATATTTAAATATTTAAATATTTAAAAATCTTTAAGAACTGTAATGAAAATAAAAAGCGAATTGAAACGCCATAAAATAAAAAAGAAAAATAAATACGTCCTATTATCACTTTTCTATACGATTTAATTTTAAAATACTTCAAATAAGGTTAGAATTTAAAATTTTTAAAAAATATATGATGTAATTGAAGTTTGATAATTGACCACTAGAAAGAAATTAAATTAAATATTTTACTTATTGATATAAATATTTTGTATCTTTGAATAAATTTATAACTAAAATTTTTTAAATAAATTCGTACATTTTTGCGTGAGAATAGTTAGGTTGAGCCACGTGGAGCGTCGATGACCATCTATCATGACATCTCTAATCCTCAACTCACAAAAGCACCACTCTCTTCTAAGTTCTGGCGTCTAACCATCATTCATTTTCCTTCTGTAACGGATAATCTTCATGGCCTCCACTCCTCTTCCGTCGCAGGCCGCCGCCGCCGCCACCTCCTCCCCTTTCCGGCAATCTTTTCATATTCATTCCAACTCAGCCTTCCTCACTTTCCATCACAGACATCATCGGCCAATTACCAAACTTCACGTCAGCTCACCGGCAAACAAATCATTCGCCACGTCCAAAACACCCTCCAAAAACCCCACGGAAGAAGTCATCTTTTTCGATGGCGGAGCACATTACGGAGACCTAGTAGCGAACCTGCTTCTGGGTTTCACTCTTCTTTGGCTACCATTGACTTTAGCAGCAGTTTCAAGGGCTTTTTACCTCAGGTACAGATTTACCAACCTACGAGTTACAGTGATTTCAGGGCTAACTGGTCAAGACAGGAGCGATTTCTCTTACAAGGTGATTAAGGATGTCCAAGTTGTGCCACGTTTCATTGGTGAATGGGGCGATATTATCATTACTTTGAAAGATGGTACTAAGGTTGACCTCAGGAGTGTTCCTAAGTTTCGAGAGATTGCCAAGTACTGTCTCTCCATGGCTGAGAAACCTCAAGTTTTGAAGGAGAGTGGACCTAAAGGATTTTGAGTGAATTGATCATGTACATTTTAATTCTCGAGTTTGTGGTGGTACGTCAAGTTTTCACTCTCTTTTTCTTTTTGACCAATTCAGTCTAATTTTGCAAATTGTAAGTTAGAACATGCTGCATAAGTGTGTAGATAACTTGAAGGGTAAACTTGGTTAATGTTGTTTATTTGCAAATTGTAAGTTAGAACATGCTGCATAACTGCGTAGATAACTTGAAGGGTAAACTTGGTTAATGTTGTTTATACTTTTTCCTGCGTTGAATCGAATTTCTGTTTAGCTATAAATGGTGTCTCAATGTCCAAAGTCCTGAAGACTGGGCACAGGCAACCAGGAATTTGCATATGTTCTTAATAAAATAGTCTAGCATCCGTCTGCCATTACTTAGAATGAAAAACCTTTTTGTGTTCGTAAAGATAGCACTAACTGAAACTCGTTCGCGAGACGATACATCTAAGAAATGCAAATGAGGGTAGTCTGGATAGGCTTCTGTTGCACAGTAATGTAACGTCCTTCACACTTTTGGGCTAGATGTTAAGAATTTGAAGAAAGCCCGAAGAGATATGATAATGTAGGCCATTAGAGGGAGCAGGGAGGTGAGTTAATAAAGAAGTAAGTCCTTGTTTGTTTAAAGATTATTCAAGGTGTTTAGTATTTGTAACTAACTTAAAGATAAAAAGTAAAATAGGTAAGTTTTCGACTATGATATTTTTATTAAATAGGTATATAAGTTTTTTAGCTTCATTTTTTTGTTAGCATATGGTAAGCTGATAAAGAATACTAATTGTTTTTGAATTTTGAATGAAAAAAGTTCATGTTCTAAGAAAACATGAAGTGTAACGATAAGTGGAACATGCATATTGAATCATTATATAAATATTCATGTTTTTTAAGTATAAAATCATTTTTTAAATTTGTGACTAAATATAACAAACTCTTTCTCTTTATTTTTTATTAATTTGATCATTAAAAATTAAATACCAAAAAAATTTCAGCATTTAGTTTTATAAGTCTATTAAGAGAAGACATATAAATCAAACTCATGTTTTAATTTGATTTGATCTCAAATACTTGATCCTATATCTAATCTTGAAACCAACAGCTTCAGATCCCAATAATGATCGTTTAACCAAAAGAGTGGAATTTCGAAATCAAGATGATGTTGAGATGGGCGAGACAGAGAGGCCTACACCAACTTCCTTCAAAGACAAACTTCTATCCCAATTTGCAAGAGAAATCAACATCAATTTGGATGAGGCTCTTATTACTAATTTGATAGAGGAAGATGTTGAGCTTACGGAGGAAGCCATTCCATCCATTAATTTCTCGTACTGGATTAAGCATATACTGGCTGACTCTATACAACAAACTGTGTGTGCGGCTGTTGGGAGGATCCTTGGGTTTCAAAAGCCTGCAAACACGAATCCAAGCCTTATGGAAACTAAAAGGGAGTTATCAGGTGATAAATTTGGAAAACCATTACTTTTTGGTGAAGTTTCAATTGTCCAACGACTACATACATGTCCTTTTGGATGGTCCTTGGATGTTTCGAGGTACCTATCTAATAGTCTAGCCATGGAATCTAACTTTTTCTACTGAGGATGTTATCCAGAAAGCCATTGTAGCATGGGTTAGATTTCTTGGCATGCCTCTTCAGTATTATCATAAGAATGTGATTCGGGCCATTGGCCAACTTAGTGGGCTTGTGATTCGTATTGATTACAATACGTCCATGGGAGATCGAGATAAATTTGCTCGTCTTGCAGTAGAAGTAGACCTCACCAAGCCATTGATCTCCAGATCTAAAGTTAATGGTCGTACACAAATTGTTGAATATGAAGGGCTACTTAAATTTTGTTTTTCTTGTAGCAAGTATGGCCACATTTTTTAGGCATGTCCTACTAACACTCTCAAACCAGAACCAGCGATGGAAACTACCCAGATTAACAGGGAGGCCTTAGGAGGAGGGGATCTGAATCAATCCAATGAGGCTCTCTTTGGCCCATAGATGCATGCGCCAAATAGAACAAAGGGAAATTACAAGAATTATGGACTAGATTCTGTTATGAAAAAATATTTCTTCGAGTAACGTACAGAGTGAAAAGTGAAGTGATAAGGGGAAAGGAGGATTTGGTTCGTGTTTTAATTCTTTAGCTGACCTGGAAGAACCTACCCATAGGGAGGCATTAAATGTAGCAATATTGGGGAAGACTTTATTGCGACAATAATTAATGAGATAATTAATGAAAAAGCATAAGGTAAAAGTTTTGCTCTCAATATTAAGAAACAAGATGGGTACTCCATCAGTCAAAGAATAATGCAAGCTAATACAAGTGGGCCAAAGGGTAATACAAAGGTTAATGCAAGTGGGCTAAAGCAAGCCATGCAAAAAGGAATAATAAACGTGTTGGCACTAAAAACAATGACATGAAATTGACTTTCAAGGAAAATTCCAAGACCCAATCTAAGTTTGATATGAGACAAACTTCCAAGCCACTAGCTATTCAAACATTAAACCATATGGAGATACAATCTCTTGAGATCATTCTTAAATCTACTAAACTGGACCCCAACAAGAATACAGTTGTTGCAATAAGGGAACATCATGAAGGCGTTAAAAATGATGAAAATAACATGGAGATATCTACTAGTTGGAACTCTATACAAGAGGAGGGGACAGAGGCAATGGGCAGACCTCCTGATTCATGCAATAAAAGGGGCATTGAAGCATCAACCAAATTGAAGATGAAGATGAGTTATCGTGTGATAAAACCAACAACAAAGATTTCAGAGGTCTTCGAGCATTCTTTAATGATTTGGACTCCTCATAGGATATGGAGGAAGGGGAGGAAAGTGATGATGGTATATTTATGGTGGAGTAGATGCCTCCACAGGAATAGAGGTTGGTGCTTTCTTTTTCAGTTTATAGTGATCATGATACAAAACTTTTTTGTTTGGAACTATCGTGGTGTGGGGAATGACAAGTTCATGAAATTTTTTAAACAATATGTTAAGACACATAATCCTAGTGTTAAGAAACATAATCCTAGTGTTGTGGTTTTAGTGGAGCCTAAAATAAGTGTCTACGTTGATGATGATGTTATAGCTAAAATGGGTTTTCCTTTCTCTCACCGAGTGGAGGCCTATGTTTCACGAGAGTATATGGATTCTCTGGAAGGAATATATTGAAATCTCTATCATTGCAAATCATCCCTAATTTATTCAAGGTATCATGGAGTGCCAGAGAATGGTGCTTTTTCACTGCTATCTATGCTAGTCATATGGCTTCCATTAGAGTAAACTTGTGGCCTATTCTCACTAAACTAAGTTCTGCTATTGACTCTTTCCCTTGGTTTCTTGCTGGAGATTTTAATGCTCGCTTATATGATGATGATAAGAATGGTGGATCAGTTCTTCACTCCCATCCTTGCCCTCTCTTTTGTGAATGGGTTCAACATTATAATATTATGGACATGGGATTTAATGGTCCTAGATATACGTGGTCAAGAGGTAGACTATTAGAAAGGATTGATTTGGCTCTTAGTAATCAGAAGTGGTTTGAATATTTTTCAATTCTCTTTTGTCCTACATCCCCCAAAATTTTATTCAGACTATCATCCTCTTGTTATTTAACCCACCCAAAGAAGGAATGATGATCAGAGATGCACATTTAGATTTTTGGCTCCTTGGGTTACTCATGACACATTCCAAGAACTTGTTAAAAGAAATTAGTGTAGTGAAAAAGCTATCAATGAAAAACCTATCAATGAGACCATTAAGTGTTTCACTTCAGCAGCGAGTGAATGGAATAAGAATGTATTTGGCAGTATTGGTAAAAGGAAATGCATTTTAGAAGCAAGACTTTCTGGAATACAAAAAGCCTTTGAGTGTCATCATTCCACTTCTTTGCAACAACTAGAAGCTTAATTGATGGTGGAATATCAACAAGTCCTTACTCAAGAAGAGTTACTCTGACAACAAAGATCTAGAAGTGATTGGATTCAAATGGGGGACCAAAATACTACTTATTATCATGCCAAAACTAGAGCCCGTCGAAGTAAAAACAAGAATGAGATGCTTAAATTGAATGGCGAGTGGTGTATGGATGAGGATAAACGAAAGCAAGGAGTAATATAATATTTTTCTTAACTTTACACAAAAGAGACAGATAATATTGCAGAGTATGGTGTACGAGGTAATATCCCCACTAAGAAATTATGATATTTTTCATTTGACAAGTGGAAAAATAAGAGGTGAGACAAGCTCTTTTCGATATGGGTCCTATGAAGGTAGCAGGAAGCGATGATCTTTCTACTTTTTTCTTTCAAAACCAATAGGCAGTTATGGGAGATTCACTCATGAGAATGGTATAAGAAGCATTTTTGAGAGGTCATATTCTTGTTGAGATTAATACTACGCTCCTTGTTCTTATTCCCAAGGTAGAGGGCTCTGAATCTTTTAATCATTTTCGTCCAATCAACCTTTGTAATGTAATGTACAAACTCATTACAAAAGTGCTAGTCAATCGTCTAAGGACCATCTTATCGTTCCTTGTGCATCCTAATCAAACCAGTTTTGTGCCTGGAAGAAATATCACTAATAATATTATTATAGCATAGGAGGTAATTCACTCTATGCAAAGAAGTAGTGGGCGTAGATATATGGCAATCAAAATTGATCTTAAAAAAGCCTATGATAGGCTCCATGGGAATTTGTGGAAGATACTCTCATGGATATTGCCATTCCTAGCATTATTGTGCAGCTAATTGTTAGTTGTATTGTCTCATATTCTATGCAAATCCTATGGAATGACAATCCTACAGAGAAATTTTGGCTGTCGAGAGGAATTAGACAGCGTGACCCAATTTCTCCGTATTTATTTATTCTCTGCATGGAACGTCTTTTCTTGGCTATTGAAAGAAAAGTTCGAGAAGGAAACTGGGTTCCTTTCAAAACAAGTCATCATGGTCTGACAATATCACATTTATTTTTTGTAGATGACCTTATCTTATTTTCCAAAGCTTCTAGAGGCCAAGTTGAGGTGATTAAGCAAGTGTTTGACGAGTTTTGTTCTAACTCTGGCCAATTGGTTAACAGAGACAAAACTATTTTATTTTCGTCAAGTAGTGTCCCACCTAATCCCAATGCTTAGTAGCAGTTTTGGATTCAAACTCGAAAAGATTTAGGCAACTATCTTGAGGTGTCACTCCTTTACAACCGAGTCATTAGGGGTACATATCAACCCACTGCTGATACAATCTTAAGAAGACTATCTGATTGGTCTGCAAAATGTCTCTCCTTTACTGGTAGAACTACTTAATCACAATCTGTTCTTTTAATTATTCCTTGTTATACAACGCAAACAACTTACATCCCACAGGCAACACTTAATAAGATTGAAGAAAATTGTAGTCAATTCATTTAGAGCGCAAATCAAGGTGAAAAAGACTAAGTTTGTGAAGTGGAATTAACATATACCAATCTAAAGATAGAGGAGGTTTGGGGCTAAGAAAATTAAATGAGTGCAATGAAACTTTTATCATGAAACTTGCTTAGCAAATTCTAGCTTCACCCTATGTTCTTTAGGTAAGAATTTTACATGGCAAGTATATGCATAAAGTTGAAGGAATTTCTCATATTTTGATACCAAAAAATTATTCTTTTTTATGGAGGGTTATTTGCAAGATTTGGCCTCAAACGATTTCTAGAATCTGATGGGCGATTGATTATAGGAAGACAGTGAAATTCTAGGATGACATTTGGATGGGAGACACCGCCCTTTCTTTTATTTTTAGGGTACACCTAACAGATGAGGAAAGAGCCTTAGTTGTCTCTGAGATAACAAATTAGTTTGGAAATTGGCGGTGGGACTATATATCATCAAAGTTGCCTCCTTCTTTTTGTGTAAAGATTGCAGGTGTGAAGCCACCTTCCCCAAATGATGGTAATGACTAATATTATTGGGGTTTATCTGATTCGGGGGTTTTTTTTTGTCAAATCAGCATATGAAGCTATTTGTAGAAATTCCTAGCATCCCTCTGATAAAGTCTAGAAGTTGGCTTGGCAATTCCTAGGACCTCAACGCATCTGATCCTTTCTTTGGCTGGCTTTCCAGGGTAAGCTCTTAACTAACTTGGAATTATGTAGATGACATATTAGGGAGCATCCTTATGGTGTAGAGGAATCTTTGGTTCATGTTCACTGGGATTACATTGAAGCACTTGTCATTTAGGAACGCCTAATTGCTTGTATTCATCTATAAGGTTTTTTTCAACAATAATTTAAAGATTGGTCAGTTAGAAATCTTTCTAAAAGAGAGCGTTCAAGTTTTGATGATGATTGACAGCTTATTTTTGGGGTTACTTGCTGGATTATTTAGAAGTGGAGGAATAGTAGAGTCTTTGCAAATAAAAATCTTAGGAGTAAGATTTCAATCATCATAGCTCAAGTTAATGAGATTAAAAGAGTTAACATTGTGACTAATGAGACTATGCCTTTGCAATATGAATGTTTAATTGGTTAGGTCCCTCCAAGTGAAGGATGGATGAAACTTAACACAAATGGTGTCTTTAAATCTTCAATTGGTGTGGCTACAGTAGGTGGTTTGTTAAGGGATCAAAATGGATGCTATAAGGGAGGCTTCTCTATACGCAAAGGTAATTGTACTCCTGTTGCTGTTGAGCTATGGGAGGTTCTACAAGGATTAAAGTTAGCTTAGGCAGTTGGTGTTTGAAATCTCATCTTGGAGGTGGATAGTCTTTATGTGGTCAAATTGCTAACTAAGGAAAATATTCTAATCAATCAAAATTGGTCCCTTGTGAATGTTGTTAGAGGATGTTTAAGTCATGGCTGGCTAGTGCAAATTGTTCATAGTTACAGGGAAGGAAATTGTGTGACAGATTGGATGGCAAATATGTCAATGAATCTCCCTTTTGGCTACCATGAATTTTCTCTTGCTACTGTTGGTTTTTTTTAATATTTTAGAGAGGGATAAGGTTGGAATTGCCTACCCTCGTTTATGTCCTATGAATTAAGGCTTTTGCTTCTTCTTTCATTAAAAAAACTATGATTAGTTGATCTTTGAAAAGTTTATATTTTATAATCATAAAACTGTATCTTCTTTTTTTCTAGAGCATATAAATAATAATATACTGGCCTTCTCAAGTCCTACCAACTTCTCTTGAATTTCAATAATGCAAGCTTTCTAATAATACTTGGGAATATACAAAACATTTACATACCTTTGGCACAAATCCTCCAATCCAAACTTATATTAGGAGAATTTTGCAAATTTAATTCTAAACCACCTTAAAGCATATAACATGTCAAACTTGTACAAGACAAAGCTTATCGTAGTGACTAGCCAACTAAAAAAGTTGTATGAATTAGATCAGCATATCATTCTCACCAGTTGTATACTAACACAAAATAATATTATTTGATGTGTCATAAGGCAAAGCTAAAAGTACACTTATGTTAACCTAGATAGTTCTTTTACAATAGGAATATTAACGAAGTCATTGATATTGCCAGAGGCTTATAACAGGATGATAAACCTAAGCAACTATGCGATGCAATTTAAAGAAATAATAAATTTAAAAGAAGTAATAATATATGTATATGTAATTAAATGTCGAGCCTTCTTATCTATTTTGACAAGCTTGGTTAAGGACTTATAACAAACCCTTCCTAAAGGCCTAATAGCAAGTTTCAAGTAGTTAATTAAATAATTGTTTTGAGGCATACTTTTAATCAACAAGCACATGCCATGAGATTCAATGGTCTTTTCAAAGTTACACAATGTGAACCAATAGAAAATATTTAAGTTGGTGTTAAAAAAATGAGAAAGAAAAGAAATTTGAGACATTTAAGAATACAATATATATCTATATAACTCTTACAATTTTTACAAATCAAAATATACTATATAATCATAACTTAAAAAAAGAGGACAAAATAATGCAAAGATACATATATTCCCAACTAATTTCAACTAATATATAAATACCGTAATACTCTCCCTCAAGTTGGAGCATGCAAGTTGCAAATTTCCAACTTATGAAGAAGAAAGTGAAAATTTTGTTTTCCAAAACCTTTACTAAACAAATATTCTAACTACGAATGTGAAACAAGATATTGTGGCAATATTTCTCTTAAAAGAAGCTTTTATTTAATAAAATGACATTATATTTCAATATGATGTATTCGCTCATGAAAGACTAGATTTGGAGCAATGTATAATGCCACATGATTGTCATAAAATGGAATAGTAGTAGACTACTCAACTAGTAAGCTATGAAGCCATATTAGCTCACTAGTTGTTATCACTATTACTCTATATTCAGCTTTTTCCAATGAACGTTAAATTTTAATTTACTTATTTGATTGCCATAAAATCGCAGAAGTTCCTCGTTGCAAATAATAAATAATAACTAATAACTAACTTTCTGGTGATAGGACAATTGGCTTAGTCTGAATCACAACATGCTAGTAGATTGTGATCATAATCACTAGCCAACATAACACCTTGTCCAGTGGTGGCCTTCAGGTAGCGTAAGATATGAGTAAGTGCATCCTAATGTTTTACCCTTGGATCATTAACAAATTGACTTAATACATGCACTGTATATGTAATGTCGAGATGAGCCACTAATAAATAAAATAAGCGACCAACCAATCTCTTATACCGAGTGGCATCTTCGATGGGTGCTCCATTTAATGTTTAAAATTTGTTATTTGAATTTATTGGCACACTAATAGGAATTGCTTCTAATATTTTGGTATCAGGCAAAATATCTAACATATACTTACGATGGCTTAAGAAAATTCTTGAAGATTTGCATACCACTTCAATACCTAAAAAATATTTCAGACTTTTTAGATCTTTAATGCTAATGATCATTCAAATAATATTTTACGTTTCATATATACTTGAATTATTTTCAAACAAGATAATATCATCTATGTACACCAATAACACTAAGAATACACCTTTAATGCTTTTGACATTTTTATAAACTAGTTATGGGAAGCTTGCTTCAAACCATCAAATGACATTTGTAATTTGTAAATTGCCTCAAGAATAATGGAAGTAATCTTAAAAGGGAGATGCGTATAAATTTCTTCATCAAGATATTCATACAAGCAAGCATTATTTACATCCATATGGTGCAACTCCCATCCGTGTGCTATCGTTACTAATAGAAAAGTTCTCATAGTTACCGTTTTTGTAACCAATGCATATGTATCATTGTAATCTTCTCCTTCAATCTGTATGAACCCTTGTGCCACAAGTCTTACTAAAATCATTCGATTAACCCATTGGAGTTGTATTTGATATAGTAAACACATTTATATCTAACTAGTATCTTCCCTAGTGGCAAAGTAGTAATGATATATGTATCATTGTCATTAGGTGCCTTAATCTCCTTCCTCATTGCTTTTAACCATCTTGGGTCCTTGACAGCTTCTTTATAAGTCTTTGGTTCATTACTTATGATGATTGCTCCTAGAAAAGCTTTATAAGAGCTACTAAACTTATTATATGAAATATAGTCTGTTATAAGATGAGCCTTACTGGCATATGCTAACAAATCAGTGACTATGGAGAGACATATTTAATAGTTGGGCATTCATAATCATCCAAATACTTCAGCAAGTGATGAGTCTTTTATGGTCAATCATCAATGGAACAATTGGTTGAAATTCATTTTCTTCCCTCAAAATGTTATCACCATTATTATCTATGTCTTCAGAGCTAGTGGGTTACAAATTGATGGGCTAAGATGAAGACTCACTCTTTTGTGACGATTTTGTACTATGACTTGGAGGAATGGTCCTTCCCTCTTTAAATTGTAACCTTTTGCGATAAGGGATTTCTAGGTTCATCATTATATGTCGTTTTATCATTCTTATGAGCCAACATATCATCATGGGTAGTAAGATCATCAACTACTAATAAACGTAACCAACTCTAAGCTCCTCTTCATTGTTAAGTCAGCTTCTTTCTTTATAAAGGAATACATTTTCATAAAATATATCTTTTGTGTCTATGCTATACATATTCCACCCTTTCTTTCCATATAGGTATCTAACAAATATGCATCATTATGCTCATGCATCAAATTTATCTGGCTTCACTTGGTCTTTTTGTATAGCAAAGACATCCAAACATCCCAAATTGAGACAAAGTAGGAGCTTTTCCAAACAATGCTTCAAAAGGCATTCTCCCTCTAACACCCTGAAAGATATATGGTTAATGATATAACATGATAATATAACATATCGCCAGCATGCATTCTCCCTAAAATTTTAACGTTGGCCTTGCTTGAAATCTAAAAACTTTGGCTACCATCAATATATTTTTGTGCTTTCTCTTTACTTTACCGTTTTGTTATAGAGTTTTGAAAAGAGATTTTTATGTAAGATCTCATTTTCATCAAAGTATTTTGTCAAGGATCCTAAAAACTCAGTTTTGCTATCACTTTGCTACGTTTACGCCAAATTGTCTTTTAACCATAACAAAGTTAGAGAGAAACACCTTATTAGTTTCATATTTTTCCCTTGGAAAATAAACTCATATGGCTCTACTATAATTATCCACTCCTGTTAATAAATAATATGCATAGGACAAACTTTTAGTATGATACTTTCCTTACAAACCATAATGTATTAATCCAAAAATATGTGAAGCTTTATTATCACTTAATGAAAAAGGAGTTTTAGTCCATTTGGATTTATGACAAATTTCGTATTTCTTAGTATCACTTCTAGTATATCAAAAGTACATATCTCATAAATATGAAAAAGAGTATGATAAGATGCATGTCATAATCATTGATGCCATAAATCCTCAGAGTTATCTTTCTTGGTCGCTAAAGCCATATGATTATGAATGCTCATCAAATAATATACACCATTCCATAAATCACCCACTCCAATCGGTATCCGTCAGGTGGCATCCTGTATAGCATACATGTTTAAATAATAAGTAACAATGCATTGCATATCATCACTTACTTATCTAACAAAATCAAATTGCATTTAAAGGTAGGGATATAAAGCACATACTTAAATAATATTTTTAATCAACCCTTATATTCTCTTTTTTAATAACATTCAATGTCACTCTATTACGGGGTGTTTGGTATAAGGGAATAGCTAATCTATTCCTGCCTTATTCCTAGAATAACATTCAAGCTGTGTTTGGTTAGAAACCAATCACATAATACGAATCATTTGGAATAACTATTCTTAAAATTTGCAGAATAGGTAAAACCGTTACGCAGCTATCTTTATCTATTCTGAGAATAGCTATTCGAAGACAACTTTATCTTCTCAAGTTTAACCCTCCCGAAACTCTTATCCTTCTTCAACGTCTTCCACCTCTTCGAGCCTCCCTCCCGAAGCTTGTTCTCCAGTGTCGTGGGTTAGTCTCGAAGCTTCTTCAAAGTTGCTATTGCTACTCTACATCAACTTATGTGTGGCACTTCATTCGTGAGATTTTGCCAAATTCCACTATATAGTAGATTGGTTGTCTTCGTACAGAACATCAGTCGCACCTAGATTACTGCACCTATAAGTAAGGATTATTGTTAGATTTAGAACACAAAAATTTGAGCAATTAGATGAGTTTGAGGTCTTAGGGATATGGAATTATCAACATGTCAGACCTTACTTTTAATGATCTTTCCTTAAAAAATGGTTATTGTGTTTATCCAATAAACATGAAATAAATCAATATAAATCTTATAAAAATAATTTTATTAAATTATATATATCAGGTGTGAGGGGCGTCATTTCAAAAGATTCGTGATTATGAAAGCAAAACAATCATACTATATTCTAAGATCAAAACATGCGAAATACCTTAAGTCTAACAATAGGTTGAACACTTTAGGATTAATGCTAAATAAAACATCTTAGGCTAACAAAAAGCAAAACAACATGTTAAACAAAAAGAGAATCAACAATATAAATAATGAATAAAATGATTGACCAAATGACTAATAAAAACCATGTATCAATTAATAAAATAAAACAGCAAGCAAGTACAAGGTGAAACAACAAATTAACATAATGATATACATGTGAGATAAAATAATAGAGTAGAAAACATATTGTACTTTTAACAACATATTTACTAATCAAAATGGAATAAAAGATGCAATGGTTAATAATCGAGACACCAAAGTTGAGAAATATAATGAATAATTAAATGTTATTATACAAATTTGAATTCAAAATGTCAAGATTTTTGCCATCAGGCTTGCAATAGAAATTAGGAGTTAACGTTATAGAATAATATGTTTTGTTGGACTTGGAATGAAGGAAAAATATAATAATGACATTTGATGCAATTATATATCTATTAGGACTTTATCTAAATATTCACATTTCCTAAATATAAAATTATTCTTAACTCTTTATTAGCCAAGAGTATTATTGACTGTGATTACAATATTCCAGATCACAGTAAGTAAGGAGTTTCCTTTAGTTATGACTGACTCTTTACGTAATGATCATGTTCATCTTTCTTCAATTCTCTCCATAGCCAACCTCCCTTTTAATGTTAAACGTAAAAATTACCTACCTTCCTATAGAAAGCCGTATTTATGATTAGTGACGGAGCCAGAAATTTATAATAGGAGGCCTCAATATTTAATTTTTTTAAATTTTGAGAGGCCCAATACTACACGATACTCGTTATGGACTCGTCTAGATTAATTAGGATGTTACAAAGTGATGTTATGTTGCTGTTAAAGAAGAAGTTTATCTCGCGCCCATCCCTCATTCTTTTGCAATTGTATACAAGAAAGGTTGGTTTTTTTTTTTCCTCTTCTAAAAAGATTGATGTGTGGTGAAACAATTACTGACGGACCCCATCTCTATACTCGATGTTTTGATGGGGCACCATAACTATCAGGGCCTATCGATATCACTTCAACTTGATATCAAGTATTTTTAGTTAGTTTTAACTCGAATAAGGATGATCCTCTTTGCTTCTCACTCCCATAATTCATGTGTTTCTTTATCGCAAGTTTCAGGCTTGTAGGGTCAAGACTGACGACTAATCGTCAATCTTGATTAGAGATATGCGATGTGCATGCTTCCCCTACACTTTGTTTGTACTCTCTAGGACTTTTCTGAACTAGAACTATGATACCACAGCAATGTAACCCGTATTGGTCCATTGCCTGTCAATGACATCTTACATTGTCCTATTGCTTGAAATGGCTCGACAAGGACTTTTAGGAGTTGATGATGCCTGTATGTATCCAGTCATTTTGAAAAACTTCACCTTCTCAGTTGACAAGTTTGAATTTGCATATAACCGGTGACTAATTTGGTTGGTTTCAAATGGCATCTGACACTTGATTTTAATTTAACGACGACTTTTAAAAGCAATAAATTTAGGAATGACTCAAATTACTTTTTAAATTTTTACTAAAAATTTACTTAACAGTATATTTTGATATTTATTAAATAAATTCTATAGCAAGAACATTCAACAAAAATCTCGCCGAGACGCGGAAGCTGGAGAGGTTTAATAATACGCATTCCTTATATCTAATTAATAGAGAGGTTGTTTCCGATCATTAAATAAATTCCGATCTTCTTAATTATAGTTACATATTATTTACAATATGTACTTTATTAAACCAAATGACTAAAGATTGCATTGAGACATAATTTATACATTTAAGTTTTATTTAATAATAAGAAAGTAGGCTCTTATATCTTTAAAGAATGCTTATTACAAGATGCTGGAGACAATTAACTTAGAGCATGTCACAGGGAAAGATAAGTTCCAAGTTAGTAGTAACAAAATGGTCCCATGGAGCTTTGGAGTAAATCATCAATTTTACAGACATGAACAGCAGTTAAAAGTTTCAAAAAAAAGAGGACCAATCAAAACGATCATGCTAAGTTGTTTCAATGATATATATGCGTATGGGGGAGCTATATGGGGTTTTTACATGATCGAATCTGACAGAAAATGGGAGCAATTGAACTGCAATGGTAAGCAATTATGTAAACCCAGCTAATGTTCCTGTCCTAGCAGACCACCATGTGCAAGAGTCCTAACTTGTAGAATTGAGATTGTACTTCTCATCCCCTTTCCTTTGACACATATTCACTCAACAGCTCACACGCATATTTCTACTGTATAGAATATTTCAGTGGTTTATAATTGGTATAATAGTATGATACATTTTCTTGTGTCCCTTGTAAGAGTTCTCTGGTAAAGAGATGCATATGATCCCTCCATGTTTAGATAGATAGGATAGGGGAAATATAAAAAGAATTGGAGCAAACCTGATCAAGGGTCTAAAGGAATCTGTAATTTAGGTAGCCAATTTGTAAGGAATTTTGACCATGTCCACTATATATGTCTCTTCTTTTCATTTACTTGTTATTTTCATATATCCTCCTACTTGAGAGAAAAGCAGAATAAGAACTAGCAGAATGGCTTTAGGGAAGGCTCCAAGAATAGGAGCTTCTTTCAAGTTATGATTTTTGGAAGAGAGTAAGGGGGTCTTCTTGCTGCTAGGTTAGGTGGTGTGTGATGAGCTCTTCCAGAGAGCACATCTTTATTGAAAGATGCTAAAGAGATAGACCCATTTACAATGTCAGGATGTAACATAAATTCCTTCAATGTCAGGATGTAACGTAAATTCCTTCACCGACCCTATCACCCTTTTGCCAGTTGCTACTTTGCAGGGTTCTGCTACAAAGCTCTCTGCGACTCCTCTATATAAATCTTCCCTTTTTGGTACATTCCATAAAGAATAAATGCACAATGTAACAGTGGAGACCAACTTTGTATATATTTATGCATAAATGATTCTTCAATTTAACTTTCTTTTGACTAGATGCACGACCAGCCAACTCATTCCATCATCTCCTTCTTCCCCCATCTCAAGTGAGATCGATTGTAAAATATTATTGGGTGGCATTCAAGATTTAGGTCAAAGAAAGTATTGCCATGTTAATTAACAGTCAACATAACATCAACGGTATTAGCATTAAGATAATCAGAATAACGTTCATACGTATCAGAAAACATGCACGATGTCGCTGTACCACTATATCCTTGGGTCACAAACGCATAAAAAGAATATAAGAATTAATTTATATAATCGCCAGTAAAGCCATTGCACAGTCTACCACGAATACTCTGACAATACCAAGTACAGATCAAAATCATTAATATAGACCAGAGTTGGCAACTTATGATATCTATACATCAGAGAATCGCCCGAATGTTTTGATTCAACACCATAAATCGTATACATTGCATCCCCACCCAGCCTCTTTGTGCAGAACCCTACTAACTAGTATATATCTCTTTATACTAATTTTTCTTTTTTAATAAGAATGAATAAGAAAATCCCACCATTTGTCTTGAATGATCTGAAGGACCATTATAGTGAATGATCTCAAGTACCATCACAGTAGAAGCTCCCTGGTCTCTTTTCTTTTGATTTCTTTGGTTACATGCGCACTACATCAATGCACTGGCAGGAAAAGAAAAGAAGTGGAGCAAGGTCCAGTGATAGTAGGACACCGTTTGAATCCTCATTTCATTACAAACTTGTTACAATTAAATCCAGCAATAAGAACTTTTAGCAAATAATAAATAAATGTAAGGACTTGGGAGTATGCAAAACTCCATTATTTCCTTACGATCCTTAGTTAAGAAAAGCTGCCCTATATGTTCCAAAATAATCTTACATAACATGTTTAATGAAGTTATGTTTTGGTAGATTTGATTTGGCCACCCTTAAATTAAGAACACGCTTAGGGCACTTCCTCGTTCTATGTGTGATTTTGCCATATAGAAGCTTCTAAATGTCTTTGAAAATATAATACCCTAAACATAAAGTTTGCGAAATTGTGTTGATATACAAATGAGCTGAGGATGATGATAACATGGAAATCCCAGTCATAAGCACAAAAAGGTAATAAATCTTAGTGATGGCAATACGCAAGTATGAAAGAGAGGGCATAGGATTCCCGGAACCTTTCTCTTTAACAAGAGCGTGCTTTGTAGAAAAGATAGAGGAGAAAGTGAGTGCAAATGACAAAGATCCAAAACCCCAAAACCTTGAAAAGGTGGCTCTTATACCAAAAGATGGTGACCCCCACCATGTATATATATAGCTGTAGGAATGCCAAGCAAGTGAACCCCAACACTCACTATATAAAAGTTTTGTATATGCTAAAAAACAAATTGGTTTCACACGTGGGGCCTTATTTCCCTTTAATTTTATTCCTTTCCTTTTGTTTTTAAATTTTCTTTATTACATAGTTATATACGATCAAAGAAGGAATACCTTGCAACTAGTCTTTGTACAAGTTTCATTGTGTGAGGCCAACTTAATTGGTTTTATATATTTACTAACACACCCCCTCAAGTGAAAGCCCTTTGCGCTTGAAACTTACACAGGCCCACTCTACCTTATGATAAATAATAGGTGAGTAGTAGGATTTGAACTCATGACCACTTGGTCATAAAGACTTTGATACCAAGTTAAGTGACCATTTCACCACAATAACTTAAGCTATTATGTGAAGGAGTTGAAAAAGAAAAAGATAGATAATGAATCGTTTGTTTCTTCAATTATAACAGCAACAACTCAGTATAAATCTTGCTGAATTTTTAATCAATTCAACTAAAATTCTTATTATTGTATTTTAGACCACATTTTTATAGAATATAACTTCAACACAACTACAGCACCATACAGATTCTTAAAACAAAGGATATTAAATCAAGGTTTTTATTTTTTTCTACTTGTTTTGGTGAAAGTGTGTAAGGTGGAATCAACCAACCCTGTATTTAATATATATTGAGCCTTAAGCTTTCTCTGTAGGGTAAAACAAACCCTCTTTTTCAGCCTTCTTTTTCGACTTTCTTGTCTTCTTTTTCGATAAGTCCAACTTGTTTTAGGCCGAAAAGAAATAATTAGGAAGAGCCTCAACAAATCCACATCATTTGGGTCCCGTTGGAAACAAAAGTAAGGATCATCGTTTATAAATAAGCTACTAATTGGAATACTTATGGGACACAACACAAACAACAAGACACAACTAACATCTGCCTAGCCAAAACATTCAACAGGATTTGCATTGTATTCTATCAAAAAGGCACTTCACCTCGTAAAGTTTGTCCCACAATGAGTTTGTAGTTTGAACATGTGTCTTCGCCAAGGATGGATTGATATTTAAATTAGGACCGCGAATCATGCACTATTAGCAGCTCAGCTGTATATAAACCGTAGTCCTGTTGTTAGTCCAAAGAATTCGATTTGGAGACAATGTTTAACCACCACCAATGGTGCAGGTGTAATGCCACAGTAATTGATGAACTGTTTCTTTCATTTACAACCCTTTTCGTTTTGGATTCTTTTTTTTTTCTACCCTCTTTTTCGTTATGCTCTCTTTTCTTTTCTTTTTCTTGAAAAGTTGGAGTCGCAAGGCAACAAAATAGATATAAAACTGAGACCTTTTCACTGGCAAAGGGACTCAGTAATTAAGGGAAAATATCACATAAAGAGATGATATCATTAGCAATATAATTTCTCCATTAATCTCTCAAATCATCAGGAATAGGCAAGATGGTTTGGGTTTTGTTCCTTTTTTCTATGTTGGTGTCAATTTGTAATGAGCGTGGCCTATAAACTTATATAGGTCCACATCAAGTTTAGGCATCATTAGCTAAAGACCATTGAGCAACAAAAGGGAATACTTCTCATTATCTGGAGACTATTTACCACTATAAAGTAATGGTTCAAAGGTGATCAAATGGAGCCAAACTTAAAGGAAAAGCTGAATAAAGGAAAATGACCCACATTACTATCTATCTGGGATCAAATTCACGAGAAACGAAACTGTACAAATCACAAGAATGAACAAGTGATTCTCCTAAAACCTTAATCCTATGAAATGAAACCCATTTTCCTTAATCAATTATAAAGATAGATTGATTGAAATATGAAAGAGCATCATGCACAATAAGAGTGGCCGAGAGCCATATCCGCCGACGGGCTGGAGATCAAAGTTAAGTTGATATGATAAGCTTATTGAATATTTAGTATCTAATGATTCTCACAATCCCTTTTTGCTGAGGCTTGAGGCTCCAAAATGTCCCACGTGCTATTTCTTTTTTGCCTGAAATTTTTGACAGAAAAAGAAAAGAGAGGCTGTGACATTGCAGCTTATGGTTGGCTGCTAGGACGCTCTGCTCAACATCATGAGTTCAGCAAAAAGCCAAGTAGATCAGCCCCACCCCTTCCTCTAATCAAATGCATCCATCTCTATGGGAACTTGGGCCTCACCAAGCTCCATTTATAATCACTTGATTAGCTTGTGTTTCCTTAACCTAATTATGTTTTCTTAATTGAAGATTTAAATGTCTACTCCCGTTAAATTGATGAATGATTCAGGTCAAAGTTGTTTTCTGTATTTTTTATAGCAATAAAAATATTGTGGTATTAAAATTTCAAATTTTTACTTTGAATAAATATGTGTTAAATTATTTTATAGACACTACAACTAAAATTAGATTGGAATAGTAATACAATATTTGTCACATTCGAAATAATTAATTATGTAATGGTTTTTACTAAACTAATTTAACAAAATTTAATAATTTTTTTAGAGTTTCTAATCGTATGAAGATTATTTTCAATATTTTAAAAATCAGACTGGAAGTTTATTAGATCTTTATAGAATCGTTTAAAAATTGAATAAAATTAAATAATTTAAAATATGATTAAGGAGAGTGTATCTATAGAAAATTTAAAGTTTAATTGAAAATAAGATCATTATATAAAAAATTAATTAGTTTGTTTTGGTTTATAAAAATTAATGAGTTTAAAAAATAAATGATTAATTAATAAGCTGATCGAATTTTAATAATAATAATAATAATTAAAATAAATCTAACTCGAAAGTTAAAAAACTAAACGAAAAAGTTGGTCAATTTAAGGCTTTTACAATTGAACGAATCAGTTTAGTTTTTCAATCGTTGATATTTTTAGTAATTTAGATTAATAGGAATATTGTTTTAAATGAATAAAATTACAAGTGAAATTCTCATCTTTATCCCAATTTTTCTTTAACAATTTTTGATACATGATAAAGTATAAAAACTCTTAAAAGGATTTGAACAACATGGAAAATAATACTTGCAACAATTTCTACTAATGAATTTGTTAATAATAAAGAAGTCATAATCGCTAGTAATCCCTAGTCAGCCATACAACGATGAATTCGTTCCAGTTCCAGTGAGATTTATACGGCGCTCAATTCTTTGTATAGTTGAAATATAAAATTAAAGTAAAAGTAATGAGATTTTGAGCAAGATAGACTATCTTTGGTCCTCATATTCTACCTGTTTTCCCTTTTTAATTTCGTAGTGGAGATTGGCCTAAGATTAAGGTAGTCAAATTATTCCTCCCCATAGTCTATGTTACAAGGTGGCCGGAGTTCTGAGAAAATAAACATATATCAGTATCAACCAGTCTCTCCTTTTATTATGGACCCCCTAGTGCCTCTCCAGAGTTGCAATATCTTAAAGCTTCTTCATCATAGTTCCTCAAATGCCCTAATTCTCACCATTATATTTGTCAAATCATGCTTTGAGCTTTAATGTAATGTTGTGATTGATATTGGTATGGAACACCCTCTAAAAAGGTGGTGGTTTTTCATCACCCGTTGCCAAAATTTAGAGCCATAGTTTCAAGTTCAAACTCATTATGTCTCCTCCCCTTTCTTTTTCTTTTTCTTTTTAGCTATGCATACAAAAATAGTGACTTACTTCCGTGATTCTAACATTGTAAATTACTGATAATATATTCTACTTGCGAGTAATTATAAAAATTAAAGATTATACAAAATAATTATAATAAATTGTGATAATAATACATTTGGCCGTAACTATAATATTTCTATTACAAATTCAAAATTTAACTCTATTTATTTCTCAATATTTTAACATTATATTTTAATCATGATTCATGATCATATTTTAAAATTTCAAAGACATCAATATGACATATCAATTCAACTGTTAGAGTAATTAAAACCAACGTAGATAATTTTCCTCACACTATCAAATGGGACCCGTGAATTGTGTTGTTTTAATTTATGCATCTTTGCTAGAAATTGTCAAAGATTACGAAAAGTTCTTTAAAATTTACAGTCATCAAATCACAACAACAAACAAAAGAGCCAGGACAACGAAGATGACCCAAAAGAGCAAAGCTCACCTTCAGTGAAAGCCACCTCAAAAAATGACAAACTTATGGCATAATGATGGGATGAGAAAGATCATGAAGGATACAGTGAATGAACTTTTCGAAATAGTAGCTCTTGCTGGGGTTTCTAACACACAAACGCATATATATGTATGTATGCATGTATTGGGTTCTCATATATATACTTGGAAAGTGTTGGCAAAATAAGCTTTTACATAGGGTACCACCAGAAGGGGTCGGTTTTTTTTGGGGTTTTCTCGCTCTTTGATGGCTGCCTGTTGTGGGACAAATATCCACCGACCCCTTCTGTATCCCATCTTCCACTTTTTACATGGCCACTCTATAGATTCCCTCTTCTTTCTCTTTATTAAAAAATACGTATATATTTATTATATTCATATGTTTTACGTGATAATAAAGAGCATCTAACAGTTAATTATCTTTTTACTACTCATTACTTGAATAACCCTAATGGGTAGCTCAGAAAAAGAAATCTTGAACTTAGGCATGTTGTGTCTATGTCCTTGGTTTCACTCTCATGGAGTTTAGTGTTCTGTTCTGTTCAATCAGCAACTACTCCCCTTCTTTTGGCGGGAGATTTCATTGTCAAGAAAGTGACCAATCAAATGCCGATTTGTAATTTTCTAGTCCCCTCACGAAGGGCCGGGGTTCCACCATTTTAGGATTTGAAAAATCTCGATAAGGTTAAGAATATTCTTTCCTCTCCATCTACGTGGCACATAGTTGTCACGTCCACGTGGAATTTCACATTGTTAGGTAATACCTTAAACTCTGTTCAATGATTAAATAGTATTCGTTTCCAAAAATCTACCAAGGAACATGTAGGTTTAGAACCCTATGAACTATACAGTTTTGGTGAGCTAATTCCTTTTTTAAATGAGGAATTAAGAAGCTGTGTTAAACTTAAAGGAGAAAGTTCAATTGTAACTATGAACTTTGGTTTTAGTTTCTACATATTGGGATTGAATGGTCGGCTAAGTGAGTCCCACGCACACTATATGAAATGAATTCTTCTATCCTTTAAGTTCAAAATTATCAAATTATTCTTGTAGTTAGGTTTGTGTCCTTTCAATGAAAGAACTGTGTATTGATTTCTTTTTTTTAACAATTACGTGTTGACTTGGTAAGATATGACATAGTTGAAGGGAAATTCTTTATAAGAAGATCGTGTTTTGGACTACCAATGATGATAATTAATAATATCATTGGATTATAGTCTCTTTATTTGTACTAACAAATACGAAATTCTATGTTGTTATTATAAGTAAATAGATTTGTTTAGAAATACGATTTAGTAGTAATTTCCTTAGAATAAGTTGCAATACTATTATACAGTAAATGGCACCAATAAAACGATAATATTTAAACTTTATAATATACAATGTTATGGGGTTTCACCATCATATATAGGATTTTCAATAAATTATTGCCATATCTATAATGGGATTGATCATAAGGTCTTTGATATGTAACATAATTTATACATAAAGAATGAGATTGAATCTCCTAACAACAACAACAATTCAATAAAAATCTCGTTTATATGCGAGTATGAGAAAATTTAGTAGTGCGCAACCTTACTCCTAACTAGTAAAGAGACTGTTTTTAAATGATCACATGAGGAAAAAAAACTTTGAAATAAGTAATAAATTAAATAACACAATAAAGATAGACAAGATTAATAATAATAATAATAATAAGACTAAGTAGGAAAAAACTTGAGCTAAATTTCTAACAAGTACTATACATTAAAAAGTTCATACTAAATACAAGAGGAAAATGTTAAAAGACTCACGAGAACGATCTCTTTATTAGAGATTCTTTTTTTTATTGAATCTCTTATGAGAGATTATTTATCTTTATCTTCTTTTTTTACGAAAATCATAAAATCATAAATTATAAAAAAACACTCGACAAAGAAAGGCTAGAAAAACTATCCCAAGCCAACAGGTTTACTCAGTACATCCAGATCCTACTAGCCTTTTCCTATCAGAAACAACACACAAAGATTGTTCATAACGTAAAATAGAAGTTAAACAAGGAGGAATAGAATCCCAGAAATGGAGGTTTGCA